>VXBA01006016.1:2611225-2637238 GCA_013399895.1 Serilophus lunatus
AAAAAAAAAAAAAAGAAAGAAATTAGTCTCATTATGATACTGTGAAAAATGTTGGTGGCTGAAGGGAATTTGCCTTTCTCCACATATAAAGTCTCTCAGGGGGATAAAGTTGGATAAAGTAAAACAGTAAAACACAGGACTGCAGTCATAGAATGGTTTGGGTTGGAAGGGACCTTAAAGCTCATCTTGTTCCACCCCCTGCCATGGACAGGGACACCTCCCACTATCCCAGGTTACTCCAACCTGGCCTTGGACACTTCCAGGGATGGGGCAGCCACAGCTTCTCTGGGCACCCTGTGCCAGGGCCTCCCCACCCTCACAGGGAAGGATTTCTCCAAGTAATCCTGCCCAGACCCATCCTCCCACCTCCACCTTCAGACCCTGTGGGGCATCTTTCAACTCAACCCAACCTGTGTGAAAATGAGGTCAAAGCACATCTGAGTGCTGGAAGGGGACCATGTAGGAGAATGGAGATTTCTTCCTGGCACCCTTCAGGGGCTCACACACACCCTTAAGTGCAGGCTGCATCTGAGGTTTGATTTTGCAAGCTCTGCTGCTTGAGACCAAGGGCAGGGTGCCTCTGCCTGATGGCACTGGGGTAACCTCAGGGATGGCAGCAGGATGTGGCCCTGTGACACCAGGGGTGGGCAGGCAGCTCCTCCTGCTCTGAGGGGACAGGGCAGGACCTGTGGCACCACCACCAGCATCCACAGAGAATGCAGGGAAGGGTCTCAGTTCTCCTATAAAGCACTTTGGGACATCACTCACGGCCCCATCACTGCAGCTCCGTCACTGGAAGACTTGTCTCATCAGTTTTAGATCTAAACCAGATGGTTTGGGTTCATTTCTTTGCAAACACAGGCAAACCCCAAGGGTGTGTTTCTGCTTGTCCAGAGCAGACAAGGCCCCTTCAGTGAGAGCCCCCTCTCTGCGAGGTCCCTGCACCACTGCAGCATGTGGAGCACAAATCCAGCTGTTGGCAGATGCTCTTGAGCCATAAACAGCTTGGCAAGTGAGGCAGCAGGGATGCCCTGTGCTCCCATCAGAGCGGGGCTGCAGGAGCCAGAGCAGAAGCTGAAGCCACCTGTGCCACAGGCGTGGTGGCAGGAGATGGTGCCAGCCCCGTGCCAGCCCCAGTAGCAGGATCCCCGTGGTGCTGCATTGCCAGCCGTGCTCAGCAGTGCCACGGGAAAACCTGTACCCCAAAGAGCAGCAGCAAACCTGCACACAACCAAATCCAGCCCAACCTGGCCCACCCCACCACCTACCTGTGACCAGCAAGACCTCCCTGCTCGGCCTCCTTGGCAGCTGCAGTCCCTCAGACCAAGGCTTGGACTTGGGGAAATGCCTGAAGATTTTACGGATTCTCTTTGCTACAAGCCCAAAGCAAGTGGCTGCTCCTGCCTTGCCGTCTGTCATCCTTGGGAGAGGAGATCCAGAGCTCTCCAGGCACACAGCAGCTCTCTGAGGCTGAACACAACATGAAATAGGAGCAAGCTGTGCTGCTTCCACGAGAGGCCTTTTCTCCCACGGAGATAAACCCCTGACATTGTCCATTTACAACCTGCTGCCATTTGACGGGGTTATTTATTTATTTTCCTGAGCAATGAGGCAACACACAGCTCAGAGCCTGTGCATCTCTGGGCTTGTCCTGTAAGCCATGGAAAACTTTCTATTTCTGGGGCTTTTTGCTTGATAAGATAAAATAACCCAACGGAAGAGATTAGAGAGAGAAAGCGCAGGTCCCAGCCGTACGCCGGGAGGTCTCTTCCCAGCATCCTCTCTTTACTTTGCTGCTTTTCCTTGCAGTCTTTTAAAGTTTAAGGGAAAAAAAAACCACCAATTCCCCAATGTTTAAACAGAGGTTAAATTAAAGGAATACACTGATATTAACTATGTTTATACTATTGATTTAAACTCTGCATATAGTTAGGGAAGGTTGTGGATCTTTTCACAGCATCTTGAAAAAATCACAGCATTACCAAAGAGAGGGAGTGTGACTTGTACATGGGCAGATAGTGGTAGGACAAAGGGAATGGTGTTAAATTGAATGAGATTCTGAATAGACAGAAGGAAGAAATTCTTTGCTATGAGATTGGTGAGGCACAGGTTGCTCAGAGAAGCTGTGGCTGTCCCATCCCTGGAAGTGTTCAAGGCCAGGTTGGACAGGGCTTGGAGCAACCTGGGACAGTGGGAGTTGTTCCTCTCCACGGCAGGGGGTTGGAATAAGATGAACTTTAAGGTCCCTTCCAAACCAAACCATTCTGTGATCTATCAGTTACAGCAATATCAGGTGTCAAACGATGGGGTGGGACATAAACATCAGTCTAACAACACACTTGATATCTGCCACTTTGTACTTGCTACACCATGATTGTCTCACAATTCCTCTCACAAACACACCAGTTTCCAGTTCCCTGCACACTCTTGCTTTTACACAGGGAGTAACAAAGGTGGATTTAACAGTCCTAAAAATCACACCAAGCAGCATAAGCAATGAATTATGACAGGGGGCTTTCTTATTCACCCAGACGCCATCTCTGCAGCTACACACATCCCTCCTTCCCATATTGAGAGCAGCAAACTCAACTAAACCCACTTGGCCAGGGAAGAAGCAGGGGGAGAAAAGAGAGACCCCAAAAACCAACCTGCAAGGCAAGAGCTGGAGCCTCGGCTGGTGTGTGTCTCCATAAATCCTTCCCAAGGCACTGGACTGGATTGGAGCAAGAAACATGACCCTGAAAGACCTGAGCTACCCCAGGATCCAGCCACACGGCTCTGGGCAGGTCACCATCCCACCCCACACCCCCATCTCCTCTCAGGGAAGCAAACGCCCTGCCTGGGGGAGCCACAGAGGGCGGGAGGAACCCCAGCACCCCACCCCATCCTCACCCAACCCCAGCAGCACCCGCCTGCCAAACGCCATCCCCGCCTGCCCGAGTCACCTGGCAGCAGGAGAAGGCTCAGGAATCTGTCTAGATCAGCTAAATGGACCAGAAATGCAAAATACTGCAGGTCCTGTACTATTAGCAATTACTGTTTACAGTGGCAAGACCAGAGACACAACTGAGTGTGGGAGGACATGTTGGAAGAAGAGACACAAAAAACCACCGTGTCCTAGGGAGCTCCAGTAGCATGAGCAGAGCCTCGTCCCAGCAAGGCCAGGCTCGTTAAAGAACTTGTTATCTTAAGCAAACATCTACTTGGGAACCAGTAACATTATTAGAACGAGAAATGGTGTTTCACCAACTCCCTCCTTAAGGAAATAGGGACTGATTCAACTCAACTTCAACATGGAATGAACTGCTCTGGGAGACTAAGGGTGGCTTCAAACCAGAGGCATAAACCCAGATGGACGCCGAGGTGCTTCACTGAACCAGGTCTGTGTTGCAAGATCCACAGATCAAAAGCTACTTCAGGTGCAACTGCATTTGCCACTGAGAACATCAGGAACTGGATATGCTCTGAGGTTTCCCTCGAGGCAATGCCTCACAACCAGCCTTCCCACAGGGAAGTACAGAGAGCTGCAGTGATATTCCTGCAGAGAAGCACTTCAGCCAATAATGCCCTATTTTAGTAACACCCTGGTCATCAGAGACACCGAGAGCCAGGGAAGCACTTGAGCCATCTCCCAAACCCGACCCATCACTGCCCACCCAAACCTTCCCACCAGGAAGCTGCTCCAGTGCCAAGCCCAGCCTGGTTTCCCTGCTGTCCCAAAGCCCAGTAAAACACGCTGAGGGCTTTGAAGCTGCATTAGTCACCACGACATCCAACAACTGCACCCGCCCCACCAGAACACACCAAAAACCCCCCCCCAGCAAAGATGCACCTCTGCAACCTGCCCATCCAGCCCCTTTCTCCCAGCTATTCCTCTGCCAGGAAAACCTGCCAGCAGTGGGACAGACACATTTACACTCTGACACTGAGATTATTTACTTTAATACTGAGTCAGGCTTTGAAAAGTGCCAGCAGCACAAAGCCACATGCATGAGATAGGAGATATTCAAGGCACAGCATAAAATGGCACAGCTGCTCCTGCTGCCCAAGTGCATTCCCTCCAAGGCTGAAAACGAGGGTTTTTAGGGAATTCTAGCAGGAAGGCTCGGGGCAGTCACTCCTGAGCTCCCCATCCCTTCCTGTTGATGCCAGTGGGAGCAGCATCCTGGATGTCTCAATGTCATCGAGTCCAATCTGTGCTCAATCCCCTCCTCAGCACCCAGCCCAGAGCACTGAGGGCCACGTCCAGTCGTTCCTGGAACACCTCCAGGGATGGGGACTCCAACCCCTCCCTGGGCAGCTCCTTCCGATGCTTGACAACCCTTTCCATGAGGAAATTTCTCCTCATGTCCAATCTGACCCTCCCCTGGCACAGCTTGAGGCTGTTTCCTTTCATTCTGTCCCTGGTTTCCTGGGAGCAGAGACCGACTCCCCTCAGCTCCACCCTCCTGACAGGGAGTTGGAGAGAGCCAGAAGGTCCCCCCTGAACCTTTTTCTCTAGACTGAACAATAAAGAATAAATAAATAAATACCGCTTTCCCATTTTACTAACTACAACCAGATCTGAAATAAATGAAAACCTGAGTATCCTCAGGCTGCAAGTCAAAGGCAAACAAGCAGCAACTCTGCATCAGAAGAAAAAGAAATATTCACCAAGGGAGGAGAGCATACCCCGTCTGCAGCTCTTGGGCATTTTTAATGGGAATCACTATTGGGATGACAGGGAATGCAGATGATGAGTGTCCCTCCCCCCTATCTTGGTTGTTTGGGGAGTTTTTGAGACAGAATTACTCCCACAGCCTGAATAATTCTCTGAAATGAAAAGGGAAATAGAGTTATTTAAGATGTTTCATTATAACTATGGAAAACATCCTGCCAAAGGAGAAGTCCCTCAAAACAATTATTTATAGTGTTACACAACACCACAAAATTCTGTGAATTAGTACTTTAAGGCAGGATTTCACAGCACACAGCCCGGTGCCTCATCTTGCACCTGAGCCCTGTGACAGGTTTCCAGGAGAGACAAAAGCTGCAACCAAGTTTGTTTGCCTCCCAATAAACCTTATTTTTATTAAACATGCTATGTCTTTAAGCACATTCATTCACACATTTGCTCCAGTGCACCAGACACAGCTGAGCTGTCACCTCCAGGGACTAATCTGGCCCTTAGCAAGTTTTGAGGGAGTTAATCAAGAACAGCAGGCACAAAGCAAAGGTGCACCCCAGAAAAGAGATTTGCATCGTCCTCGTTCAAACAACAGCCCACACAGCCAGTTCCCCAGCCCCGGCGTGTCCCTGTGTCACGCTGTGGTGGCGGCTGGGTTACATTTAATTAACAGCAGTCAGCGCTAAAGCCTTAATGCGCAGCAGGGCCATATGGTGCGACTGTCGCTCCCAATCGCCCTTCGTTCCAAACGGCACCAGGAGGCATCTGCGAGAGCCCCGCTCACACCGCGCCATGCAAATCACCACCAGAAACATTTAATTGATTCATAATCTAAGGAAAGCCAAGCGTAGGAACCAGAACTGGCTGAGCGAGGCACTAATTGCCCCGGTGAGGCTGGTGCTACAGCACGTGCCTGGCACAACCCCCCCAAACCAACCCCAAACTGAGCAAGGACTCCTCCTCCAGCCGGCCCGGAGCCTGTTTGGGATGTGCCTCTCACCAAAAATTGCCACCGGCACCAACTCCCTGCCCTCCACACCGACACTGGGGGCACCCTCACATGGGTACAGATTACACACAGAATTACACACAGAATTAATAAGGTTGGAAAAGACCATGGAGATCATCAAGTCCAACCTTTACCTGGGTCAACATGATTGATCTTGTGTGAACGGCATCAGCGTTAACGACTTCTGCCAAAAAATCAAGAGGCTCAGCCGACCCCGACCAGCAAATTTTCAAGCCCAAGTGCAGCGCTCAGCTACGTCCCAAAAGAGAGGTTTCTCCCCAGCCTGAAGGACTGAGCTGGAAAGGAGCAGGTTCACGGTCAGCAGCGAGCACGGGACACGCTACCGAGTTATCCCTGGCACGGGTCTGTTGCTCAAACCTCCGCGTTTCCCCACCCGCAACAACTAACACGGGTCACACCTTCCCAAGGAGTGAGAGCAGCCCCTCGGGCCACGGGCCGAGGCGCTCGTGTCGCTGCACGGCCCCTCCGTGTCCCTTCCCACGGGATGGAAGGATGGAAGGATGGATCTGTCCTGCCGAACACGAGCACCAGTCCAGCACGAATCTCGCACGAGGAACAGGCACCTCAGTGCACCTCACTTGGCACCGGTTCCGCAGGAGTTTGGGCAAAGCCTCAGACAAAATGTACTAATTCTAGAGGACTTTACCCCTCACCGTAAAGCTTTACAAACACCAACCCTCCCTGCTCGCTGCCCAGCGCTGATGCCAACCCCGCCCATGACCTGACCATCTCCTCTTTCCTGGAAAAGCTGCATTTCCCAAACCTGCCCGGAGACCCCGGCTCGGACCCTCCCGGGGAAGGCGGGGGGACCCAGCAGAGAGTCTGGGGGGTGCAGAGCTGGGGCGAAGGGATGGGAGAGGGTCCGCGGGATGCGGGACGGCAGCACGGGGCGGAGATGCGGGCAAGGCAGCGGTGCGGGACGGCGGGGCACAGGCAGGGGACGGGCAGGGTGCGGGCAGGGCTCAGGCAGAGGTGGCGGGGGGGGGCCAGGCAAGGCGCAGGCAGGGGACAGGCAGGACTCACAGTCGCAGCGCAGGGCGCGCTCCCGCACCGCCTCCCCGCACAGGTCGCACCAGCCCCGGCGCGGGAGCCGGGGGGCGAAGCGGTGGCCGCGGTCGCGGTCCGGAGGGTCCCGCGGAGCCGCGAAGATGCTCCGCACGTCCGGCAGCANGGCCGCCCGTGGGTGCGGGGGGCCCGGCGGGACCCGGCGGCCGCCGCCGCATGGAGCCGGGTGCGGGGGGAGGCAGCGGGAGGGGGCACGGCCCCACGGCCGGCGATGCCATGGGCTCGGAGCGCGGGGCAGCGCAGGCGCCTCCGACCGCCCGGGAGGGAGGGAGGGAAGGAGGGAGGGAGGAGACAGGGCGGGGGTGGGGAGCGGGACCGGCCCCTCGGGGCGCCCCTCCCGTGGGGATCCCGCCGTGGGAGCCGCGACCCGCGGGATGCGCGGCCCTCGGACACACCCCTGAGAGGCTTCCTCGTGCGAACGCTCCTGGCCGTGGGGTTCCCCTCCGCAGGAGCCTCCCTTCCCCCCTGGGAATCCCCACTCGTGTGGGGCCTCTCCCCCCTGGACGGTGACTCCCGCGGGGTCTGGGATGCCCCGGGGGGGTCTCCGTGCGTCCCCCCGGGTGGGTCCCGCAGCACGAAGCGGAGGCAGGGGCTTTTCGCAGCGTCCCGGGTTTGTCCCCACGGGATGAGGCGGAGCACGGAGGATGCACACGCGTGCACGGGCAGCTGGAACAAACCCCCTCTCCCCACTGCAGGGATAGCCCGGCTGCGGGGCGATGCGAGGGGAATTATCCTTCCCCACCCAGCCGAGGCTCCGGGGGTTGTGGGGAACGTGAAAGGGAAAGTTTGGGCCGCATTTTGAAGTGTCTCCGGCGCTGCAGCTCAGAGGACACCAGTGCCTGGGGAACTGCTGGTTCACCCCCACCCTGGGCACAGGAGGATTTGGGGGGGGCACAGACAGGGGTGGCTGGACCTGGGGCTGTGTGTCCTCTGCCCCTCTGAGTGACTCCCTCCTTTGAGCACCGGCGCTGGGTGTCACAGATGATGTCCCTGTCACCATAACCCCTTCCCTACTGGCTGGGAGAGCAGAGGGTGACACATCACCTCGAGTCATGCAGGACACGACTGGCCCTTCTCTGCTGATCTCATTTGTATCGGTTTGAAATGTGTAACTTCAGCCAGAATTGCCCCCGAATTTCTCTGGTATCTGTGAGAGGAGGTGGCTGCTCTGAGTGCAGAGCTGGCCTGGGTGAATCCCGGCTTCTGGGCTCACGGGAAGCTGAATTTAGCATCTCTCATGTAGTCCCGAGGACAGGATAAGCCAAGGATATCTAAATCCTTTTCAAGGATTCTAATTTGAAAGATGGATTAAAACACTGCCTCTGAATTATAGCAGACTAGTGCCATAAGCAGCCCCTAATAAGAGCTTCAAACCAAAGGAGGAATAATGCAGCTTGAAAAATTCTAGTTTTGTCCTGTGCTAAGCAGCAAGATTAATTTTTGGAAGGTCTTTTCCTTCCTCATTCAGGGTCCTGATCCACTTTCATGCCTCTTCTGCTTCTGCCTGAGAATAGCAGCAGATTTATTCCCCAGTAAATTGTTTCACAAAACTTGGATTGTTATCCCATGTTCTCCTCAGTCGGGTAGTTGTATGAAGAACAAGAAAGGAAATGACCTTTCTGAGGGCACCTGCCTGGGAACCTGCTGGAGGTTTTGTTTTCCCAGTGCCATCTTGGACACAGTTTCAGTCTCCATTCTGCAGCATCAGGACACAAAACTACTAAATAAATGTAGTATTTTCTGTCCCCACAGAAAGATCTGGCTCCAAGCTGCACAAGAGATGGGTCATAGTTATTATGTTTCTCAGCTGTCTCTGCAGGTATTCAGAGCTGACAGCACATGAAGCTCTTTTAGGCCATGGGTTAAAATATATGAGGGGAAAAAAACCCTCAACTAATTAACATTGGCAGGAAAATTCCTGTTTCATTTGGATTCCAGGAGTCCCCTTTGCAGCTGCTGTGTTACAGCAGTTTAAGCATGACAAGGGCTATTAGCAAAAACTCTTTTTTCTTTTTGCCAAGAAATAAATCCCTTTCTGTTGAAGCCAAACATGTTTCAGGTCAAATGCTCAGCTGGTGCGAGTCAGCACAGCTCCACTGAATCCAAGGAAGTGCAGCAGGAGACCCTGCCTGGGCTCCCTGCCCTGTTCCTACTGGGAATATCAGTGAATTCAAGCTGGATTAAAAATAATGTTCATTAGACAACTAGGAGGATCCTAGGGAAAAAATGGTAGGAGAAAAGCTTTTAAGCGATGGCTTAGTTCCACTTCTCTACAGTAAATAGTTGGGTTTGACATTCAGGATGTTGGTTTTTATAATTAAAACAAATGGGAAGGTTTGGTGCCAAATTCCACTGGGGAAGGTTTCCTGGGTGGAGGGAGCTCCTGGGCACCCTTGGCATGTTCTTACAAGAAAGTTAAGCCAGGAACAGCCCTGCAGCTGCTGCTCCTTGTTCCTTCTGTTCCCTTGCTGAGACTCAGGGCAGCAAGATGTTCAGCTCCAGCACCATTGTGCTTTATGTCTCCTTATCTTCTTAGGATATTAGAAAGACATTCTTCTCTTTGAGGGTGGGCAGGCCCTGGCACAGGGTGCCCAGAGAAGCTGTGGCTGCCCCATCCCTGGAAGTGTCCATGGCCAGGTTGGAGCCACCTAAGATAGTGAGAGGTGTCCCTGCTCATGGCAGGGGGTGGGACTGGATGATCTTTAAGGTCCCTTCCAACCCAAACCATTCCATGATTCTAAATTAGAAAGGGTTGCTGCCATGGTCCATCCCAGGAGCATCCAGCAGGCAGCTCCTTGCCCTGACCTTGCTGTGGGTCTGCCCCTGGGCACTGTCAGATAACATGAGTCCCAGCTCTCCAGGGCTAGGGCCAACCCCTGGACAGCCAGAACAGCCACAGCAGGCCCAGGCTCAGCTTTTGGTTTAGTTCAGGTGTCATCTCCAGAAAAGGTGCTGGGGAGGGAACTGGAGGAAGGGCAAAGGGCTGAGTTGGGTTTTGTGTTTTCTCTGGAGGGCACGTCCAGGCAGGTTCTCTGAGCATCCCCACTGCTGACTCAGACCTGTTTGCTTGCCCAGGTGATGGCCCAGCCTCTCCTTCCAGATGCACAGTCAGTCCCTGGGAGCTGCAGAGAGTCCCTTGCTCTTGGAATTTGCTAGTGCTGATGCTTCCAGAGTCCAGGATCCCTGGTGCCCCCTCCAACCCCCTTTATCCCCAGAGCCAGACCTGGTTTGCACACTGCAGTAACCAGGCACACATGAAGGGAAGGGCTTTGAGTAGGGGGCAGGAATGAACTCCAACATTTCTTAACCCACCTGCACATGCATCCCACCAGTGCAGCCTGGGGGGCCCGAGCTTCCCGATGCCTGTTTGCTGTCCCTGTGAGCCCCAGCAGTGTGGCCCCTTCCCTGAATAACTAAAAGGACAAAAATCTATCCTCTTCTTCTTCCTTCTCTGACGTGGTGATACAGATAAGCCAGAAAACCATGGAGTCCTTCAAGCACTTTTTGAAATAAAGAAAAATGAAACCCCGCTCAGTTTTCTGGTCCAACTTCCAAAGGCTCGAGGCACTCAGGGCTAATGCTGGGGAACGTGCAAAAGTGCTGGAGCAGAGAGGTAGGACACAGAGAGCTCCTCAAACACGGATGTCCGACGGCTCCCCAAGTGGTGTGAGTTCCCTGCAGTGGGAAGTGGTTTTGCTTCAGCAGCTGCACATTCACCACGTCCCTCAAACGCCAGGAGTGGGAGGAGCCCCACCTAACCTGCAGGGACAAAACCAAGGGTTTTAGGCTAGAGAGGGGCTTGTGCAATCCCAAAGTGCAGTTTGAGCTGGGCACTAAACTTTGGGCTTGTTGCCATGTCTTCTGGGATAAGCTCTTCATATAGAAAGCAAACCCAACCTCTTTTATTCCCTTATTCACAGTGGATGTGCTGCAACAACACACTTGGTCCTACAAACAGGGCTGGGTTGAATTCCCTCTCTCCTTTTTTCCTTTTAAAACTCCTTGACATTCTGATATGCACATTCCTATTGTTGATTTGCATTAAGAGCCTCCAAAAAAAAAAAAGGTTGCAGAGGAGGAAAATCAGGGGGGTTTTCAGCAGTGCATGCTGGGTTTTGCACAGAGTGTCATACAGAAAGAGAAAGCAGCTACTTCTCTGTGACAGTCAGCAGCTGCCAGTGCTGGGCAGCACAGGGAAAGGTCTGGAAAGAGGGTGTAGAAATGATGTAGCTTTGCAGAAGATCAAGTTTAAACCTCCAAGAAAGATAAACTCTCCTGCTGCCAGACCACGATGTAAACTTGGTGCAGTTAAAACTCCCCACGTGAACCAGCCCATGAGTGACTGTGATTGTGCTCAGCATCCCCATCCTGAAGTCAGCAGGGAGCCCACCCAGACCCACCACTCCCTCCCAGGTTAATGCAGCCACATTCTGGTGTAAGGAGCAGGAATCACTGCCTGGAGCAGCACCTCTGGGTGCTCTTACTCACCGCTCGATGATGCTGTTGTTGAACTGGAGATCACAAGTTACTGACCTCATCTGCTCCAGCAGCTCCTGCATCCTGGGGGGGACACAACCAGCCCCTTATCCCTGTGCTGCTCAGCTCCTGCTTCCCACAGGAGCATCTCCTGCTGAAGGGCTGGAATGTCCCACAGGTCACCAGGTGGGGATCACACCCAGCAGGGTCACAGTGAAGGGCTTGGCACAGACTTTTCTGGCCTGTGGATACAGAACCTTCACCCCAACCCTCACCCCATTGCAGAGGGTGAGCAGCAGGGGGTTCTGCCTCTCCCGGGGTGATGGGCTGTCCCCAAAAGGCTCTCCCAAAAGACTCACCGAAAAGCCATTTCCTGGCGTGTCTGGCTCAGATGGACTGGGGAGGGCACAGGAGGAGCTGGGGCCAAACTCCATTTCTCCATCTGGAGAAACCTGTCCAGAGCCTGTGAAGATGGAGAGACCTGGCAGGGTCAGGGTCTGACCCCGGGGGCTGCAGTGCCTACCTGGGGTAAACACCCAGGAAATAACACCCATGGAGTCACACCCAGCACATCCACTTCTCCAGGACAAACAAAATCAAATAACCAAAGGACCAGGACATCTCCCAGGAGGTTGTGCCCCAGTTCACCAGCCAGTTTATTGTGGGAGCTGGAGGTGAAGCAGCATTTTTCTACTGCTGTAATCCCCATTTATTGGGTACAGATCCCCCATGCCAGGCAATCCTTGGGACCAGGGCTGCCACTGCCAAAGGTTTCCCCATTCCCTGCTCAGGCAGTGGGACAAAACAAGATCTCCAGCTGGGATCAGCCACAAAGTACTGCAGCATGTTGGTTAAAAGTATTCCACAGTTTCCCAACCTAACCCAGGTGCTCATGCACCTGATGGGAGCTGAGAGAGGGGAGAAGGGAGAGACTGTGGAGCTGCATCCCTGGCAGGACCCCATGGACACCTACACTCTGCAGGCAGTCCTGGCACTCCATCATCTCCACACTGCAGGTGCTGATGCGGTTGCTGAGCCTCTTCAGATGCTTCTTTATCTCACAAACCTTCCTAGAAAGGAAAACAACGAAATTCCCAGTCAATGTTTGATATCAGTGTGGATCGTTAATTACTTTGTGTTTTCGTTCTATGCTCCTTTCTGCAAACTTTTCTGGATCCAAGTTAAAATCCTGAAGGAAAGCAAATGAGTCACAACAGTGTTGTAATTACAACAGCTTTGCTAACAGCCACCATAGCCAGGTTATCCAAACTACACTAATAGCAAATAAATTAGGGGAAGTGTTGCTTGTAAGAGAGACAGTTCAGGCTCATCACTTCTGCCAGCAGCTCTGCACAGGCTGGTCCTCTTTTCCCATGGAGGAATGAGCAGAACCAAAAAAGGCTTCTTGGTCCTGCACCTCACACTCAAAATCATGAGTTGTATTAAAAAAAAGTGTTTGGTTTGGCTTTAAAAAAACAAAGGAAGGAATATTTCAGGTGAATGATCCACCTCCAGTCCCCAGAAAAACAGCCACCACACCGCAAACCCTGGCAGGAAACAAAACAAGGCAATTAAAACTGAAGTAACAATAAATTAAAAATATCCAGTTGTGACTCATGATGCTTTCTCCCTAAAGACAGAAAAACAGGTACAAAAATACTCCAGAAAAACATGAGGAAGCTTTTTTTCCTCCCTGTGAGCAGAGGTGAAACTGCTTTAGTGCAGACAGGGCTCCTGTGTGCATGGGTTTCGTGGAGCTCCACACCCAGAGCAATCTCACACCGAGGCAGAATTCCCAGTGAGGCAAAAGAGATTTCGGTGCCCTGTGATGGATGTGGTGGTGGATGGACTGTGGGACACAGCTCCTGTCCCCAAAATGAAACCTGCCTGTGCCAGAACCTGGGGCTGGGAATGGGAGAAGGCTGAGGAAAGGCTGGGAGAAGACAGGAAGGGAGGCAATTTTTGCAATGCCCTCTTCCAGGCTGCCTCCCCCTCCCTGCTCTTTGCTGTTCCCACAGGCAATGGATTGCTCTCAATCACTGCAGGGTAATTTGCTCTTTGCATTATTCCCCAAGCACCATTTAAGAGAAAATCATTCTCAGTAAGTAGATCTCTTTGTCTCAATAGCAATTTTGTCCTGATAAAATAACCTCTCCCCACCCAAGAGCGAGGAAACAGCTGCTTGAAGTCAAACTGCAAGTTTAGGGGCTTTTTTAAAAAATAAACTTAAAATAACAGGGTAGAAATACATGGCACAGGATGAGAGCCAGCCCACACAGTGGGATTTCCAGCAGGCACAGAGTTACTGCTCTGGGGGCTTGTTACCCCTTTGCAGACCCTCAGCAGTTCCCAACATCATCTTCTCTATCCTCATCTCACCACTGGAGCCATAGCAAAGAGTATTTGGAAGCCCTGGTCCTTGGGAAGTCCCACACTGGGGTCCCAAAGCCAGAGCTCCAACATCCCCAGGGAGGGCTGGTACCTCATCCTGCTGCCATGAAGGGCCAAGGCTTCCTGGTATGGCTGGACACAGTCATTCTGGAAAATGGACAGAACCTTCCTGGCCAGGTTCCCTAAATTCATCCTAAAACCAGGAAAAAAGGAGAGAACACTGTTATTTCCTTACATACATGAAAAATAACATCAAAATTCACGTGGTAGGAGACCTAAAGCTGACTCCTGAAAAAAGGGCTGGATGCTCAGTAATGAATTTTGCATCAGTATTGTAGAGAAAATAAACCCTAATTGAGATGAAGAGGAGGGGGAAGTTTCAGGGGACACAGGGGGGATGCCCAGTTGGGGTGTCATCCCCCCCAGGGCACTTCTGAGAAGTCTTTGCCTTGGAATTATAGGCAAATTTTCAAGGTTAGACTGAAGGTTAAGTCAAAGGAGCAGCCTGTGAAATTTCACCCTTTCCTGGTATATATTGAAGTGGGTATTTTATTTCTTGCCTGTGTTAAATTCCCCTGGTTTCAGTGGAAACAGAAAAGAGGATTTTTAAAAGTACAAAAACCATCAGACACTTCACTCCCACTGGAAGTTAAAACAGATATGAAAGCAGGGACACTTCCTAAGTCAGCATCTCGACAAATACAAGTCCTGTGAGAGCAATAGCCTGGAATGTGCTTATCCCCACAGCCAAGGCAGGGATTTGGCCCAACAGCAGCTTCTTGTCCCCACTTCTTCAGAGGTTCTCTCACATCTTCATCTGAAAGAGCTCATGGATTGCAAACTTTGCAGTGAAAGGTCCTGCATGGATGAACCATCACAGGAACCACTTCCAGGTGCCCTCTGACATTTTATATCCATTTAGGAATCAATCAGAACCACCAAACACCAGCCTGGCTGCAGCAAGGGGAAGGTCTTGGAAAGGGAAAAGGGTTGGGACTCACTTATCCAGCTTGTGTATTTGTTCCTCGTTGTAGCCCAGCCCTGGGGAGGAAAGACACAGGTCACCTCTCACCACATATTTTCCTGTTCATAACCCAATAAATGGGCCATTTCACAACACACAGAAATCACTCAAGGGCATTTTCATGGCTCAGCCTCTGGAGCCACTGTCATGGCACAGAAATAGATGATCTGTAAGGCCCCTTCCAGCCCAAACCATTTTGTGGTTCGATGATTCTATGAAATTACTGCTAAACCCAGCAAACTGAGGGCATCCACCAGTGCAGGGACATTCCTGTTGGAGCCCCACACCTCGTGTCCCCCACCCCACCACTCACTCAGACACGTCCTGGCCTTCTTGAACTGCCTGTAGATCAGCTGCATCTTCTCCAGGCAGCACTCGATCTGCTGGATGCTGGAATGGGACAGGGAGGAAGGGTGAGAGGTTGGGGTGAAAGCAGCACTTTGGGGTGAAATCTGAACCCCCTGTAACTCAGGGGCACTGCTGCTGCCTGTGTCTGTGCGTGGGGACACACACATATGTGTGATGTTTGCAGTGAGGGCTGTGCATGGCCCTGCATGGGTCAGGCAGCAGCTCCAGCTGGGAACAGCAAAGTGTAGTCAGGGATTGCACCACAAACCTTTTGTCTTCGTGCACTTGCTGCCTGTCCTTCACCAGGTCAGACAAAATCCCATCCAGTGCTCCTTGGAAGTCAAAGATGTTGTGGGAGCACTGAGAGAGCTCGTCAGAGACCTGTGGGTGAGGGGGAGAGGTTGGGACCAGCAGCTCTGAAAGCTGTGGATGCTCCTTGACCTGGGGGGGGGCTCACCCTCTGCAGCCTTGTCTTCACCATGGCCATGTCCATCAGGGCTGGCACCCCACTGCCTGCAGGAACAGCCTCATACCTGAGGAAAGTCAGAAAATGAATAGTCCTCAAGTGGAATAGAAGCCAGAGAAAGCCACCACCTGGGCAAAGAGAATCCATCCCGTGGCGGAGCCAGCACTGGATTCCTGGGGAGCTGGGAGGTGCTTTCCTCAGGCAATAACTCACCCAAGTTATATCCAAAGGGGAACAGATCTGAGCCACAAGATGCAAAGTGCTGATCTGGTAAAAACTCACCCTGTAGTGTCCAATTTGTTACAAAATTGTTGGTTTCATACCCACTGGCCTTAGGCCAGATCAGATGCTGTCTGGCTCCCTGCAGCTGGCACGGGAGTGTGGGGCTGAGCACAGCACACTGGCTAAATCAGCAGAAATATTCCTGATCCAGAGTGTGTTGGAAGGCATGGATGAGCCAGAGCATCCAGCTGCAGCATTACTGCTGTTGGCACTACAGCCCTCAGCTAATCCCCCTGAACTCAATGGGAACCATGTGTCCCTATTTTTTTTTTTAGATGAAATGGAAATTAAGAGACTTTCTAAGTGGCAAAGAATAAAAGAGCAGCAACCCAGCAGCAAAGAATTTTCCACTACAACTACAACAAAATAGAAAAGCAAAATATCTGTGGGTTGCTTTAGATTAAAAGGGTTCAGCTTCTCCCAGGGCAGCTGGATGGGAATGGGTGTGTGGGGAATGGGAAGGTCCAGGGCAGCTCAGGGCTTCTCTGTAATTCAGCTCCATTAGTGGAGTCTCTTGAATGGAAATGAGACATCTCCCCATGGATGATGCAAGGTGTGATGCTGGATTTGTGGGAATGAGAGCCTCTTATCTGCCACAGCCCAGTGCCTGCAAAGCCACACTTACAGCACACGGGTCTTCACCTCGGTGAGCTGCAGGCAGGTGAGCACTGAGAGAGCCCCCCTCCTCTGCTCCAAAATCCTCGAGCACTCCGTTTTCAGGTCCCCACTGCCAAGAGAGAAAAGAGCCAGTCCAACACACGCTCCCTGGAGTCACAGACTCCATCCTGGGCCAGCTGCATGTGGTGGGGGTTAGGATGGAGCTGGTGGCTTCTCTCAGGCTGCTTGTGAGAAAATGAGGGGCTGGATGCACCTAAAACTGGGTGCAGCTCCTGCATTTTGGTCCTGCCACTGTGCAAAAGGCTCCTGCCCTGAAGGAAATGGGTAGGACAGTGAAAATCACCATGGAATCGTGGAGTGAATTGGGTTGGAAGGGACCTTAAAGATCACCTCATTCCAACCCCCTGCCATGGGAAGGGATGCCTTCCAATAGATGCATGATGATAATAATGATGCTCTTTTCCTCAGCATCTCCTAAGCTGAAAAAAGTGACTGAAAACCAGCAAGTGGGGACAGGGGCCTCCTCACAACACTGAGGGGTATTTTTCCACAGGTGCAGCCCCCTCACAGCCTGGCACTTGTGTCCCCTCTATGGAGGCACACTGGCCATCCTGCTCTGCTCCCTCCCAGCACCCCATCCTACCCCACCATCCCCAGTGGTCCTGCACTGGCCAAAGAGGCTGGAAACTCCCAAGTGGTTTAACTGAACACCCAGATCTCCCAGTGCTGGGAAGGGCTGTGTCCCCCTCTCTGTCACCACCCCCCCAGGGTGTCTCTGTCACTCACATCACCCAGTGGAGGCCCCTGGCCAGCAGCTCCTGGCCGTGCCTCAGGGCCTGCCCGATGCGCAGGGTCTGGTGTGCGGCGCCCACTGCGCTCTGCAAAGCAAAGGGCACCAAAAAAGTGGCCTGAGCCTGCCCTGCAGGGCCCCCCCCGGACCCCCAGGCACCCTCTCCTACCTTGGCTGCACTGCAGTCGGCCAGCACATCCACCTTGGGGACAAGCTTTGGGAACTCAAGTGCCGCTGGAAAGACAGAGGGCGGTCAGGGAGCTCTGGGGAGAGAGCCTGGAGCCCCTGAGCCTGTGGACATCTCTCACCCACAACAAACCCCTCAGGATCTCAGGCACAGGAGCTGTTGAAATGCTGGGGGGTCAGTGAAGCCCTTCAAGTTATCTTGGAAAGATGGATGAAAGCAGGAACTGCCTGCAAAGCCCAGTGTGGTGCGTGGCAGGGGAAAACTGACCCTGAAACCTCCTAATCCTGCCCCATAATCCATCCACCTCCTGCCCTGCACCAGGGACCAGCAACAGGAGCTGGAATTGGCACTGGGACCTGGCACCAGGAATGGGAACTGGCATAGGGAAGTGACACTCCTTACTACTGGGAACTGGGGTCACTACTGGGAATGCAGACTGGCACTGTCTGGCAGTGGAGAATAGGAGTGGCACTGCCTGGCACTGGTCCAGGATCAGGGGACCAGTCCAGTGAACTGGAATCCCTGCTGGGAACTGGGATCTGGGTCCGACATTGCCCAGGTACTGAGAGCTGGCATCATCCAGGAAATGGGCCCATCACGGGAATGGGAAATCTCTTAGGATAACAACTGGAGCAAATCCTTCTTACAACACCCACCCTCATTCCATGAGCATCTCCAGCCTCTGGTACTCACGGTCTCGGTACTGGACCCCCACCACGTCCTCGGGTTGCTCAGCAGTACTCAGCAAGGTCAGGGGGCTGCGCTCTGTGGTTTTGCAGAAATTATGAGCCTGGAGATTAGGATCCAGCTCATACAGGTGTCCCTCAAAAAAGTATTCTTGGTGGTGAGGGACTATACTTGTTTGTTTGAAGACAGCTTCTAAAAACTTGGAGGTACTGAAACAGAAAAGGAGTGAGAGGATGGGGGTAAGCAACGAGGGGACTGCTCAGATTTCCATCACTTTAGCAGCTTGCTGCCCCCAAAATACCAACATTTTGGTATTTTCCCTTAGCAAAAATCACACAAGGTCAGAGGAGCCCCTTGGACACCTGCCTGGGGTTCTCCCTGTGTCCACATCCAGGTTAATTTGCTCCCAGAAAAGGCTGGTTTGTGCCTTGTTTAGATGTTGTGCAAAGGGAACAGATGCTGCTCCCCAGATTCACTTATTGAAACGAGGCTTCTGAGATGGGTCCCCAAAATCACTTTTAACCCGGGCTTGGCATCCTTACGTGTTGTAGGAGTGGATGTAGATGCGATGGGAGGAAGCCTGCTGAAGGGAGAACACGTCCACCACGATCCTGTGCAAGATGTCATTGGTTCCTGCAAAGAACTGGTCGAATCCCCAGCATTTCTCCTGATCTGCCTCCAGGATGTTAGCCAAAATGGGGATCAGCTGGTCCTTCAGCCCCCTGCAACAGCAGAAGATGTTTGCACAGACTGGTGCAACCCTGAGCCACAGATGCGGCTCCTGTGAGACGCTGCCCTGCCTTGCACTCCCTTTTCCTGGCTGTAAAGCAATGACATAGTCTGAGACCTGTGACACCTGCAGATGAAAAGCCTCATTAAACCCCACTGTGATGTCTGAGGTGGTGCCAGGACAGGGGACCTGCAGCAGGAGCCCACCTCAGCAAGGGACACTCACACGGAGAGGCGGCAGGTGATGGGCAGCTCGTAGCTCCACTCGATGTTCCCGTTCTCCTGCCTCTGGATCCCTGCAATGGCTCCAGGAGGCTTCTCAGTGGTGATTTTGTACCTGTGGAAAGGCAATCCCTGCTGAAGTGAGCACAGTGAGCTCTGTTTGGTAGCTGTGGCCCTTGGATAGAGGGAAAAGGGCAGAGCATGGAAAAGGGAAATGGAAAAGAGCATGGGCTGGGAAAGACATTCACAGAGAGGAACAAAATGCCCAGAGAGGAGGAAGCAGTCACAAACTTCCAAGAAGACATTAACCCTGCCTCCTCTTCCAGCTGTTCAGCCAGAAAGTCACGGGAATGCGTTTTCTAGAATCACAGAGTCACAGCATGGTTTGAGTTGGAAAGATCATCTGCTTCCCACCCCCTGCCATGGGCAGGGATGTCACTCACCAGATCAGTTTGTTCAGATCCCCATCCAGTCTGGCCCCACCCAGCCATCCCACTTACAGGAAAGACATGGCAAATGGAGCACAGGTTCTTTCCCACACAGCACACATACACACTCTCCATGTGTGAATGCCAGGTACATGTCAGGGCCTTGAGGCCATATGGGATTAAAGGAGCAGTAAAGTGCCTCACAGAGCCCCACAGTGCCACAGCCCCCAGGGCCACCAGCCACGGCCCCACCTCCCCACACCGCAGCTGGACACGGTACCTACATGATCTCCTTGTTCCTGCGGGGTCCCCCGAAGGGGACAAAGGGGAGGCTGCCAGTGGCAGCGTGGTAGAAGGTGACACCAATGCTCCAGAGGTCAACAGTGACACCATACGCCTTCTGCTGCGGCTTGCGCAGGACGGCTCGCTCGTACATGTCGGGGTGCTGTGGAGTGAAGCAAAAAAACATCCCCTCTGACTCGACAACAAAAACACTGAGCCCTCCCTCTTCCAAAATTGTGGACCTTTTGAGGTCAGGCTTTCCAAGTCGCTGCTGCTCCCTACAAGTCGCCCAGCTGCCAGGTTGAGGGATGGGGAACAGCCTCCCCCAGGGGACACCACACTGGGACACGCTCTACTCACGAGATATTCCTCTGTCCCATAGACAGACACAAACTTTTCATCATCCTCCAGCTCTCGGGCGGCCCCAAAATCTGTCAGTTTATAGATGCTCTGCCCATCTTCCCCCATCAGCCTCATGATGTTCCCAGGTTTGATGTCTCTGTGGACAATGCCGTTCTCACGGAGGTGGTTCATCCCTGCCACTGGGCACACGAGGAAGTTCATGCGTGGGGCTGGGGCACTGGGCACCAGCAGGCTTTGTTTAAATTTAGGAATGTCAGAAGGGCTGGAGAGAGGACAAACTCCCAGGGTCTTTGCTCTGAAATGGGGACCAGTGTGACTGGGGGGATGGAGAGGATGAGCAAGCACGCGGTAGGGCACTGCCCTCATCCTCCTCCATGATGGGCCATAGCCCATTCCCACAGCTGCTTCCCAGAGCAGGTCTGCAAGGAGAAACCCTCATCCCAGTGAGCACAGAACTCAACCCCACCCCGTTCAGAGGTTCAGTTTTTGAACCCTCATTCCATAGCCCGTGGCTGGTGCCTGCAGGATCCCACCAGCACCACAAAGTCCCCAGCCTGCAGGGTCTCAGTCCCAGAGTGCTGGTGGTGGCAGGGGGTTGGTGGTCCTGGACCCCCTCACTCACCCACACACTGCAGCACGATGAGGAACTCAGACTCAGCCAAGCCAAAGGTGTTTGCTGGGTCTTCCAGCACGTTCAGCAAACTGCCACTGGAGCAGTACTCCATCACCAGCACCTTCTGCTTGCTGCTGCCCTGTGGTGCAAGATGGTGTGAGGGCTTGGCTGGCCCTGACCTTCCCCACCCAGGCAGGACACGGTTCCCTTGCTTGGTAGGTCTTTGAGTTTCTCCTGCTTGGAGAATGTCCCCACTGGCCTGGCCAGGGGACAACAGCAAGTCACATCTGTGCTGCAGCCCAGTGCCACCAGGGCTGAAGGACTGGGCTGAGATGGAGGGTGGTGGGAGGAGAAGGCAGCCTGGGACACTCTCCCCCGGAGCTCAGACCATCTCCCCCACAGCACTGGCACAGTGGGATTCCCAGCTGAGGGTTTCCAAGCTCAGGGATTCCCACTTACTGTCTCCTCCACCGCAAATAATTTGACAATGTTTTTATGGTTCAGCTTCCGCAGCATCTCAAACTCTCTCATCTGGACCTCCTGGGGCCGGAGGTAGCTGGCATTGTTAAAGACCTTCACGGCAACCAGCTCCCCTGATTTCTGGGAAAAGAGGAAGAAGGGAAAAAGGAAACGGGAGGTGATGGCATTGATGTCCATGAGCTCTGTTACTGATCCCACATCCCGCCTGGGATGCAAATACTGTGACTCTGTAAAGTGTTTGCTCCACTGCACAAGCAAACTGCTGTTATTCACCTCCTTTTGCTTCCTGTCCCTGCACCCAGGTGCTGCGTGTCAGCCTGTTTATTGAGCTCCACAATATTCCCAGCTCTGGCAGCTCCCCGTTGGCTCTCCGTGGGATGGGGATGTTCTCAACCCACCCTCTCAGCCGCCTCTCCTGCCCTGTGCCTGCAGTTTGCTCAGTAAACTTCAAAGGCTGGCGAGGAGGAGAGTTCGTTCCAAGCCTAGCAAGTGCTTGCATGAAGTATGCAAATAGCCAAGGATGGGGTTTTCAAAACCCCTGGGCATTCCCCGGATAACAACTTCTTCCCTCTGCGCTGCTCGGGAATCCGGCAGCCGAGAGCAGGACCCGGCTGCGAGCACCCCAAAAAGGACGGACCCAGGTGAAGGAGCCACGTGGAAAATGAAAATAAACCCCAAAGCAGCCCAGGGGAGCTCCCGGGAAGGCGAGCGGAGGGGAGCACGGACATCCCTGTGCCATGGGGGCAGGAGGGATGGAGGGCACGGGGGCTCCGTGGCTTTGGGGTTCCTGCCCCCGCAGCCGCCCCTGCTCACCTTGTTGCGAGCTTTGTAGACGCAGGCAGTGGCTCCCTGGCCCAGGAGATCCTCGGTGCTCCAGAGGTAGTTGGGGGTGCTCTGCATCTCCAGCGGGAAGCACAGGGGGTCCCCCCGGGGGCCTCTGGCCACCGAACCTCAGCCTTTATCCCCGAGGATGTTCCTAACCCGCTCGCCGGCAGCACCACGCCAAGGCTGCGCATGGACCGAGCCGCTAGAGCTGCCAAAAACCACCCGGCCGGGACCTGTCGGGGCTGGCAGCAAAAAGGAAAAAAAAAAAAAACCAACCTCTGACAGATGAAAAAAAAAAACAGTACGAGCAAACAAGCGCGGAGCTGAGAGAGGCACCTCCCCACCCCGGGAACTGAAACCTACGGATTGCAAAACCCGCTCGGCAACCGTGGGCCGCGCTGGAGGAGGAAATACTTCAGCTTCCTGCTCGAGAAAAAAATTCCCAGTGTTGCAGCCATCCCCAGGCGGGCCGGGCTCTGCAGCCGCTGCTCCGGGATGGCGAACGCGGCTTGGATGGGCTCCGGTAACGGCCAAAGGCGCTGAGCAGCGGGCAGGGATTTGGGAAGCAAAGTGGGATCGGGGTTGGTGACCAGGGTCAGTGTCCAGCCCTTGTTATCTGGGTCAGCACAGGGTCAGCGCGGGACGTGTGTGTGATGAGCTGTCACTGTCCTGTTTGGCCCCCCTGTCAGGGATGTGGGATGCAGGGCAGGATGTGGGATGCAGGCACTATGCAGGATGCAGAGCAGATGCAGGATGCAGAGCAGGGTGCAGGGTGGGATGTGGGATGTAGGACAGTGGGATGTGGGATGCAGGGCAGGATGTGGGATTCAGGGGGGGATGCAGGATGCAAGGCACTCAGGAAACCCCTGCACTGCCTGCACAGGGCAGAGAGGGGCTGCTCGTGGTCCTGCTCGCTCCCTGGCTCAGAGATGCCCACATTTCCCTCTTGACCAGCCTCAGGATCTCGCTGTCAGGAATTACTTCAGGCTGGGGTGGACATGTGTCTGAAGGCTCCAGCCTCTCAAAGCCTGCAAAGGTCTGTTAGGTACTTTGTGTGTGTGTCATGTCCAAAAATCGACACAACACCTCACCAGCCTGCACACAAACTCCACACACAACTAGTTCCTTAATTCCTGCTGAGTTTCATTTCCCAGCCACGTGCAAGTGGGCCTGGAAAACCCTCTGGAGAGCTGCCAAGCTGCCAGACTGCAGGCCCTTGCCCTGAGCTTATCAAAGGAGCACCTCAGGCTGGGCTGGGGTGGCAAGTCTGTGGCAGCCGTGGAAGCACAGTGACATCATTTTAACCACGTGAAGCTTGAAATGACTTTGATTAAAGTCATTTTGCTGCAGCTCAGCTAAGGGGAAGAGAAAAGGTTGGGGTGACTTTTTGAAATGGTTTCAAGTCTTTTTTTTTATGCATTTGTTTACTGTGTCCTTCAAACAGGGCCATTAATCTCTCCCCGAGCTCATGGGCTGGGGGTGCATGAGGGTCTGTGCTGGCTGGGCTGCTGTGCCCTGTCCCTCCCTCACCAGACTAAAAAAAGATCATCAATTTGAGATGGAGATGCTCGAGAAATCCTTCCCCAAGCTGAAAAAAACTGCAGCTGATTTCTCATTTCTCACCACTGAAACCATAGATAGGAGCAGTTAAGAGGAAGAAGGACAAGTAAAGCCTCCAGAGGGGAATTCCAGGTAAGTTACTCCCAGAGCTGTCCAAAGGCTTGGAGTGGCTGAGGATGCAATGATGGTGCATCCTGTACCCCCTGCTCTGCACGTTCAGCTCCTTCACTGGAGCCCATCCAGGGCATTGGGAAAGGACCCATCCTGAACTTCAGCTCAGAAACTGAAACAGAAGTTTTTTTAAAGGCAGAAACCCCAGACTCGGGCATTTTCTGAGACTTCTGACCTCATTCCTTCAGCTTTCACTGATGAGTGAACAGGTTTGGGCTGGTGAGGGGTAAAGGCAGACAGGAAGGAAATCATTAAAATATTTTATAACACCCCAAAAATGTTATTTTCAGGTTGTGCTGCAAACCCTTTTCAGTCAGTTCTCCTATAGGCAAC
Source organism: Serilophus lunatus (assembly GCA_013399895.1). Lineage (NCBI taxonomy): Eukaryota > Metazoa > Chordata > Aves > Passeriformes > Eurylaimidae > Serilophus > Serilophus lunatus. Next base: position 2,635,262 of record VXBA01006016.1, read on the forward strand.
ACCAGCACACCTTGATGTCAGTGTGGTGCCAACCTTTGGAGCCCAGGAACTCCAGGACATCCCAGGTACCCCAGCAGCCCTCCCAGCTGGTTGCACAGTCAGATCCAGCCTTGGTGGGAGATCCCAGCCCAATCCCAAGAGCCCACCCACCAGGGTCCTTTCAGACCCCCTCATCCCATTTTTACTATCCATTTAAATTTAATACCTCATATCCTCCCAGCTGACACCCCAGTCCCATCTGACCCACTGGGACTTGACTTGCCCACGGGGGATAAGCCCTGGGTGTGGTGGGTTTTCCTGGGAGAGCAAAAAACCTGGCCTTGGAACCAATTTGTGCCAAAAACTAATCGTTCCACCTGGTGGCAGCAAAGCCTAAAGAATAAAGGACAAGCAGCGAACTCTGCCTGCAGAAGGGACCTCGCTGTCTTTGGGGGCTTGGGATAGAAAACCTGAGCCCACGACCTCAGTGATGTCCCTGTGACAAACCTGCTCCTGGGACAGGTCCGGGACAGCCTGGAATGGTGGTGCTGTGCTGGTTCCATCTCTCACACCAGCTGCCGTGGTCCTTCCCAGAGCATCCCCTTCCCCCCCACACCAACCCTTCCCAAGCACCCAAACCTACCTGCAGCCTGATATTAGAGAGTTTAAGGGATAATCACAACGTCCTCTAGTGCTGGACAGTGGGTACCAATGGAAAATCAAAACCCATTTGTTATCTGTGTCACCCCATTGCTCTGTTTCCTATTTCATGTTTAGTAACAAAACAGCCACCAATACACCACTGAGCCCAGCCTGCTTTAGGTACTAACCATGTAAGTTGCTGTGGTTTGGGCTATTAAACTAAGGAGTAAAAGTATTTCAGATTTCCAGCTCTTGAACCTCTTCAAGAGATGTGGGACAGAAAGCACAGGGATGCTCCATCTCCACAGGACCTCACCCCAGGACAGTGGGGACAGCTGTCCAGAGCTCACTTCCAGCACAGCACAAAATGTCTCAGTTAAACACCAAACCTCACTGTAATTCATTCCTTCAAATCTAAAGAAAGGGAATCCAAAATGACAGAGCCCTGCCATGTTCCCCCTTCGTGCTCTGGAAAAGGCCTATTGAAAAACAGACAGGGAAATCTGGTAATAATAATGATGATCCAATCCATAATCTCAAATCTTAAATCCTCTTTCCTGAGACAGCTGGGGGTCCATCGTCTCCAGGAAAATGATGAAGATTAAGCATTTTTAAATCAGGTCATTGCATGGGAAGGGTTTGCCCTATGAACTGTGCTGTTGGTGGCAGGTACACCCAAGCCCAGGGTGGAGGAAGAGTGGAGTCACAGAATCCCAGAATGGTTTGGGTTGGAAGGGACCTTAAAGTCCATCCAGTCCCACCCCCTGCCATGGGCAGGGACACCTCCCACTGTCCCAGGTGGCTTCAACCTGCCCTTGGACACTTCCAGGGATGGGGCAGCCACAGCTTCTCTGGGCACCCTGTGCCAGGGCCTCCCCACCCTCACAGGGAATGTCCTCCTAATACCCAGTCTAAACCTACTCTCTGTCAGCTTGAGGCCATTGTCCCTTGTCCTGTCACCCCCTGCCCTTGAGAGTCCCTTGTCCTTCAGCCCTCCCTGCATCGATGCTCCTTCCCTGCTGGAATCCATGTCCCAGTGCCCAGGAATGACAGAGTGCATTCCTGAATCCTGCAGATCTTCCTCACTTACCAACCAGTGCCTGTAAAAAGTTCCTAAGGATTCCAAAAGCCCCCACAGGCGCTGCTCACCTCTCTCCCACTCAAACCCAGACACCCACATTCACTCCAGACATCACACACAGGCACCCTCAGGTCAGTGTTTCCACCATACCCAAAACATTTATTTCTCCAAAAACTATTGCTAATGACAATGGATACATTTTGTTGCCCCAGTATGGACTGAACATTTCCAACACATCGACTCCTAATACTGTACAATACTGTACCAAAAGGGGG
>VXBA01006016.1:2637303-2687950 GCA_013399895.1 Serilophus lunatus
GAATTCTATATACAAAGTACAATTTTACACAGTTTAATATATACACCGTATATATATTGGTGTAGAAGACATGAAACAATGGAAACTGCTTTAGCAAGAACATTCCATCCCACCATCAAACAACTGCTGTTGATAACCCCAAACCCAACGCACTGTACGAGCCATCACAGGACTGAGGTTCAGACAGAAAACACAATTTCTAGACTTTGCAACTGAATTTTCCTACATTACAGCAGAACCACATCACTGTGATCCTCTAAAATCAGAGATGGTTTTCAGTAATTGCCCTATTTTGGCTACATAGAGCTGGTCTTTTGAAGAACCTGCTGCTCACAAGTATTGCTCCAGCAGTTTGGCACACTCACGAGTCCAGTCCTTTGGACTTACTCACATCTCAGGGCTCTGCCTGGAGGAAAGGCTGGTGAAGTCCACTTCAGGAGTAAGGTTACTACAGTGCCTTGAAAAGGACGGGTCCATCTACAATTTCCACTGCAAACTGCTAAGTATTTACCCTGTATGAAGCTTGGTAGATCAAGTATTAGTACAGCAGGGAGCTGCCCTCCCTCTCCACCTTTGCCTCTTTTTGGCCCATCGTTGAAAAACAACACATTTGTCCCAAACTACGCTGTAGGAAGCACAGAATATAACAGGAAAAAAGAAAACAAAACACCACCTTACATTTTCCAGGCCTTGAATTGCTGTTTTGGCATCTCTAGAGCCAACAAAATGGATGTTTTTTTCCCTAAAACCAAGCCTGGAAAAGGATTCATCTTCAGGTGGCGGTGGCAGAGCCTGAACCGCTTGTGCGTGACACAGCCGGGGCCATGCCAGCCCCGCAGGCACAAGGCAGAGGGTCAAGTATCTTTATTTTTTTTTCAAGTACCAGGTTGTCACACAGACACAGAGACACGCAGAAAGCTGATCTGGAAAGAGCTCAGACCCCAAAGTTCAGTCCATGAAGTGCGTAGTGTTTTCCCAGAGCTGGCGCTGGAAAACATCCCTCCCTTCCACCAAGGCCTCTTGTGCTACCAGTCCACTAAAGAAACAGCTTTACTTCTCCAACTGCACTTATGGGGCATCAGCCAAGGCCAGACAAACCCACAAAAGGGGCTTGTTATTTCTTGTGAAAGCTATTTTAGCTCAAAATCAATCAATCCTCAGCTTGTTAAACTCAGGCTCCCAAGTGATGGAAATGCCCCAGTGCTCCTGTTTCTCTTTGTTTTCCTACCTCGTGGCTCACAGGTCAGCAAGTAAATGTATTTGTACTTTGGAGCACATCTCTCTACACTCAGGGCTTGGTCCTGCCAAGCACAGGTATCCCTCACCTGGCCACCAAACCAGTGCCACGCTCCCAAGGGACAAGGGAATGGAATTCAATTCCCACCTCTGCTCATGGGTGTGAAGAACAGGGGCCAGAGCTCAACCTCTTACTGTCTCAATGGAGATGTGGGGGGATTTTCCCACCATTAGTGTTGCCTAACTAACAAACACCACCCCACTGAGACCATCATCTCCTCTTTTAAGTGCTCCCTCAATATGGATTCCATCAGCAATGGAGCGTCCCAGTCTACCCAGTCCACACGTCTGGAAAGGATCTGAAGCGCTAATAATCAGAGACATGGATTTCTGAGGAAGAACATCTCTCAAAAGCTCAACAAATCCCCACATCTATACAATGTTCAGCTGAATTTGAGGTTTTGACACGCAGAAGAAGAGAAATAAGGCAGCAAACTCCATCTGCAATGAGCTTCTCTTGTCCCAGTATTGCTGGAGCTCTTCCAAGTGCACCAGGTCACCCCGTGCCAAGTGCAAGGTGGGGAACTGCAACAGATGGAATTTCTTGCCCAACTGAAGTGTTTTGATTCAGTAAATAAATTTATGAGAACTCGGTTATCTTAACCTACTTTTGTGCAAGAACAATCTTGCCTTAAAAAAAAAAAAAAATCAACAAAAACTCCCAAAACCCAACACATGAGGTATTCAGCACAGGAAACCCAAAGACTCCTTTCCAACAGGTATCAAAATACAGACATATACAACAATTTTTTTTCTGCTGTCACAGTGCACTCTAATTATTTACTCATTTTCATTGCAATAAAATATCCAGTACAGATAAAGTGAGAGTGTTTGATCGTGTCCCACTGCTTTGACATGAAGGACAGATGTACAATTTGTGAGCCTTTGGATGCCCTCAGAGAGGCAGAAATTTAGCAATGGTTCAAGCACACTGCTCCATTCCCAACTAGGGAAATAAACCAGGAAAGGTTCGAGCTTCACAAACTATTCGGATCGACCACCTAAAACTGTGTTTTATTTCAAAAGTTTTTTGGGATTATTTCAATCCAACACCTGATGAACAAGACCCCGTTGTTCATCCAAAGCACTATCGAACAGACAGACATTATTCCAGTTATCAAACACTTCTTGTCTTTATATTTGACACAAACATTACATGAAAGTCATGAAAAGAGAGTTTCCATGGAAGAGCTAATATTTCTTCTGAATATGAAGTGACATTGATACCTCCCCAAGCAAAACCACTGGGTCAGACTTGTCCACCCTACACTGGTCTCTCCTGGTTTCACAGGGATATTTCCAGTTCCTCCTTCCCACCTCTCTGGCAGCGACTGGTCATGAAACACCTTGTGGCAAATGTTCTCTGGGCCTCGTGTGTTCACAGAGTGAAGCAGACAAGCTGAAAGTCTCCTATTTTTTTGTGATTTTGTTGTTTTATTCCTCTGCGTGTGTGAGGTTTTCTCCTGGCTGGGCAGACCCGGAGCACGAGGAAGAAGGAGGACAACCTTCAGCCTGTCATATTGCTTGCTGTAAATGGAAGTGTCAATCACAGTGCACACCAGAATTCCAGTTGAGTTGCTCCAAATACAGGTTATCCTGCCAAGCACGTTCCCCTTGGCAGCAGGATTGTCCCAGAGCTGTGGATGCTAGAGAAGCACAGTAACTCAGATACAGACAGTTGCTGTTACAGTAACCTGAAGTCTTTTTTTTGTTTGTTTAAGCCTTCTAATTTCATACTTCAGACCTTGAAGACAGAAAAGAGCATCTCCTCCAATGTGCTGTGCGTGGCTGGACACTTATTCTTACAAATATGAATGCTAGGCATAAAAATAGAAAGGAAATAAGGCATTACAAATGAGTCAAAGTCAATTTACAGAGATCCTGCTCTTGACACAGATTAACTTTGGTCATTTGTGACCAAAAAAAAAAAAAAACAAAAAACAAAACACCCAAAAAAATATCCCTACTTAAAAAGAAATGCCAGAAAGTTCTGCCTGAGCAAAAAATTACAAGTTTAGTAATTCTATTTTTCCCCCCAAAAACAAGTGATTCCTTGGTGGTAGAAGTCCATGAGAACCTGAGAGCAAAGGTCACTGGTCACACTGATGGGATCTTCTGTGAGGTCCAGGGAGAGTCACACACGTACCATGGGGCTTCCCAAGGGAAAGCTGAGGAGAAATGGGTAACAAAGAGCATTCTCACCAAAATCTTTCCAGTGTTCCACAATTTTCTTAATTTAGGGCACAGAGGAAGTTGATGTTTTGAAAAGCCATCATTAATATGGATTGATTGCCTCTGTAGAGAAGGGGGGTGTGTGTGTGGGGATGGACAGGGACACAGGAAAACCCTGTTCCATTTTTCTAAGTGGCATCCTAAATGAATCAGAAAATAACATTCCAGCAACTCTTCTTAGAAAAGGACATTTTCTTTCTTCTTTTTTAATTAGTAAGAGCCAATTAAACCAACATTGCAGTCACTAGGAACCCACAAAATGAAAAGAAACCCAGCTAAACGGGTGAGAAAATGACTTTTCATATCTTGTCCTTGCCTGAATTTGTTTGATGAAAACACAAGATGTGCAGCTTGTTTTACATCCCAGAAAAGTTTAGGAACAAGGAGAACCAGGGTCATCCAGTCTTCACTCTTGCAGGACTGTGAATCTTCAGTGCTGCAAGTGGCATACGCCTTTTTTTTATTTTTTTTTTTAATTATTATTACTATTAAATTAAATAAATGTGAGCATTGTAGAGAATTCCCAGAAGAGTACAAAAGAGTCTGTGCAGCCTGTGGGAGCATTTGCTGCCTACAGATAAATACAAATACTGAGAATTCATTCACATGTCTGAGTCCTAGGAAGGAGCCATGCCAAGGAATGCACAGGGAAGCCACTCCAGAAGCCACGTGCTGTCCCATCACTGTCCCCAGCAGTGTTTCCTGCACTGCTCTATAAGAGCAGAGATCCCTAAAACAGGTCACAGCCGTCACAGCCACCCACTGAAGCATTTGCAACCAGAAAGAGGGAGAGGGGAGGAAGCTTGAGAACTTCTGACTGAAGTTTTTACAGTGCTTGTCACTGGGATCTTGGTGGGGATCCATCCTGATGTGTGATCAAACCAAGGATGTGTGCGTTAGGAAAAGGACTCCCATCAGAGTTTACAAAATGAACTTGTCTTTACATTCAGTCTCCGGAGACCACACACCACATCAGAGCCCAAATTACACTGAAACAATAAAGCTGTTTTTAAATATGGGAGAGCAAAGGGAGAAACCAGCTCGACTGTCCATAAGCAACAACTGGGCTCTTTCTTATGCTCCTAAACCTCAGGAACATGTTTTGTTTATATTTGCACAGACACAAATTACGTAGAACTCCACAAAATCTAAGAGTGTTCCAGAGTAAACTATTTTTTTATGACAAGTGTCAACTAAAGCATGAGGCTGGATGGCCAAGGGCTTTGGCCCCAGGGGGAGGAAGGGGGAGCAAACAAACAAAACCAGAGGATGTGATGGAAGTTGAGACAGACCCTCAAACCACTGTGGCACCAGTGGGCAATGGGATAATAATAATGCACAAGAAACAGGCATGTCCAAGCTCCACGTAACCAGTGGCACCAAAACATGCAAGAGACTAAAATCTATCCTATTGTTTCCCTGTGATAAATGAAACACAGAATATATAAGTCACTACACCAGTATCCAAAACAGGATGCCACTAAGTGTTTCTTTCAGTGGCCAAACACTTGAACAAGGCATCAAACCAAGATCCAACTCATCCCTTTGTGTGTTTTTTTTCCTGCTCAGCTTCACAGTGACCCGACTCTGGATTTCCCCAAGCGTGGCAGGAACTGTTTTGCCTCACACACATCACCGATGTGGGGACGTGGGACACTCAGTTCACTCCCAGGGCTTGCAGCGAGCAGCAGTTCCCAACTAACCTTCAGTTCAAAACTTACTTAAATAGGAATTTTAACATCTTTTAACAGAGTCCCTTCATCCAAAACCACTAACAGCTGTGCCCACAGAGCAGCATCGAGTTCCTCAGACAGTACAGGACTTGTCAGTGGGCTGCTGAGGTGCAGAGGGGGCCACGCCCGAGCTCGTGGCGTTTGTTTTGGGGAAAACTGTGGGTTTGGGGCGTGTTGCCGGGGGTTTGCCCTGGGGGGGCACTTTGACAGCCTTGACGGGCCGGAAGGTGCAGGGGATGTCCCCGGCCGTGCTGGCGCTGCGCTGGAACGGCGGCTCCGTGTCCTTGAGCAGCTGGGTGTGCAGGGGGCTGGAGGGCTCCGAGGTGGGGGCCACCACGGGCGAGGTTTTCAAGGGCTCCAGGGTGTCCAGGACGACGTCAGGCGTGTGCTTGACGCTGCTCTGCCGCTCCAGCTCCCGCAGCTCGTTCAGAGCAGAGTTCATGGTGGCCTCGATGTCCTGCAAGCACAGGAGGGACACCCAGTGAGGGCAGAGACAAACACACAGACACGGAGAGATGCTCAGGTTTAAATAGAAAAATGTGATCTATTTAAAAATAGAAATGTATGAAAATATTATATATAAATATACAGAATAGAATAGAAATATAATAGAACTACAATATACAGAAATATATAAAATACAGAAATATTGTATATAAATGTATATAAATATAATATACAGAAATATTATATATAAATATAATATACAAAAATACTATATACAATGTAAAAATAATATGCAGAAATATATATGAATATAATAGAACTAATCTATAAATATTTTATATATTTATATTTATATATAAATCGTATATAAAATTATATATAAATTATATATAATTATATGGATATAAATTACTTCATAAATTATTTTATATATTTATATTTTTATCTATTTATAGAACTAAAATATTTATATATTTATACATAAATATACAAACCTATTCTATATAAAAATATAAATATATAAAACTATAAATAAAGATACAAATATATGGAGATAGATCCATATAAATATATTATGTAAAATACATAATAAAATAATATATAAAATTATACATAAAATACACCTATATAAATAGAGAAATATGCAAATAAATAAATGCAAATACTGATATATATAAGACTTTGAAATCCACATGCTTGTCCCCAGCCTGTAAACACCAACACTCAAATCAGCCTTGGGTGAAGGACCTTGAGGTATCAGAGTGAAACCTGTGCCCAACTGTGCAGCATCAGATCCTGCAGCCAATAACCACTAATTTTTTCCAACAAGAGAAAATACAGAAGATAGCAACTCAAGCTGGCACTTGTCCCTCCTCTTATAAAAAATTACAGTTATTAACAAATAATTATAAAGAAAACTTTTGAAGTCAAAACATGGGGGGTTTGTCTCAGGTGGAGCAGGACCTACACATTTTCTGTTGGTGAACCCACAGAATTCCCTGGGGAGCAGGGCAGCTCAGCCTTGCTGTGACTCACACTTTGGCTACAGCTTTTCAGCTTCCTCAGAGGTTTTTCAGGGGGTGGGGAAGGTAAATCAGTCAAGGAATGGTGGAAGAAAGCAGAGACAGTAATCTGACACCTCCCAGTCTATCCTGAGGCCAGGCAGACTTCAGTTATGAATTTGGGGAAATATGTAAAATCACAATGGTTATTAGAAGGTGTCTGAAAAGATATTACAGGGCAAAGAGAAACACTGATTTAACACAGCTTGGGTTTCTTTCTCTCTCCTCTTATTTATTTTTCCCTCCTCTTTTCTCCCCAGACTCTTCTCCAGTGAAACAATGGAGTGAATGTTCTGGCAGAGAGAGGAGACAGAACAACTTCCCTGAGATCCTAATTGAAAAAACAAAAGAATCTGATTTATATCAACCAAAGCCTTGGAAAGACAGGGGAAAATGAAGACAACAGGAGCTGTATATTATAACTCCACTGTAATACATGGGCTGAAGATATTTGTAACAGCAAAATACAACTTTCCAACAGAACACTCATCCGGTTTTAATTTGGATTTATTTATGATTTGGAGTTGCTGTTTTGGCAATAAAAATGATGTTTAATTTTCACATATTTTCCCCAAGCTCCTTAGAAACCTCTGGAGTCCTGAACCAGGCAGAGCAGTCAGGTCTCCCAGAGTTGGCTTTGTAATCAGAGCCTGGAGCATTCCTTGGCTTTAGATAGATCCATCCATCCATCCCACACTGCAGACAGTTGGTACAGGCAACATGCAAGTGCAGGCACATCCTCCAGGGAAGAATCTCCATGGAAGAGGGAAATCTTTTGCAGCCTGCCCTCACTTCACTTGTTTAGATAAACAGCTCAGGAAAACCAGCAGGATTGTGTTCAAAGTTGGTTTGTGATCACACACTGAAGCCTGTGAGCATATAAAGATGTCACTGGAGCACTGCACAAGTCAGCAGCCTGCTTTTATTTTGGCTGTGCTGTTCCATGTGCTTCCAATGTCTCACCACAGGCAAGCCCGCACAACTGACAGGAGAATGTTAAATCGACACTAAATACTTCACTTTGCTCATGTCTTGAAGTCATGATTGTTTAATTCCTTTGCTGACAGTTTTGAAACCTGTGTCACTTTCTGAAATGGACGTTTTTATTGTTGAAATTAAATTCTGAATAATGAATAGGGCCAAGTTTTTATGGAGGAAGGACCTGACTGTTTATCTTCCCTCATGAAAGCACAAAGCAAGGATGAAAGACTAGACCCAAGCTGTGCTTAACTTAATAATGCATTGAGAGAATCACAGAGTAGTTGAGGTTTGGAAGGGACCTCTGGAGATCCTCCAGTCTAACTCCCTGCCCAGGCAGGGTCACCTGGAGCAGGTGACACAGGAATGGGTCCAGGTGGAGGTTTGGAATGTCTACAGAGAGGGAGACTCCATGCCTTCCCTGGGCAGCTATTCCAGGCCTCTGCCACCTTCTATGGAAAGTTCTTCCCCATGCTGAGGCGCCACTTGTTTTAGTTTATGGCCTTTGCTCCTCGTCCTGTCCCTGGGCACCACTGAACAGAGTCTGGGACCACCCTGGAGATATTTGTATGGATTGATGAGATCCCCTCTCAGTTTTTTTCTTCTCCAGACTAACCATGGCCAAGCTCCCTCAGCATCTCCTCATAAAAGACACACTCCATCCCCCAGAAGGGAAAGATTAAAGCACAAGGTTAAACCACACTTTGCATTAAAACACCTCTTTGCATCCAAGCCTTCAAGGCAAAGCACTCCAATGTACCTGTGCAATGACCTCAGGGTCCATGGGCCGATGGTTGTTGAAGCTCTTGGACCTCCCTGCTGTGACAGTTTTCCGGATCTGGGGGCTGTCAATCCTGTTCTTCAGCGACGAGTGTCGGCTGATGGAATTGAGGCTGCCGTGGCCACTGATGGAGCATTTATCTGGAACCTCCTTGGGAAGACTTTGGCTCATAATGGGCTGAGATGAGGGTCTGGAACCGGCTATGGCTCCGGGGGAGGCTGGTTCTGCCAGGGCACTACCTAGTCCATGGCTGTCACTTTGACGGAAGGCTCTTCTGATGCTGCCTGACTCTGGTTTCTTTCTTTGCCTTCAGTCACAAAAGCAAAACAAGTCAATACAAGCAAGGTACAAACAACCAGCTGTCATTTGAAGATATCCCCCCAAAACAACACAGAGGACAATGGGAAGAGACATGAAGATACCCAGATTACAAACACACCCGGGGTTTTAGGAGTGATTGCATTACAGTAAAGTTATAAATCGTTCCAGTTTAACACTTCAAACAACAAGGCTGAGTTCTGGAAGCTGTGCATATTCAGAGCAAAAACAGAAAACTTGGATGGAACGTGATTAACTTGGTCAAAAGGAAAAGGATTTATATTTGAACAAAAAAAAAAACCCTCTGTGCCATCAACAGGTTTTGATGATGTGTTTTTATTACATTCGAAGAGCAGAGCTACAATTTTTGACTGGAGGACACAGTATAAGTCTACTAAGCTCCTGGCCCAAGGCATCAAGTTATTATTTTCAGAGATCAGCAAGCAAAGAACCCCAGTTTGGGATTAATGATCATTTCCAATATTTGCTGGTGGTAAGAGATGTTTCTCTTTCATGGCTTTGGCAGGACCACAAGGCACTTTCTACGCAGGGCCACAGATAAACCAGAAAGATGATGTCAAATGGATGAACTGGTCCAAAGAATTTAGTTTCTACCCCAGCACCTTGCGGTCTGACAGCACGATTCCATTCAAATCATAGGAGGCCCAATGCAGCAGAATACTTTATGCCATAGGTCTGAAGCTTGGCATCCATTATACAGGGAAAGTTCCATTTATATATAGCACCAGCCCCATGAATAACTGCAAGAAAGTGTTAACTCCAGTAGGATTTTGGCATCCAAATAATAATTCAGTGGGTGGCACAACTGTCATTGCGAAACCATCTGATTTAATTTTGCTCAAGTCTGTTCACACATAGGTCAGAAGATTCATTCCTAAAGAAAAAACAACAAAATGAGTCTTATGCTACTGTTGCTAAATATCAGGTCCCCTAGTAAAGGGGAAAAAAAAAAAACTGGAGTGGACATTACTCAGGCTTTTAAAAAACACTACACACAACACTACCAAAGCCAGCAGATGGTGAAGCTCCAACATTGGTCTGTTATTATACAAATCTCTCCATAACTGGCAGAATGGCTACTTCAGTGGCTCAGACAATAAATATCATAAAAGAAAGCCCAGATCCCAAGCTGATGCAGATTAGCACGGCTTCAGATATCAGTGGAGCTCTGCTGAATCCCATAACTAAGGACCAGGCTCTCTAGGACATAAGCAGGTCCAAACCTTTTAAAAGGATGCATTTGTGTTAATGCCTTTATAGACTACATTCTGTCAAATTAACTGAAGGTAAAGAACATCCCCTCCCATAAAACTGTAATTATCATATAATGCCTTCACTGCACAATAGAGATGTGGGGGTTTTAAGGAAATAATCAGAAAGATAAGTCTGCTCCAGAAAAATTAAATAACAGATCATGAAATTTAGTCTGTTACTAGGTTCATTTTCCAGCTTTTTATTATGTTGAGTGTTGGCTGAAGCAACAATTCTGGATCGAGGAGGTAAGGTTAGAGCAACAGGGGGTTGTGCTGTTTCACTGCAAGCATATGGTTAGTAACCTGAGGTGAGAAGTGCTGGGGAAACAAGAGAGTGTTACAGGCAATGCCAGATGGTGAGACTTCAGGAATGGCATTTATCACAAAATGGGGACACTAGTTTCTGAAGGAATTGTCCCCCACCCCATCAAACAAAACGTGTTAAATGTGGACAAGACATAACAGATCACAGAACAACAAATGAGGACACACCACACAAAGATCTCATTCCACCAGTCCCCTCCCTTCCTCTGCTTAGCTTATAAAATAGGGCATATTTGGGAAAACAGGAACAGATGGCACCTTGAGGATAGGGAAAGGAAACCAGTGGGGTTTTAAATGAGCATTGGCCACACTGGTGACAGAGAGAAGACAGCAAAATGTGAGTGAGTTAGAAGAGAGGGAAGCAGAGGAAAATGGTGGCAGTGCTGGTTAATCAACCTTTGTCAGGGAAGGAAATATTTTACTGGACTCATCACCAAGCTCTTTACAGTTTAGGAAAATAACACAAGGCTGTTCTTACTTGTTGATGTTTGCAAGGTAAATGTCTGCAACGTGCCCCCCACTCGGGCAGCTGGCACCAGCTCTGGCTGTCACTTTTTCTTCTGGTGGCTCAGAATTTATTTCTATTTCAGACTTCGGACTGGATCTTTCTGAGATACCATCCTCACTAGGAAGGAGGAGGGAAGGACATCACAACCAAAATAGGACCAACAGCACTGAATGTCAAACACAGCACAGTGTATGTCGACATATGCAAGGGACAACAGCACACTGCTGGTGTTTAAAGAATCATTAGATATCTTTGAAATCATAGAATGGTTTGAGTGGAAGGGACCTTAAAGATCATCTCATTCCACCCCCTGCCACGGGCAGGGACACCTCCCACTATCCCAGGTTACTCCAACTTGGCCTTGGACACTCCCAGGGATGGGGCAGCCACAGCTTCTCTGGGCACCCTGTGCCAGGGCCTGCCCACCCTCACAGGGAACAATTTATCAGATCTAAACCCGCCCTCCTACAAACTAAGGCCATTCCCCTCCTTGTGAAAAGCCCCCCCTCCAGCCTGAGAGCCTGATTTTTGTGAGCAACCTGCATTTCCAGCAGGCACCAGAACATTGCGACGCCCCACACACCTCCACACCCTGGAGACACCAAGAGCCCTCAGAGCTCTGCCCGCTCCCCTTCTCGCGGGGGCGGCTGAAGGGCAAACCGCCCCCGCGTGCTGCCGGCGCCTTGGCACCAACACTGCCCCGCACACCCGAGCCTTAAGCCAGCCCAGAGTGTCACCTACGTGTCCTGGACGACGATGTACTGGTGAGGGATGAGGCCGTCGATCCCGTTGTGCCGCCCCTCCCACCAGTCGTCCGAGGCCCGCTGGTAGAGCAGGAGAGAGGCTCCCTTTTTGAAGGACAGCTCCCGTGCAGTCCTGCCAAGGTAGTCAAACTTTGCTATGGCTTCGATGGGCTCACACTCTGCGAGAGAGAAGGGAACAAGCAACAGCTCACTGAGCACTGGGGAGCAGGAAGAATTCAGCAGTTCAAGCCTGCCACGAGACACGGTGAGAGCGTGGTATCAGGAGGAACTTTTGCACAGTGAGGGTGATCCCCCACTGGAATGGGCTTCCCAGGGAGGTGGTGGAGTCATCGTCCCTGGATGTGTTTAAGGAGAGGTTGGATGATGAACTTAGTGGCATGGTTTAGATGGTACAGATGTTAGATTGATGTTGGATAGGTTGTTAACCCAGGTAAAGGTTGGACTTGATGACCTCCATGGTCCTTTCCAACCTTATTAATTCTGTGGGTGTGTAATTCTGTGTGTGTGAAGAGGGTAAAGTATCGAAGCAGCAAATTTCAGAGGGGAACCCGGTAACTTGAGGCTGTTACACTTTCAGCATTTACCTAATCTCTACATGGAGAACACATTCATATTTTCCAAGTCATAAACCCACTCACAGCAATTCAAACCTACAAAGATGGAAGTGGCAATGGCTAAATTAGTATCTCATTAAAATAAGAGACATTTCAAAGCTGGGTAGCAATCAGGTGTTTTCCAGACAACAATGTGCCTATGGTACACTTCCTTCAAGGCAGCTAATCTGAACCTCCCAGGCAGGCAGGAGCTGTTATTAACATTTGGGGAAGGAAACATCCCCTCATTCCAGGCTGCTTCAGAAATAAAGCATCTATTCAGAGAGAAATTTCTGCTGCCTGTGAGGTTCACCTGACCCAGGAGACCTGATTCTGGCGCTGTGGGAGGCTGTGCTATTCATCCAGCTGTCATGGAAGCTCAGGAAAACATCCAGCGCCTCCACTGCTGTGCTTTGTGCAGTGATGGGGAGAGTGAGCTGCCCCCCAGCTCCATCCAGCCAAGCACAGCAGGATTGTGCCTGGAGCTGCACAATGTGCTCCAAACCTGCCTGCTAAGCTCACACAAGAGCTCCAGCCACGCCTTGCCTGCACCAGCCACTAATCTGGGTCCCTGCAGGACCCTGATATTACACAGAGGGACAATAAGGGCATTTAGACACTCAAGAAAATCAATGTGAAATTCACGTGGATTATTTTTAAGACTTCAAAAAATCTGCTGCTGGTTGAGTCTAAATATGTATTAAGCCAGCTCTTAGTTCTAGGCAGGAATCAGGGGAATGGGGATGAGCTCAACCACACAGCCCCAGTGGACTTCCTCTAATTACTTTAAAGGAGCTTTAACACAGCCAAGCAATCCATGGAAATTGAGTTCATTCCTGGAGAAGGAGATTTGTGGTTCCTCTTCCTGGACAAGCAGAGAAATGCTATTCCATGTAGACATCTCCTCTGCATCACAGGAATCTTCCACAGTGCAAGGGCCAACCAAAAAAGGACAGGAAGGCTGAATGTGGGCCACAGCTTTTACAGTGATTCCTTTGGAGAGAACTGGGACTCCAAGGCTGCCCCTAGGCAAGCAAGGAAGTAGCTGGGCTTGATAAAATATATGGTGCAAATCCTTCTGAGTGAGCTGAAGCTCATCAGCCAGTCTGAGGGACCAGAGCAGAAGCCCCTCATGCCATAAAGCCCCACTAGTACCTGAGTCACTCAGCACAAAGTGACCAAGCACTGAGGGCAAAGAGCAACAGGACCTATCACACCCACCCCCCAACAGCAGTTCCTCCATTCCCAACAGTTTAGAATTCTCTCAAAACACCCACTTTGGGTAAGCCTGTGGTCAGCCTCACACAAATCCCATTATCAGCCCTCAGCAACCAGGCAGAGATTTGGGAGGCTGGGAAAAGCCTGGCCCACGTTGGCAGCTCCTGACAGCCTTATCCAGACTCCCCAAAGCACGTGGTTATCTGGGTTTGGCTCCTTCTTTCCTCTTGCTTGCTTTGCCTCTGGAGCCAGCTTCTTCCTAACAGCAAAAAACCCAACAATGATGTTTTCTGGTGTCCCCCTCCGTTTAGGAAGGGATGGGAGTGTGGCTGGTAAATTCCATCTGTTTCATTAAGAAGTGTTTATTGTTCCAGATGAGTGTGGCACTCAGGTTTCTTATGTTTCCAATTTGCTTTTTAGGACTCTGGCTTCTCTCCAGAGAACTGATTTTAGACTTTAATTTCCAGTAGCTTTTTCCTACTACACTTATGCTCGGAAAAGAAAGCTGTGAGAATAAAGAGGAATAAGGCTAAGCCAAACAATTCCCTCTGCCAGTCTGACAGCCTGGGCAGGAAAGCAGCAGATTAAGATGTTTCCACTCATACATATAATTTAACAAACATACAATCTGCTTGTCTTTCAGCATTTCTGACCTCTTATATCTGTCTCAAACCAGTGTCCTGTCACTCGTACAGTGAGGCTGATGAACAGCACAGATGCTCTGCAAAACAAGGCCTCTTCCCCCACCCCAAAATTCCTTCCCTCAGTGGAGGTGGCTGGGATGACAGCTTCCCTCTGGGAAGGTTAGTGCCAGCTTCTCAAAAGGGCTTAAGAAGCAAATGCTTGGTCACATCTCAAGACTGAAGGAGGGAGAAAAACCCAGGAACTTCCATCCCACAGAGCTGCACCTGCACTGCTGACAGGTGTGACCAGGGTGTGACTCTGCACAGCAAAAATAGGACCAGACACTCCTGAGTTAACCAGATCCTGCTGCTCTCTTGAAGTGATACAGCCCCAGCTCCCTCCTCTGCTTCAGTGCCAAACACTCCCTCCCCAAATGCTTCCTATGGAATATTCCATGTAGGTTGTAGAACTCCATCCAAAACACCTCCCAGTTTTACCTTGCTTAGGGGCCCCATGCAATTGAGTTCCAGAGGCTGCAAAACAGTGTCCTTCTCTAATCTCTAACTGCTCATTTCTCATCCCTGTACCCTCTCAGATACAAAAGAGACCTAAAAATCCCCTCCAGAAACAACCCAAGTGCACACCACAGCATGAGCCTGCAGGCTTTAGTCCCAGGGTTTATGCAGACATGGGATGAGTTAGTCCTTCACTACAGCTATTAAACTGCTCTTTCTTAGATACAAACTCCAAAAGGACACATTTTCATGCATTTTTAAGAGCTAACACTTGTCAGACAGAACACTCTGTTCAAGACAGAGAGTGAACTCATGTTCCATTCCCTTAAGCTCTGTGCTCTCTCCCAACAGCCTTGGTGAGGAGTCACTGTGCCAGTGCTCGACCTTGCTGAGGGAGAACTTATTTCCCAGCATTTCTAAACATCCTTTACTTTATCACTGGTGTGTGAACACCACAGAAACACAGAACCCTCTAGGTTGGAAAAGATTTTTGAGATCACTGAGCCATGAAAGCAGTGGGAGCACAGTGATGCCTTGGGAAGGGTTTGTTAGCAGCTGCTGAAGCAGAGAGGCAGCAGAGGAGCACCTGGCAGGGCTACTGAGCAATTTCCTGAAGCCCAGCTCAAAAAGGATGACACCTAATTATAAGGGAATGGTACCTATTTCCCACCTTTACAACTGAGGTCACAAGTAAAACCATCACAGAACTTACTTAGACAATTGCCAAGGGTCTAAATGCAAGAACAAAACCACATTCTGTGCTGGCTGGGTCAGTCTGCTCTCCATGCTGGTCGGTATTCCAGGGACCATCATTCCACACCAGTAACTTAATCTTTCCTCTGCTCTGGATGGGGCTCACAGGATGTTCCCCATCACAGGAGGGGGCTTTGGAAGGATCAGCAACAGACACTCATGACTCCAGTGTCACCTTTTCCTCAGAGAATATTGTGAGATTCCCAGCTTTGGCATCTCTTTTCACTGATCAGACAAGAAATGTGTACAGAGTCTCCTAAGGAAACCCAAAAGTTATCCTTTCTCATTAGAAAGGACCCCAGACCCCCCACCCTAAAACCTGGCTGCCACTGGAAGACAAACACTTTTTGATTTTGTTCTGCTTGCTTCCTTAAAGCAGAACCACTGGGGCTTAGAGCACTCACAACTCCCCTGCCAGAGCTACCAAAAGGGGAAATGCCTGGCACAGGCAGAGGGGAGTGGGAGAACATGACAAAACATATCCAGCCTTTGGCTCTGTGCTTCCACCACGACTCCCAAATCCAAGACTGGAGTGTGCCCAGGCCTGCTGCTGAGATGAGACACCCCTGAGAAGAAGGGATACTTCCAAAATAGTCACAAAACTTCTAAGGATTCCTGTTGATCCCACACCTTTTTACTTCTTGGCATCAAATGCTGCATGTGGTGCTTCAAGTGACTGTTCTGACTTTGGAGCCAATTTTAAACTTGGATTGCAAGGCAGTACCTTCCCTGCCTCCCCCACATGGGCTGCACCAGTTAACCCAGTAGTTCACAGCCTTTGCATACCATCATCACTGGTGTGGTGCTCAGCTGTGACATCCTGCACTGAGTCTTCTGTCGAGGCTCTCTCTCCATGAGGACTTTCACTGCAAGAAAGGAAACAGAGACAGTGCTTTACACCCGTGGAAACTGAGTTTCCTCCTCACAAGCATCATAGATAACTGGGAATATCCATATCAGGATGTACAGGTTCCACTGCAACAGACACTTTGCAGCTGCAGGCTGAGGTCAGTGTGTCTAAAAGTCAGGATAAATTGTTGTTGGATCAGTCAAACCAAACATCCTGGTTACCCTCTTTTGTGCTGTCAGCAAAGTCCAGCTTCAGATCTTACAGCCTGGAGCTCTGGAGATGCTGAGCAGCCAGACAGCAGAGGAAAGCTGGGTCCAGCTCCTCTGTGCCATGCCAGGATTATTCCCTCACTGTATTCTCCATTGCTCTAATTAGCTCATTAGATGGCTGATGAGAAAGCTGCCACTTCCTGGGGGAAATTATTTCTCGATTCATGATGATATGTCCAATTCTGTGTTTGTCATCTCCCCCCATCCTTTTTATCACCATCTTACATTGTTCCATTCATTTCACAGAACAACTCCCACAGCCCCATTAATTGCCCGTAAATAAAGATTCCAGAGCACCTAAACTACCAAGAGGACTCATTTATGTTTGGCAAGAAGAAAAGCTTTGAAAGGATCAATAGACAACAAGTGGCAACCAAAGGTTATGTTTTTGTAAGAAGCTACACGAGCAGTTCCCTCTGGACAGGAGCAGAAAGGAAGCTGGAAGAGGATCCATTGCCTCTCCCAAGCAGCTCCAGAGCTGCTGCCAGCTGGCAGCCCTGCCTGCCCTGCCTGCTCCTCTCAGCAGCAAAAAAAAGGGCTAAAAAAATTGTGCTTGCTCTTCATCTTACCAGACACTGTTGCTAAAGAAAACTCTTGTGCTGCCCTCTTACGCTGTAACTCCTTAAAGGTGATTTTTAATTCTCTTCACATAGGAATAATTCCATCCCTCATTTTGGTCTTGCAATGGTTAAAGTAAGTGATCATGGATATACAGTGCTCTCCCCCTGCCAATCTCCCTCCTGCACTCCCTTCAAGACGAGAAAAACAGAAAAAGGAGGAGGGAGAGTGTTTGAATTATTCTGGTGTCTCGTTTTGCTTAATCCACAGGACACCAAGCTGCCCAGCACCTCCTGAGCCAGTACCTCTGGAATCAACCTTTCCCATCCTTTTCAAAGCCTTTCTGCTACTTAATAAAGTTTACAGAAGAGTCTGCAGCCAAATGGAAGCCCCAGGAGGGAGGAAGGCAGCACTGAGGGCTAAGGTTTCAGGCAGACTCTGAAGTCATGTCGCACACAGATCCAAATGCTGCACAAAGGCCACGTGCCTCTTCCTATCCACGCCTCCAGCAGCATTTGCCACCAAAAAAAGCCTGTCTTTGCTGCTGACTTTATGATGTGGGCCCTGGGATGCTGCTGTGGGAAGCACTGGGCTGCTGGGTTTCATCCCTGAGAGCTCCAGAAGTGCCAGCAATAAATCCTGGCAGAGGAACACAGTGAGAGTCAAGGAACATGCATTGGGGAAGTGGAGGGACAGCACCAACCTCTGATCTCTGTGACATGACCTGAGGGAATGGCTGGAGCTGTGTCAGGGCAGGGTTAGGTTGGATCTCAGGAAAAGGTTCTTCCCCCACAGGGTGGTTGGGCACTGAACAGGCTCCCCAGGGTTTGGGCACAGCCCCAAGGCTGCCAGAGCTCCAGGAGGGTTTGGACAACACTCAGGGTCAGGGTGGGATTGTTGGGGTGTCTGTGCAGGTCCTGGGGTTGGACTCTGAAGATCCCTGTGGGTTCCTTCTAATTCAGAATATTCTATGATTCATGCACACACTATCTCCTTCCATGCCCTTCCCATGGTCTCACTTGCAGACACACCAGACTCCCCGACTCTCCCTGTGCTGTCTCAGATGGACAGACAGATGCAGCACAGCCCAGGCTCAACTCACAGGCAGGATTTTGAAGTTTATGACCAATGCTGAACCTTGCCCTGCCCTGCTCTGCCCAGGGGAAGCTGTTCCACAGCTCTGCCAACTCCAAGCAAAGGTGCAGAGCACAGAGCACAAAGCAGAAGCCCCTGCAGCTCCATCCCAAAGCCCTGTCCATGAGCTCCCAGAGCACTCAGAGCCTGTCAAGTGGCACTGGGATACCCCAGCCACAGCAGGCTCTGCTCCCTGAGGAATCAGCTGAACCTCAAGGATTCACTCTGCTGCCTGCACAGTGAGGAGCCAACGGGCAATAATGATCAACCCTCAAAATACCAGGACTATGAGAAAGCTGGAATGGGAACCAGATGCTTCCTCCTGGCTTTCAGCCTTCTGTGCTTGCTTCTCCCCTTCTTTGCATAACAGGGTCCCAGGTCAGGGTGCTTAGGAAGGGCAATGGAGAAAAACCAAATAAATGCCTTCAGAAAGCTGGTATCAGCTTCCAGGACACTGTGCCTCCCTCACACTCCTGTGCAGTGACACCCAAAATGAGGGTACTCAACACTGCACATTTTTATTCACCTTATGGGACAAAATCTCTCACCAAAGGTAATGTGTTTCCTTAAGGTCATAAATATTATTAGGTTGATTTTTTTCCCCTTGCAATTCTTTCACATATAACATCAGTTAAATACATCAGAGGGAAGGGTAAAAATTAAAGAGAATTTCCAAAAGGTTTTGGCCAAGTCTTTTGCACACAGCAGTGAGTTTGGAGGAGCCTCTCCTTGCCACATGTATGTGGAGTGAGCTGATAGCTACAGCTGCTCTGAAACAAGCCAGGGAAACAAGGCCTGCTCTGTCAGCACAGCCACTGCATTTAAAAAATGATATTTATTTTAGTGCATGAAAATAATCATTTGCATTCCTGGGACATTGGAGGGGAGAAGGAGCAGGAGGGAGAAGCAGGACATGATTTAACATTCCTCATCTTCAGAGGGAGAGATCAGCTTGGCCAGTAGGAAAGAAAACACCTCCTTTCCTTCCCCCACTCCCCAACCTTCCACCCCAGATGACAGGAGCCGCTCTGCCTGAATTGTTTCCAGATGTGGCTTCAGACTGAACACGAGGCTGGGCCTCTGGAGCTTTAAGCTGGATGGAAATGGTGATTCTGCATTCCTGCCTTCTCCCTCCCCCACCATCAGTGCTGCCCTGAAAATTAAACCAGTGCCACAGCCTTCGAGGTTCAGCTGCAAGTGACCCCTGTGTCTGAAGCAAAGGCACTCCAGACAAGCAGAAAGGAAAGGCAAAAGCAGGAGAAAAAAGGGAAAAAAAAGAACAACAAAAAAGAGATTTATTTTGGCAGCTACCAAACCAGAATATCCAAGAAAATCCCTACACAGCCTTGCCCTTCAAGATAAGTGAGCTGGGTTTGACAACTGAATAGCTACTTTATACCAGCTTATTTCTTTTAAGTGGATGACTCTCCAGAGATACCAGAGCCATCTTCTCTTCCATAAAAACAGATTTTTGAAAGGCTGGGCCAGATGCTCCAATCCTGAATTAGACAATGCAGAACACAGCCTGTAACATGCTAACCCATAGATAAATAACCATCCATTCATCTTCCCCTCAGTGGTGTCCATCATACCAGTAATCCTCTGTGCTTCCACCTCTGCTATAGACAGGGCCCTCCAGCTCCCTTGGTCCTGGGAAGATGTTCTCATGTTGGATGATGATGGTTTTGATCAATTCATTGACATGAGCTTGGCAAGAGACTTGATCATGACCTTCAGGCACAGACATCAGCGTTGGCCCAAAGCAGATGGCTAAATTGTAGGGATCCATCATATTTTCTTCACTGAACTGAGATAAACTGCAAAAAACAGAAGTGGGAAGTAGGGTGAACAGCAGAAATCATCCTCCTCCTTATCATCATCCTCTGCTCAGAACACACAGCTGAGCTCAGAAGGTTTGCTTTGGGCTTTCTGCTGTTTAAAGCTGATCAGCTGGGACAAAAATGTTCTGGATCCAGGTAAAAAATGAGATACTGATAGCATTAGAGAGGAATGAAATAGGAACTGCAAAGGGAGTTTGAAAGCTCAAGAGTGGGTTGAAAAGGACTGGGTGCTGACTCTACAAGGGGAGGACATTAATCTTTGTCATTATTTCTTCTCTATTTTTGTTCACAACCCACTTACAGCCCAACACTCAATACAAGGGTTACAGCAGGTCCTCTCTACCACGGATATAATATGAAAGAGAGGAAGTTTAGATTAGATATATGAAGAAATTCTTCCTTGTGAGGGTGGGCAGGCCCTGGTACAGGGTACCCAGAGAAGCTGTGGCTGCCCCAACCCTGGAAG
The DNA here is from genome assembly GCA_013399895.1 of Serilophus lunatus. Classification (NCBI taxonomy): domain Eukaryota; kingdom Metazoa; phylum Chordata; class Aves; order Passeriformes; family Eurylaimidae; genus Serilophus; species Serilophus lunatus. Next base: position 2,657,841 of record VXBA01006016.1, read on the forward strand.
TGTCCAAGGCCAGGTTGGAGCCACCTGGGACAGTGGAAGGTGTCCCTGCCCAGGGCAGGGGGTGGGACTGGATGGACTTTAAGGTCCCTTCCACCCAAACCATTCTGGCAGTGCTGGGGAAAATGTTGGGCTCGATGGTCTTTAAGGTCTTCTCTAAGGTCAGAGATTCCATGTTTCTGCCAAGTCCTGCCATGGTGCTGCTTCCCAAGGATACTCACTGATTGAGGAATGCAAAGAGGTATCTCATTACAATCAGGGTGGTCTTTGGCAGGTTCAGAAGCACCTTCCGCACGTGCAGAGCTCTCTCCTGTAAATTATCCATTGCTGAAAGGAAGGAAGAAAGAGCACCAGAGTCATCATCCCACCAAACCCACAGCCTGCCACTGGGTCCAAACACAACCAGGATGGTTCCTGTGCAAACTGGGGCAGCAGAGCAGCAGCAAGAGGAAGGAATTGTGCCCATTTTGCAGATGCTCCAGCACTGCCCAGCATGGGAACTAAAGGCTGCAGAACCTGCTGGCAAAGCCTTTGACAGTGAAGGCCCCTAAACACTGAAACTTCACTGCAAGTTTCCTTCTGAGCGTGGGAGCACTGGATGTCATCTGTTCCAACAGTTCTGGCACAATGGCTCATTCAAGTCTGCTTAGAAAGGTGGGTGTTTAAAAAAGAAACTGTATAACACTCAAAGGAAAATTAACATAGTTAAAGGGTGAGGCAAAAAGCTCTTGTGTTCAGCAGCCTACTGAGAAATAAGTGGGCAGCATAAATCATCTCAGAAGGGAGAACTTATTTGGAAGCAGATTTCACTTTTCACATAATGTGAATTCAACTCTGCAAATGCATTTATCAGGAGCAGAAAACCACGAGCCATTTTAGAGGAGTTATCTTCTGCTTGACTTCAAAGGCTGCCACCGCAAAGGCCATTTCTCTGCTTGGACAATAGAATCATTCTTCAATTCTGGAGGACATGGCAAGAGCCTCGCCATTAAAAATGAGGTTGTTCACATACAAAAAACCACAAACAACCCTCTGCCTATCAGAAGCACCTTTAGAAACCATCAAAAAATGTTAACAACTCAACTGTGACTGCCCTGATGATTGATATTCTCTAACAGGAGTCAGAAGATGGTCCCTCGTGGTTATGAAGCTAAAAGGAATATAAGTACTACCTTGTCAGCTAAGGAGAGCACACAGGAGCATGGCAGCACATCCAGGGAAAGCAGACAAGGCAGGAAACCCCACTGGTGATCCCTGTCTCTGAGAGGGCATTTTTGACATCTTCTGATGACAGGTCTTAGAGATTATTTTACAGGAGTAAAGGTTTTTGCTTTATTCTGTTTTAAAAGAAGCCTGTCACAAAGCAATGTCTCACAAAAAATCCATCACAAAGACCTCAAAATCTATTAATTTCTACCTCCTTGTCCATTCTTATCAGAGCAAGGATGGCTGTGACCAGGAAACTGCCTCACAGGGGATGCCAGTGCAACACAAACCCAACAAAAGTAACCATAAAAAGCTTATTGTCAAAGTCAGGAAAAAAGGGGAAGGGAGGAAAGAAAAGTGGGAGATTACAAAAATCAATCCCATTTCTTTTCAGCTCTTCATGTACTTACTGACACAGGCAATCAGATCATGAAAGATATCCTTAGGGAAGAGTGGGTGCTCCAGCCCTCGGAAATAGAGCTTCAGGACTCCTGCTATTGAATCCATGTCGTGGTCATTCTGGTCCCCAGCCAAGGGATCTTCCCCTTCATGACAAGCAAAGAAAAGCAGACAAGAAAAATGAGAATACTGGAGAAAAAGTGTCTGAATACTGGAAGCATGCACCTCAGGAGGAGAAAAGGATTTATGTTAATCCCACCTACTCCAATTGCACCACAACCAGCACGAGGCAGAGAGACGGGAAGCTGTGACACAAATCCCAGGAGACCTGGGGCAGCTTCTATCAGCCAGATTTCAGTGTGACACCAGAGCAGTGACACTCCAGGTATTTTGGAAGGGTGGGAATGTCACAGACCCACGTGGAGATGGATGTTGCACGAGTTTTTAGGCCAAGTCCCAACTGCAGCTCAGGCGGATGCAGTGGACACACAAGAAACAACCAGGACACACCTGGCTCAGCAGGATGCAGACATGGGGAACTGAGGGAGGAGCATTTCTGGGACAATTTGTTGCTGCAGATGTGCCACAGTTTGTCTGCATTACCAAAGGAAAGATGCCCACTTAAGGAGTTGTTCCCTGGGGGAAAGTCCCTATCAGACATAATTAGATTTAATGATGGGGCAATCCTCAAATTGAAGCTATATATATCCATTATGTGACTGAAATTACCAAAGCTTGCCTATTATCTTAATAACACATGGGATAATAAATGGGCCACTCCAAACTGGAGCATTATCCCTGATATTAACTGCCACCAAGGGCTCTGGATGAAGTAATAAAATGCAGGGATGCTATTGTTAATTTTGGCAGTTCTGTATATCACTGGCTTTACAGAGACAAGTGAGATGAACTAAAATAAATCCTTTTTTTTATTTCTGGATGTCAGTGCTAGAAAAAGTGGTTATTTTCCCAAGCTGACTGGTATTTCTTTATATAAAAAGGGTCTGATTCTGATCTCAAACCTTTATAGTTCTGCTTCCTCTAGCCTTGAGGATTTTAACTCCCAGGTAGATGGAGGTGAAGACAGGTGACATTACACACCACATTTCACACATGTTGTTCATTAAACATCTCCCTTCTCAAAAGCAGAATAAACTTGCTATGCCTAATTAATTACTGGTGGTCTCCCCCACCAGCAAGCACAGAAACACACTGGCTCTGTTCTTTGAGAGTGATGTATTTGGAGGATTAACACAAGGCCTGTTGTTCCCAGTGACCCAGGCAGGACTGGGGAGATGAGCTGCAGGAACTGCCTGAAGAGCAACTCCTCTGAACCTGCTCTGCCAGGGAGAACAGCCCAGCAAGGAGCTGATGAGTCAGGAGGCTCCCAACTGCTCCCTGCCTTTGTAGGGAATGGTTCCTCCCATAGAAAATCAAATCTATTAAAAGCTATGCCAGATTAACTGTGCCTTGAAATTTACTCTCTCCCTTGCTGATATTTAAAATAAATGTAGCCAAGCTGTGCCTCAACAACATGGAAAACAAGAAATTTCATCCTCTAGCAGCCAGTTTATTCACAGAGAGCTGGGGGAGAGGGGAGGAAATTGCAGTTACACCTAATAATGAAATTCTCTACATCCTCTAGTGTTACAAACAATCAATAAGCTATCAGACACGAGAGAAGATTGAATTCAGAATATTTATTATACAGACACTCTACAAGGTACAAAGCACAACACCAAACAACTGAGAATTCAAGGTTAATGAGCACCAGGGAAACGTTTGGGAGACTCACTAAGGAAACACAAAAATCAAAAGGAATAAAATAAAGCAAGTTGCATTCGAAGCAGGCCATTTCAGACCATTTAAACAATTCATACATTTGGCAATAACTTCTGAGCTACTGGAATAGCTTTTCCTTACCTCTCTCAAATGCATTTTTTATGTCATTCACTTCAACTTGTGACCCAGACACTCTGAATATTCCTTCATGCTGCAAACCTGTAAGACAATAAGAGATGCTGATAACAAGATAAGATAGATTAGATAAGGTGGCACCTCAGCAGCTACAGCTGATATAATAAAGATAAAAAACACAGGCAGAAGATGCTGGTTTAAAAGCCACCTTCCTCTTTTATGTCCAGGCATGTACAGAATATGTAAAACCAGAACTCAGCACAGGCAGAAAAAATATTAACCCTTCTCCCTAAACTGCCTCAGTAACTGGGCTCTAACAGCCACACATGTTATCTTTCACTCCAGGCCATTCCCAAAGGATTTTACAACCCAGAGAAAAGTCATAAACTGGTGGTATATCAGCCAGGAGTAAAATATGGCCAAGGCCATGAGGGAAATGTTTATTTTGCAGGAGTGATTCCACAAAGGCCCGGAGCAAATCAGCCACTTGAAACGGAAGCATTTAATTACCCCAGCAAGAGCCAGGGGCTTAGGACAGGCTTTAAGACATTTCTGCTAAAAAGTGAGCATTAGTAATGTCATTAAACCCCCTTATCAAGTAGATGAGATGTTCCAATATATCCCCTCATAACGATTTTGTTGGTACATGTAAGACAAGCAACAACTGCTACAAATCAACTCATGAACAAAGCAAATCAACTCTCACTCCCTCCAGCCTTTTCACTGTAGACTTTCTGAAACCAGGATGCTGCCATGTCTTTATTTATAGCAGTATCATGGAATATCCTGAGCTGGAAGGGACCCACAAGGATCATCCAGGACAACCCCTGGCCCTGCACAGACACCCCAACAATCCCACCCTGGCCCTGAGTGTTGTCCAAACCCTCCTGGAGCTCTGGCAGCCTTGGGGCTGTGCCCAAACCCTGGGGAGCCTGGGCAGTGCCCAACCACCCTGTGGGGGAAGAACCTTTCTCTGATATCCAAGCCAAACCTCCCCTGACAGCTCCAGCCATTCCCTGGGGTTCTGTCACTGCTCTCACAGAGCAGAGGATGGAGCTGCAAACCCTGATGAGATCTGACCTCAGGCTCCTCCAGCTGAACAAGCCAAGTGCCCTCAGCCCCTCCTCATTTGGCACCTCCAGACCCTTTCCCATCTTAGACACCCTTAATAATGGCCATCAATAATAAACTCCCCTGGATGCACCCGTGGCCTCTCCCTCCCTGTTCTCTGAGGGTTTTTATCCCATGGCAGTGAAGCCTCAGCTCTGTGACACCACAGCTACAGGGGCAAGAAACAATTTCCAGCACAGAAAAAAAGGAATGAAAACGACATTCATCCCACACCTACACAGCAAAACACTTGGAAATGTCAGGTTACCTCCAGCAAACCCAGCCCTGCCCGTGAATGTGTCAGGCAGTTGTACCAGCTCTGCTGCCTCACAGGGATTTGCTGCATGAAAGCACTTTTCACCCAACTCCAAACTGTTCTTTACACCATGGGCTGACATTCTGTGCAGAAATCAGTTGAGGCTGTTGGAAAATCTAAGCTAACCCAGCAGTGTGGGTCTAAAAAGTGAGATTTGATGGCTCTGGATCATCCTCTATCAGTTCCCACTGCAATGTGGTTTGAAGGATTTTTCCAGTGAATTCCCAAGTGTGGCCTTCAAGGAGGATTAGAGCACTGTGATGATGAGAATAAGACTTCAGATTATAGTTTCTAAAATGGTAATGAAACAAGGAAAATGAACCAGGACCTACTACCTGGCTCTGTATCTTGGGTAATGAAGATAAATTCAACTTCTTTTTACATCTGTTAATTAACAGCTGTTTCACACACTACTAACAAATGGTATCAATTAAAAATGAAAACAAATTACAATAAATGTATAGCATTCAGGGCTGTGAAGTTAACCTTCAAAACAGGCATAAATCATCTCACTGTGGCAATAAGTGAGCAATTAATTCACTGCTTGACCTCCTACATTCAAATTCTCAGAGTAATCCTCCTCCTCTGGGAAGAGGATGATTGTTGTTGGTGAAGGCCACACTCCAGGGCTCAAAGCAAGGTGAGTGGAGGAGAGGAATGAGTGGTACCTATAGATGGGATCCTTATTTTGCAAGACATAAAGGGATATTGTTGGAAGAACACCACTTGCAAGGTCAGTTATTTAGAAAAGTGATTATACACATAATACCAGCAATGCAGCCAAAAAATCAGAGCCTTTTTCTTTATGGTGCAGCCTCTGGGATTGCCCTGCACAAGCAACATGTTCTGAGTAATTTTTGTTAAGGTTTCTACATCACTGTTCATGTTACAGAAATACCACAGGACCCTTTTTGTCCACACACTCACCGTGTCTGCTGATGAATCGGATGCAGCTCTCCACAACCAGGGGGATGGCTTGGGAGGAATCCTGCCCAAAGAAAATGCAGAGATGGTAAAAGTCAAGAGGAAAGGAAGAAAAAAAAAGTGAGAAAGGTTTGATTTTTCACACCAACACCACAATTCACTCTTTTATATAATTTCTAAGATCCTAAAAACTACAAATTAACACCCCAAGACAGACTGTGTGAACTGAAACTCCAAGCCAAACTTTAACTTTACAGTATCAACAAAAGATATTTTGGTTTTCTGCCTATCTCAAAGAAACACATTTTAGCTCACTGGGTACCAAAAAGCAACAGATTATCCCCACAGCCAGGGACACAAAGCCTGGCTCTGTGAGGCTTTATTACATGAAGGCACACCCAGGGAGCAGTTACAGGTTTAATAGCATTGCAGTGGGATTCCAGGGAAAATAAAGGGAATGGAGACAAAGAAACAACAGCATGAATCCCATAAACCACGACTGTCCAAAGAGCTCAAGGCTGTTTGGCCTTTTTGGTTCCAGGTCTGTCAAAACACGGAGTAAAATTAATTTTGACTTTCAAAGGAAATGAGCAAGAGTTTGAGAGATTTCAGTTGCTGAACGAGACTTGGGCAGGACTAAGAAGGTCCATGGAAGAGTGGGAGGGATAAAAACATTCGTTTCCCGTCAATCCTCTCCACCAGCACACCCACCCCCCTGCCTAATTACTGGGGGAAATGTTAATTACCTGCTTCCTTACGGTGGAGCTGCGCCTGCCACTGATGGGTCAGAACCACCCGGGGGTGCAGGAGGGAAAAAGAGAACACAAGAGTCATGATCATCCTCTGCTATCACCAGTCCACTCCTTTAACATTCCCAACCATGAGCTTTTCGTGGAGGAGGGAAGGAGCCAGGGCTCCAAGTCAATCATAACAACAGAGTCTCGTTCAATTTACGGAGCTCCAGAAAGATTTTAAGTGACTTTAAATCACTAAAAAAACTGAATCAGACGCCAGGGAGCTTTGACAAAAGATTGCCCTTGACATTTTAATTCTGAGCATACGGAGTCCTGTGATACAGAGCTCCTTGCAGAAGATGAAGTTTGATATAAATTGCACAGAGCTGCTCTCTGGAAGAGCAGGTGGGAGCAGCCTGGGTCCCACTGTGCTTTTAACAGCTGCCACTGTGGAGTCTTTATTACAGTTTTGATAAGATTTCAAATAAATAAATAACACAAACCCCCTCCAACAGCAGCACACACCAGCCAGGCTGAGCCTCTTCTGTCTGCTCTCAGTTATTGATGTTGGGGGACTTGAAGGGTACAAAAATAAGAAAAAGCCTTGCTTTGCCAGGTTTTTCCCCCTCTCAAAATTTATTATTGGGGTTTAAAATTCCTTCAGTTTCTTGTAAAAATGAAGCAAGAGAGATAATAGCAGAGAGGCCCTCATGTATCATTCCAGCCAATTCCCTGCCAGGGCAGATGGCTGCTGAATTATAAATAAGGGGATTAGAAGTGTGATTTTTTAAAAAGACTGTACAATGAGTTAATTTGGGGGAAATTCCTTTTATAAAAATCAAAAACACTGAATGAAAAATAAAAAAAAAAATCAGATTCCACGGGCTGTCACAGACAATAAGGTCGATTTTAAACTATCTGCAGGAATGATTCTTTGATATTTAAAATTGTTTCATGATGAATAATATTTTATTATTACAGATGTCAGGGTCTAATTAGGACCTGTCAGCTTTGCTTTGCTGTGAGGAATGTGAGCAGTAGTAATGGCTCCACACTGGTAGTAATCACCTTCCTTTTGTTAACGAGGCAGGATGATGCACAGCCCCTGCTCCAGCTCCTCGTGCCCAGCACAGCCCCCTGAATCCATCAATTTGGAGATGGAGATTTGTTTTGTTTCATAAAAACCCCCATTAGAAGCTGAGTTATGGTTCTGTGATTGGTGCTAATTATAAATGAAAAGTTTGTTCTCCATGACCCTGCTGGAATCAGCTCCAAGGCACAGCAGAGTGTCAGTGGGATAAAGAGTTCCCCAATTTATGTTACTCAACCCTTTGCAGCAACCACGTGGATAAACCCTGCACCTCTCTCACACAGAGCAGGAATTTGGATGGAAAAAAAGGTTAGTGTGAAAAATATTCTCTGGGTTCTCACAGTTTCCCATCCCTTTCCCTGTTTGCACTAAAAGGACCAGGGGAAGAAAAGGAATTTCCTTCTCTATTGGCTCAATCCCTGTCCCATCCCTGGATGTGTTCAAGGTCAGGTTGGACAGGGAGAAATCTGGGATGGTGGGAGGTGTCCCTGCCCATGGCAGGAGGTGGAACAAGATGAGCTTTAAGACCCCTTCCAACCCAAACCAGTCTGGAATTCTATTCTAAGATTCTAAATAAGTATCTTTTTCTAACAGACCCATCTCCTGGGCTGGTAACTGATCTAGAATGACCAATTTGCATCAGATTTTCCTTAAAAATGTAACTCCCTGAGCCACACCTACCTGGCTAAAGCACAGTCAGTCCGTTGACCTGGTGAGGAGACAAAGAAATCCAGCATTAGGAGAAAGGAATGGGAAAATGCTTCCAATATCCATGTAAACCCAGTTTTGGAAGGAGATGGAGGAGAGGAATCACCGGTGAGGGAGAGGGCAGCTCTGGGGAAGCTGGACAGTGGCTGATTCCTCCAGCAGACCAGCAAAGCCCATCCCTGCTGGCACAGCTCCAGCCAGGGCTGCCTGAGTGAGGACTCTGCCTCTGGAAAGTTTTGTCTTTGAACATCAGTTCCCTGAGCATTCTTACTGTTGACTTCTGCCAAAAAACTGGGTTTGTCAACCTCTCCCTCCCTCTTCCCAGGGGAATTGGTGGGGCAGAGGATTCTGCTTTATAAAAGCCCCTTAGGAGGGTTGAAAACATTCCCAGATTTGTTAGTCCACAGGCTGGAGGTGCTGGCATGAAGCTATTTTGAGAGACAGACTTTTAATGGTATTTTCCACAAACATATTTATAAAAACACTCCATTAACTTGCACCCAGTTTGCAAGGAAGCAGCCAAGCTCAGGACTTGCTAATGCAGCAGCATCTAAAACATCACAACAAGGAGGAGGAGAGACAGAAGATGAGGATGTTCTGCTGGGAATTGTACAGGCCACATCCTCTGCTGGCACAGATCATCATCACTGAGACCACATTGATTCCCAACAGCTGGAAATGCACCTTCCCTCCAGTTGTCTTCCTGCTCCTGGGGAGATGGAAGAATGAACCAGGGAAACAGCTAATTGCTGATGGCTGACAATTAGTTGAACACATCTTGATAGCCACTTTTCTCTCCCCATGTAAAGCCAAAACAGTGCATAATTTACATGAAAATGTTATTCTGAAGCAGAATTTCCAGCCATCTGTCCCCGTTTTCATCATAGAATATTCATACATAGAAATTACATGGCTGTGGCAACATCAAGGGGCTCCTGCATTAGGGTGACAAATGTGTACAGTAGGCAGGGACATAATTACTTGGAGATAGGAAAACTGGTGCTATTTTTATTACTGGAACTTGTCATCTTTAGATTAAGGCAATTTGCACAACGACTAATAAATGTCACCTGAGGATGGGGCAAAGAAGAATAAGAATTATAACAACCCCCTGAATTTTCCAGGCACTGAGGACGTGCAGCTGTAGGAAGGGTTTTCAGTAAAGCTCCTAAATGTGCTCCAGGGACACGTGAAGGGGGTTTTATTTGCCCATTTCCCAATTAAGTGACATTTTATGGATAAGTCTAGGCACAGTCCCCAGTTTGTAGCATTAACCTGCTCGTGTGGTTTTGGAAATGAGATGAACCTCCCTTTCTCAGCTCCTTTTGATCTCACAGATGACAGAAGCATTTTTTTCAGAGGCTGCTGGAGCTCCCCCTGACACTCACTGGGTCCCTTCACAGAGCCACTAGGAAAGCTCTGGTTTGCAAAGCAAATGGAGAAAACAGAAGCAGCCTTTAAATCTACGTAGCAATACAGAAATCACATTTCATTTCCCCTCCTTTTCTCCCCACCACAGCTTGAGCTGGGTTCAGGGGGCAGGCAGGTTAAGAGGAAATAGGTCTTGGAATGCAGAGGTCAGCTATGATCCAGGAATGTGATTAGTCACAGGGGCAGCAAGGGTGTCACTTGGAGATATTTAGGGGCACAAGAAAAATACCCTAAGGACACAAAACTTTGGCTTCATCCACCCTTTTCTCCAGGGCAGCTGAAGAGATGGACAATTTTAACCAGTAAAACTCAAACCAATGAACATCCTTCCCTTGCCTTCCAGTGGTTTGGGTCTGACAAACACAAAACTCTTTAATTACTCTGGCAATAAGTATTTTAGTTTTATAGTGCATTTTTAAACTGAAAGCAAAACACTTCAAAGCCCACATGCTGGTTAAGTTTTCATCCACAAGATTTGCACACCATAAACTGTGGGGAGCCCAGCTCAGTTACACATCACAACACCAGCCCTGCTCCAGCACACAAACCCAGGACAGAGTCAAGCCATTTTTCTGACCTGACATTTAGACTGTTAAAACCTTCTCCTCTGCAAATATAAGGCAGACAGGTTTCTATGGAAACTTGGATGCACAGCTTAAGTGTTTTTGGCCAACAGGATTTGCCCATACCATGAAGGGAAAAGAAATCTTCCTTTGTTCTGACACCAACAGCAAGTGCAAATTCTGCCCCTTGTCTAATGCCCTCTAGACCAGGCAACAGATTTTACATGCTCTGAAACTTGTTTGTTATTCTCCCAATAAAAGCCTGGGCTCACATATGTTAGTTTGGGTTTGGGTTGAACCCACAGAGAAGCAGCAAAACTGCCCTGAAAATGAAACTTCTGAGCAGCCTATCAACACTTCTCAACTCACCAGCAAAACTGCAAATCACAAGGTTTGCCCCAGCACAGGTAATTAAGTGATAAAGCAGGAGGTGAGTGAATGGGGAGGGGGTGAAGGAGTGGCCACATGCTCCACTGCAACAGTAAGTGAAGCACATTAGTGATTCATTAAGCATTTTGTGTTCACCATTAATCAAGCAGCCCTGTAGGTCACTTGGCTCCTCCATCATGCAGGTTGGAGAAATAAATTCATAAAACATGAGTGTGACCACTCTGCATCACTAATCCAGAGCTGTCACACCCAGCTGAGTGGTGCAGCAAGTGCAGCAGCCTGGCTCAGGGCACTGAGGGGGTCCCAGACTCACTTTCTCCCAGGGTTTTCTGCAGAAGGTCGTGCTTGGCCTGGAGCTTTGTTATCAGGTTCCTGCCTTCCAGATACTCCTTCATTTTCTGTGAAGGTGGAGGAAAAAAAAACAGGATGAGGAGTGGACAATTTGATTGCACCTTGATGTTACTTGATTCTGAACGTAAGTGCAGAATGACACTGAGATTTCCAGTCACAGAATGGCACCAAAATTTACAATTAAAGGATAAATTAATCAAGGTTTCTCTCTCTGGGTGAGTCTGAAGCTCAGTCTATCCACATTTCCAACCTTTCCAACTTTTGTTGGAGGTCTTTTCCAACTTTAATGGTTCTGTGATCTCTGCAGTGTAATTTCCACTGTTCCACTGTGGAATCAGCTGAATGTTTGGCATGTTTGGAGCCAAGAGGGGAAGCTGTCACCCATCCCTCCCCAGACAGGGGCAATGGCAATGCAGCTGAATGAACAATCTGTTCTAACCAACTAAAAGGCTGCTACTGTGCTTATTCTCTCACTTAACCTCCCTCACCCCACTTTACTTGTCAAACACTGTCTCTGCCTCCACACTGGATGATACACAGGGTTGCAGGGGGGCCACGGGACAAAACAAATCAAGGTATTATTTAACTTTGGATTTACTCCCTCAGTGAAATATTATACAATCACACAGGCATTTTCCCCACTCCTTTCTGATTGTTCACAGCTCTGCAAATGCTGGTTTTTTGCAGGTCTTTCCTATTTTGCAGTTCTTATTTATCTTCACTGAGCTGCAGCACATAAAATACTCTGCTGTACAAGCTGTCCACATTATAACTGGGAAATATTTACACTCAAAAATACACCAATAGCACATAATTCTTCAAGTATCATGGAACCATTCTTTAAAACCACGAGATTCTAAAACTATTGTAAGATATTTTAAAAATTCAGAGAGCAAAATTAACAAATCACTGAATCCTGGAATGGTTTGTGTTGGAAGGGACCTTAAAGGCCATCCAGTCCCACCCCCTGCCATGGGTGGGGACACTTCCCACCATCCCAGGCTGCTCCAAGCCCTGTCCAGCCTGGCCTTGGACATGGCTTTCCCCAATTCCATTCACTTTCTTCCAGTTCTGGTCTGGGATTGCCAAATTAGACTGCAAATATTTAAGGTAAAATAGAGTATTTTTAGCAATAAGAGAATCTGGACCCTGCCTAGCCTTTATAGGTCACAACAGCAGCTCCTGTGCAGGATGTAAAGGACGAAGAAGAAATATATACATAGATAAATAAAGGAAAATACATATATATATATATACACTGTGGTAGAACTGAGGGTGAGGGAAAACCTTCCAGGAACTAACAGTTTCCCTTGAGGGCTCTCCAGTCATGGTGTGCACTGACACAACAAACAAAAATGGCTTTAATTAACTGCCAAGAGCCTGTGTTTTATGTCCCTTTGGTTGACAACATTGGAAGAAGCATTTCACAAGAATCAAGTCCCTTTGGAGAGTCTCAGCATTTCCTGCTTCCTACACTAATATTTCACTTTTTTTGTTGCTGTTTTGGAAGAAAACAGGAAGCATGATCACTGTGACAAAAAAATTAATCATACTGTTTTTGGAATTTCCCTGTAGAATCTGCTCACCAAGCTCTCACTCTGTGTTTTGCCCAATCAGTTAAAAATTTTACAGAAGAAAACATGAAGAGTATAAGCTGCAAAATAACCAGAGAATCTGAAGTCGGGGGTTGAGGATAAATGTGGTTCTGGGAGGTCTCAGAGTCAAGGATGGTGACGGGACAGGAAGGCTGGGAGGCTCAGCTCAAAGAGAAGCTTTAAGATCAGCAGATCAACTTGATCTGGCAGAGTTAAGCTTCCCTTTGAAGCAGATCTAAACACTCAAGCCCAGCCTAAGGTGGCTGCAGGCAGGGCAGGACAGAGACACTGCAGGGACTCACAATATTCTGCCTCAGGTGACATTAAGAACATCACCTGCCCACCAACAGGTACCAGGGATTGCTTTAAAGGCAAAAAAGAGAAGGTTCCTACCCAGTGCAGTATCTCATGTGGGTTTTTCTCCTATTTCCTCATGCCTGGCAATCTGTACTTTGCCTGTTGCAAGGATGCTCATGAAAAAAATACGTCATTTCAAACTAAGTCTTCAGGCTTCTTTCAGTGAATTACAAAAAAGCATTAGCAGTGAATTTTTGGCATAATAAAAACAGTCAAGAATAATAATCAAACTAAAGGAGAACTCCTAAGGATTTCATTTCTGGCAGAGCACAGCTGGGGTCAGACTAAGTGCAATCAGAACTAAGCAGCAGAAACATCCTCAAGTCACGTTATTTCTGCACTGGGACAATTAAGAGGTGAAGATCAGCTGTCAGTCAGAGCCAGGGAGCACTTTGCACCTACAAAACCAAGCAACTGGGACACCTCTCCAAGCCCAGACTCCCTGCAGGGTTTTCCCAGTGAGAAGCAGTTGGCAGGTGGCACATGGGAGGAAGTGAGATAAGAACCAGACCATGTCTTCCTGCCTCTGGAGGCTACACAGAAAATCCACTTCTGCCACTGTCCCACATCCTTATCTGTCTCCAATCTGGAAAGCTCAGCAGTTTTCCTCCCTCTTTACACCCTCCAAGAACAACTTCAAACCAGGCACTTGACTGAAGGAGGGGGGAAGGTCACTGACACTGCTGGAGGACTCATTAGCAGGGGAGGGGGGGGTTTATCACACTTACCCATGTCTTGAGGGTTTGGTAATAACACATTAATTCTAAAGCACTTCACAGAATGACCATTGTTCTGGCTCTTCACTTTTCCAGAGGAAACATTTTGTCTAGGAACGAAAACCCTCCCGTTTTGGAGCTAAAAGAATTCAATCATCCATGGCCCTGTGCACTCCTCAGGTGGGGCTGGGTGCCAGCTGTGTTATGATCAGCAGCTCTGACAGCTCCAATTCCAGGCAGCAGGGCTGTAGCCATGGCAGCAGGAGCCACATCCCTGGATTTCAGCTCCTGCTGCTCCCCTGCTTCAGCCACCTGCATTAGCTCAGTGCTAAGTCAATCATTCCTCTGCTTTCCCCTCACACAGGGAAGTTTAAGCTCCTCTTCTGAATACAAATCTCCCCTCAAAGCTTTACAACAGATCCATCAGTGTGCAGGGATATGCCTCTAGTGGAAATACAGATTATTCCAGTGTGTGAAGGTACTACAGTGAGTATCCTCAATTAAATCCCCATCACTGTATTTACCCAGGAGCTCTGCCTGGCTACAAATGCACTACATGGAATTTCCAACTTGAGTTGCATTAATATGGAATATTCTTTTGAATTAGTATTTTTCTTTCAGTTCATATCCCTCAGCATTTAGCACATCCTAAGGTAAAGGGGATTTAAATCTCAGTTCTGCTCTAGACTTTGTTTTTATCCCCTGCACAAAGGATGTCTCGCCCAGCTCTGCTCTCAGCCTCATTAATACTCATCTGAGCGTTTTCTCAGACACTGAAAAAGCTGCTCCTTAGAGATTCAAAGCTTGAAATCCTTATCAAGGATATTTATAAGCCTGATCAATAGCAAATCAACCCAGCATCTGATCAGGCTGCTTAAAGAGGGTCTCTCTAACACCATGAAATGGAACAGTATCCCACCCAAATTAAGCCCTGGGTTCCTTCTCCTGCTTGAACTTACAATAGTCCCTCTCCAGAGAGGGAGTGCTTGGAGTTCAATTAAAAATCACTTCTCTAGCTCCATAACCTTGGGCAGGGTGGTCAATCCCTTCTTAATTGAAGCAGTTTCTCCACCCACTTCTCTCAATAGCCATTTTCACCTTCTGCAAACGATTTTAAATCTTTTTAAGTCAAGGCCTAATGAACCATCCAGCTACTGCAATTTGCACAGAAAATTCAGACTTTTAACAAGCAACACCATTCTGGGAAGAAGAATGTGAAGGGTATTACATATAGCAAGAGATGCCCAAAGGAATGACCAGGATAAGAGCTTAAATTTTCATCTGCTGCTGTGAAATATTTTGAAAATAGAACAGAATTCAACACTTTAACGTGAACCTGATTTAGGAAAACACACATATTCTGGTAGGAAATTTGACATCAAAAAGTTCTTAGCAACTTGTTAAAAGCACTGACTCAATATGAGCTGAGACTGTAAGATGGTAGTAACAAAAAATGAAAGAGCTAAACATTCTTTTAGCTTGTATCAGTTTCAAAATTAGATGTAGAAGAAATCAAATTTTACACAATTTATCTACAAACTATGTTTGCATCACCAAAGGTGTCTCAATATATTTGCAGAGCCTTGGACACTTCCAGGGATGGGGCAGCCACAGCTCCTCTGGGCAACCTGTGCCAGGGCCTCCCCACCCTCACAGGGAAGAGCTTCTCAAAAGAAATTCCTAAAAATGAAGCCCTTACTGTGAAGTAGAACTGCTCTGTCTCCTGCTGGTTTGCCCTTCTCTTGGCAATGCTGGGTTTGCTCATGAATGTTTCTGAGACAGTGGATTTCACAGACTCCATGGAATTGCTGTACTGAAAACAGTCGGAGACATCAAAGTCCTCTATTGTGACTATGTCCTGGATTGTCTGCAGTGTAGCTTCCATAGTCTTCTTAACCTGCCCAGCAAGAAGGAGAGGACAGAAAATGAGGATAACATGTTGTAAGTGAAAACAGAGGTAGTAAGTACCCTGGAGCATTTTACTAATAAACAGATATTCCTGGTTTCACACCCTGTGTGCCATAACTGAGTGTTGCTCATTAACAGCACAGTCCATGTAAGCCAAGGGCTGGGAGCACACAGAACCTGCCAGGAGGAGGAAAACAGCTCTGATTTTACAGGCTGGAGATGTAGAGAAATTTAACCTCAAAGGGTGCTGGAACAAAGATGAGCTAATTGCCTTCTGTGACTCCATGAACTGGGCATCAAGCACCAGAGATTACAAACAGGACTTTGCTGCACTGTACATTTTTACTGAAGGCCAGGATAAACTTCCTAGACACAAAGGAGTTGCAAATTTTACCCAAGGAGGATTAAAAATTCTTGAACACAGAGGTGCAGAGATCAGGCCATACCATTGATGTCATCTTCTCATCTCAGATGACCAATAAACAAAAATCAGCTCTTACTTCAGGTTATGCAAATTCACCATCTTCAAAACATCAAATTCCTCTTTTTCCCTCAGCTACCCAAATAAATCTTCTCCTCACAGCCAGTCTTGGCAACTTAAGGATGAGAAGAGAGATCCATGGAGGTATTTTAAAGGATCCTCTCCGCACCCTCAGCTTTCATGTGAGGTCACACACTCATGTACTGCTGGCTTAGCCTTGAATTCCAACACAAGTCTTGATAAAAAAAGGATGACAGCAACTAGATCCTGCCACAAGTAGCCCCCAGTATGGACTGGAAGTGGGTTGGGAGGGCTGTTGAGTTTTGGTTGATGAACTGACCTCTTCATTTTCAATCTTGAGTGTGGATAACCTGGACTGCAACTGCTGACACCGCTGCACTAACTCACTCTGGACTGGCTGCTGGGCACAGAGCTGGGACTCCTGGAAGGGAAAAAGCACAGCTTTTACAGGGGTAGGAAAAAACCCACATCATCAAGAACATGGCAATTACTCATTCAATTTTTATATGCAAACGTTTTCCAAAGTGCTCCACTTTTAAAACTTGGTAGGGCAGGATTTCAATCAGCAGCAGAAGTCTGTGTTCTACCAAATTGCAATTCCCTTCCTGAGCAGGGAGCCAGAGAGAGGATGTGAACATCAAAGAGCTGGAAAAAATGAGCTTTTTTTCAGCAATGTAAGCTTGTCACGTGTTTTGAAATTCTGAAGGTGGTGTATCACAGATATTGGGCTAAACCACATCAGAAATCAAGAATTTGGTTCAGTGTTTTAGCCAGGCAGGGGTTTGAGGGGCTGAGCTTGCTCAGCTGGACTACCTGTACACCAGAGCAACAGGTACAAGTCATTATTTAATACATTCAGGGGAGTATAAAGACAAAAAGAACAGGTCAGGGACCTGTCAAACAGGCCAGAACAGAGAGTTTCTCTTACTCTGATTTCACAGCATATGGCAGCTTTTCCCTTTAGTTTTGTTCTGGGATTTTTTGTGGGGGCTCTTTGAAAAGAAAACACTGCCCTCACTGCCTAAGGCTATTTTTTTAAAGACAGAAACTGGAACTGCAGTTTTATCACACACATGCACACACACTATCACAAATTCAATGTAGTATATGCAGGACTATTCCAACAAGACCATCAGCTGCATTATAAACACACATTTGGCCTTAAGAACTACCAAGATAAATGATTCAGTGAATGGGAGCTGTTACTGAATGACTGTCTGCAGGTAATTCCTTTTCTTCACACAGTCTTACAGGATCCTACCAAAGCACAGAAAAAAACAGGAAAGGTCATTTGCAGTCTGAGGGTTTCATTTAAAATGGAAGAGACAAAGAAGAGCCTGAAGCACTGACTGTAATTCCCAGACCAAAAGGAGAGGCTGCAAGAGACCATCCTTGCAGTCTGTGCTCAGTGTTCAGGGGATAATCTGGAAATCCAACCAACTGACCTAAATTAGCACACTGTACATGTGTTCCCATTTAGAACTGGTTTCAGCTTGTGTGACTTTAAACAGTTCCCAGCTGAGTAACCACATCTTGATAAACCTACAAAGAGAGGGACTTTCATTGCCAGAAATGCAGCTCCTCTGACAGCCCTGTCTCACCAGGAAGATGCAAAGAGCACCACTGTAAACTGTTCATGCTCTAAGATTACACACTCATATGCATCAAAAATCAGCATTTAAGCTTCTTATATTGTCCCTTCAAATCTCTAACTTCAGTCTGTCTCAGGGTGCAGGAATTAACCTGCAGGTTGAATGAAAGGCTGAAATGGAGTTTGCTATCCACGTTTGGTATTAAACCTAATTAAGCACCTTCATCTTCAGTGGCTTTGATAGTTAAAAAGAGCCAGTAAAACTCAGACATCCAAACCACGAGCCTCTGCTTAACCTTGACATCATCTGCCATTCCCTCAGCCCCCCCTCTACCTCCCCAAAAAGCAGAGCCAAACAGGTGGCCTTGTAGTGGGTCAATCAATCACAGACAAAGGAAACAAACTGGAGGAGCTGGAAGTGTTTCCAAGAGCCAGAGCTGGAGGAGGAACAGGGACTGACCATGTCACCCATGTGTGGCTGGAACTCAAACTTCATGGGGGGGCAGAAGACGTTGTTGTACATCTCCATCAGCCTCTGCTTGTCACTGTTGGCATCCAGGTTCTCCACGGCGTTCTCGATGGCATCCAGCCCCTCGTGCTTGGACTGCTCCAGGTTCAGCTCTGCTGACAGGAATGTCCTGAGGGCTCTGTTGAGGCTTGCATGGTACCCCAGGTCACAGCACTGCTGGAAAAACACACACAACCCCACGTGAATAAAGTGGGGAAGCTCTGGAATGGGAATGAGGGGTTATGGAAGTGGGTAACAAGTTGTGGATGATTTTGGCATCTTCTGGGTATCAGAGGGATCCCATCCCATATCTCTCACTCACTGCAGGGGCAGCTTGCCCAGGAGAGAACCTCAGCCTATAATCCCATCCAAATTTTAGAATTTGTCACCAAGACAAGCACAGCTTAAACTATTATAGCAGTTTGTGGAGTTTTCATGGAGTACTAAATGCTCATTTCTTTGAGTTAGAAATAAGCACCCTAGAAGGGGGTATGTTCAGCAGCATGGCAGTGTACTTCCCTGAATTTTAAACTTATTTGTAGGGGGCCCTGACTCCTATAAATGCACTCCAAAATCCTAAAATAACATTATTCAAAGCAAGAGGAAAACAAGGCACTGAAGTACTACTGGAGAAACAAGACATAGCATTTGGATCTTCTATAAAGATGAATCTGCATCTAAATAATTCCACCCAAAACACAGAAAACTGCTTAATTCTGTGTATTTCAGGAAGGAGGAACATGACCTGGACACCCCAGGCATGAAAACAGTCATCCAAAAGCCAAGCAGCCTTTGGTTGGGATGATTTCACTGCTGGGGTGAAACAGAAGAGCAAAAAAAAAATTAACTTTGAAGCAGAAAGTGCTCATGGTCAAGAATTTCCTGGCTATGTCTGACACCAGGATGATGTCACTGGGAGACAATCAAACAGCTTCATCTCCACCACGACACAGAGCCAAGTTTTCATGTTTCAGAAGGGAAAAAGGCACTTTTCATTAGCTGATCAGAAACAGCCTGGATTTTTCAGCCATCAAATAACGTGAGCAAGAAGGAGCCCACCTTCTTGGAATTACAAGCAAGATGACACACACTAGGAGAATATCCAAAAAGGAAAGAAAGAGACCATCTGCTTGATTGCTGTGCTGCTCTGTAAGCAGAATTCACATGAAATCTCCTCCTCGCCCATCATTTGGGGCTCATCACTGTCATTGTGTGCAAAAGCAAAGAAAAAAAGGGGAAAAAAAAAAAAAAAGAAGGAGGGGGTTGGGGGAGAGGGAAGAGAGACTGCTGGACCATTCCCTGCTTTCACAGGATTCCTGCCACCGGGTGCTGCTGGATGCCTGGTTCTTGTGCCAACAGGCTGTGGCAGGTGGGAGGCCTTGTAAAAAGAGCTGCAGTTGCTGGTTGGGTTGGAGGCAGAGAATTAAAGGACTTTACATTCAATCAGAAAGAGCAAAACCAGCCAACTGAAAAAAAAATAAAAACAACCAAAAAAATCAACCAACAAAAACAAAAGAGGCCTGATTGAGAATCTGCACGTGTGGAGGCAGCCTTGGATCAAGAGCCTCTCACAGGAACTGCTCAGTGCACACACACTGCAGCCCTGGGGGAGAGCCAGAGGTGGGAAACACTCCAGCCAGGATTAGGATCAGGATTAGGATTAGAAAGGACCACCCAGTCCAAGCCCTCTGCTCAGGAAGGGTCACCTGGGGCAGGTGACACAGGGACACGTGCAGGGGAATTTGGAATGTGTCCAGACAGGGAGACCCCACTCCTTCCCTGGGCAGCTGTTCCAGGGCTCTGCCACCTCCATGGGAAGAAGTTCTTCCTCATGTTGAGGTGGAATTTATCGTGTTTTAGTCCATGGCCATTGCCCCTCATCCTGTTGCTGGGCACTACTGAGAAGAATCTGGCCCCATCCCTGGGGATATTTCTCAGACTCCTCTTCTCCAGACTAACCAGGCCCAGCTCCTGCAGTGTCTCCTCATCAGAGAGATGCTCCAGACCCCTCACCATCTGTGTGGCCTCTGTTGGACCCCCTCCAGTAGCTCCTTGTCTTTCTTGAGCTGTGCAGACCATTGTGAACACAACTCCTGCCGTGGGCCAGGGGGATGTGAACCCTCCCAGTGTGACCAGTTTGTCCTCCCCTTCTCCATGTCCAGAAGGAAAGTGGAGCTGCTGCACAAGGAGAGAGCACTGGGGAAACTGGGAAGTCCAAGGGGAGATAATTTGTGACACTCACCTCAGAGCAAAGTGTTTTGGGTTTATGTTACTGAAGCCAGAGACAGAAAACATTTCCCAGCCCACTCCCCCACTTTAAAGGATTTAAAGTCCAGTGTTCTGTGTTTATAAATGTACCAGTCCTACCATCCCTTTTCTGGGTTATATAAATCTTTGATGGAATCATTCTCAAAGGAAATCAATTTTTTATAAGAATTTAATGATAACTCATTCAAATTCCCTTCTCAACATGACAGCTGATTAACCCTTTGCCAGCTCACAGTTCTAAAAAAGATTCAAAACACAAGATTTAAGGAGAAAAACCCCTTTGTTTTAAAATGTAATTTACATTTGGAAGAGAAAGGATGAGACCCTGGAATAAACAGCAATGAAATACCTATTCCTAGAAAAGTAAAGCAAGCTCTGAGAGTCACTCACACACACATTATCCTTTTTTTTTAAAGCCTGTCCTAGTGACCCTTTTATAAATATGAGTTAATGCAAACTTCCCCATTACTGTAATATTTCATTAGCATCAAAGAGCTGCCTCAGTCCCCAAAGTCAGGAAATTCAAAACTACTGGGCTATGTCAGGAACAATTTATTGCTCTTAACTCTCAAGGAAGAATTAACTCCCTGTTATCCTCTCATGCAACTGGAGAGGAACACAACGTGCTGTACAAACATGACAAGTTTAATGCTGTTTGGTCTAACACAATCTACTTGTAAGCAACTTTGAAGATTACTTTTATATTACATTTCAAAATTCAGCATCATCAAATGATTAGAAGGAGGGAAAGTATTACAGCCTAGCTTAAAAATCACATTTTTATTTAAGTCAGATGGTTCAGATAACCATCAGTGGTTATAATTGTTCATTTTCAATCCTTCAGGATCAAAGGCATTCATAAATCTATATTCCCTGTGTCTTAACAATGAGATAACTGAACCCCATCTCCTGTGCTTCCAGACAAGTCCCACATTTTTCCATGCCTGAAAACAGAGCAGATAACACTTCTATTTTAAAAATGATGAAAACTTGTAATGTAGTGTTAAATTGGATACTTCAAGGGGGTTGACACAGGCATGGACTCACCCAGAGGCAGGATGGCTCCTCTCTAGGAACAGTGGCAAATCCCTGGGATGCACAAGTTTGGCTCCTTGTCTTGCAGCACTGGCTGCCATGCCCCAGACACAGCTGGGACTATGAGGGAAGCACTGCTTTCCAAGCTGGGTAACCCAGATTCGTCATGTCTTGCTTAAAACATCTCAGGTCTGTGCTTAGAAATTCTCATGGGCTTTTGAAACCCAAATGGATTCTTTACTGGGAACAGCCTGTGAGCAGACAACTGAACCAAGCAGCATTTGGGGGAGGACTTACAGACAAGTTGTAGAAGTAAAAAATTAAGATAATTGAATTAGGCTGATGCCAGTGAAATTAATCCAAATCAGTGCTTCAATACAAATATGTACTGAAAGCCATAATCTGTCAAAAGACCAAGACCACAAAATTAAGGTTGAGCAAATGTTAACCAAAACAGGCCTCCTAAAAAGGCAGCAGGGATAAACAATCCAGGCCTCTTCAGTGCAGCAATTCTGCAAAACATGACATTTGGAAATAACAGTATTTTTCAAGCCCACTCACACTGACAGTCCTGACCTCCAAAGGACAGGTTTAAATCAACACCTGGCACAAGAGCACTCCAGGCAAGTTTATCATCAGCTGAATAAATGTATTATATAGATTGTTAGTTATTGTAATAGCTGAGTAATTAATAGTGATCTGAGTGCTCTTTATTGCCTGTGTCTAGAGACACTTGTGTTCATTATTCCCTGCTCCTGCAGCAGCTCCCTCCTCCAGGCCCTGCAGCTGAGTGTTTCCAGCAGTGGTGGCACTGGGATGGCCTTGGGAAGTGGAACTGGATCCAGCAGGAGTCAGTGACCCAGACACAGCATGTTCAGAGCACACAATGAAGGAGGGGAATTACATCTTTGTGAATAATCCCAGGATTCCCAACTGGGAATTCTGAGTTCTCAAAGCGCAGAAATTTGGCTTTTTTTTGTTGTTGTGTGTTTTTACCAAATGCAGAATTGATGCCCCCAGAATACTGGGAAGGGTTGGAATCTATTCTGTGGCCAGTGGGAATGGCTGGAGCTCTGCCAGAGGATGTTTAGGTGGATATTAGGAAAAGGTTCTTCCCCCCCCAGAGGGTCAGGCACTGGAACAGGCTCCCCAGGGCTGCTCAAACCTGCCAGAGCTCAAGGAGCTTTTGGACAAGGCTCTCAGGCACATGGTGGGATTTTGGGGTGTCCTGTGCAGGGCCAGGAGTTGAACTTGATGATTCTTGTGGGTCCCTTCCACCTCAGGATATTCTGTGATTCCATGAATTTTTCAAAACAAGTTAAAAGCAGCTTTAGGAAAAGCTTCTGAACTCCCATTTCTTTTACCAAATTTCTTCTAGTGTTTCTACAGTTCAAAAACCTTTTTTCAAAACCTGCTTCTGAGTTAAAATCTTGTGGCTTTGCTTAAAACAGCAAATAGAAAATGCCAGGTAAGAGTGTGAGGCCAAAGCTGGGTTTCACTTTAACTAAGCAACTCCTTTTCTTTCTCAGTGCCAGGGTTCTTGTGTATCTGTGCCACAAACTGAGCTGCCCACCCAAGGAAAGTTCATGCCACACCTTAATGACCATTTATCAGGCCTGGGGAGTTGCCTCCCTCCAAGCTGCCCATCCAACCCATCCCTGCACAGCTGTGCAGAGGTTTCCAGCTGTGCTGGTGCAGAAGATGCTGAAGGAGGAGAGGGAGGTGTGAGGGTTCTTGACAGGGACAGCCAGTGCAGGCCCCCAGGCAGCAGCACTTACATCAATGAGATCAGACAGGTCATGGATGTAATACTTGAACACTGATGCATTGGTGGCTTCCAGGGCCAGCAGATACTCATTTCTTGCCTTAATTGCCTTCAGTCTGTTCTCTGTGTACTTTGCTTGGCGCTGAGAGAGAACCAAAACCAGAGTGAAGCATTAAAAAGAGGTGCAGTGGCACTCAGAATATTGAACAAATCTCACCCTGCTCACGGTCTGAATTCTACTTTTACCAAGACTCCAAGACTTAAAATGTGTATTCATTATTTAGGGTTTTAAGCAGTATTATACTAGGCAGCTTGAAATGGAAGGTCCTTAAAGGATTAAGGAGAGAATGGTGGGTTTATGGGGTTATTTATGACCCATCTCCAGCACTGCAAGGAGCCCACAGGTAAACTGAGGGTTGCTGCAGGCACCCCACCTCTTCCAACAGCAGCTAGGCCTGAACTTGGTCATTCCAGAGCCTAAATCCATCCAAAAATAGCTCCTCCCCCTTCTATTGGCTTGAAATCAAAACTGAACTGACCAACTAGTGGCCAACTAATCTCAGACTAACTGACTTAAAACTGACTGACCAAATGCCAAGGCAACTGGTTCTGCCCACAAAGTGAGACTGGGATTGCTTGGCTCCTCTGCACAAGAAAAAAAAATCATGTTTACCATGACATCCAACCAGGCAATTGATATTTTACACTCTGTTTTAGCTTTTTGTGCCATGCCTGTATTACTCAGGATAACAGAAAACGCAAACCTGACTGTCCTAAAGGAAACCTGGTGCAAGCTTTGGCCTTTCCTTATTCTGGAGTGTTTAAAACCGTACAAAAAATGTGATTGGCATTTGAGGAGGGAACTCAGTAACTCCTCTGCTGAAATACTGTACAAATCCCCCTCCCCCCAAGCAGCAGCAATGCTGCAGAAGTACCTTCTCCTTCATCTTCTCTATTTTTTTGACCGAGCTTCGTCGAACGTGTTTCTCCTCAAACTTGACATTGGCTGTTGAGTCAGGGGAGCGTGGGGTCTGTTTGTCTTCTTGTTTCACTGACTTCCCAATCTGCTTTTCCTCCTGCTTCTCTGCCTCCTTCAGCTTGCTCTGAGCACTGATGCTGTCAGCGTTGTACATGTGGTAGGTTTTCATTACCTGCAGAAAAAGGGAGGCAAGAGTCAGAGCCCAGCAAGGCAGATCTGGTTGTGAAGTTTGAAATATCTGAACTGGAAAAACACTCAGGGAAATGTCTCATCTAAGAAAAGCAGGACACGAGATGCACCAGTGAGTGTGGCTCTCAAAATGAATCTGAAATCAAAGTGGGTTGTTTTGCAGCTGCTGCTTTGTTTAACTTTGGCATGTGCCTTCTTGTACAATCCAATAAAAGAGGCATGAAATCCAAAAAAAGATCAAGACTACATCCAGCCTCCTCCACTATTCAAAGAAAATGATATGCCAGTGTTGGAAAATGAGAGCTTTTAATCAGCAGGTAAGTTTTCCAAAGGGATGCCTATCAGTCTTTCATCTGGATGAATCAGCCCTTTAAACATCACAGGTCTCCAGGAACTGTATGTAAATCATGTCTGAACATAATGGCTGCAAAAGCAACTCGGGTTCCATTTGTTTAAATCAAATTTGCTACATAAAAGTATTTCTATTCCCCTTATGTAATAAAATTATTCATGAAAGAGTGTGGTTCTTTTGTTTAGGGAGACCTGGACCTTGTAGTATACAGACAACTTTTATTATAGTGTATTATTTATAATTAAGTATAGATAAATACCCCCAAAAGTCACAAAAACCAATTTGTTTCCCAGGATATTAATGTCTAGCCTTGTGTTGAGAAAACAGAACCAAAAACCCAAGGACACAATATATAAACTAGTTTTTATCCAGAAATGCAAAGCAACTTGAATCAAATACCAAAACAAACATTATGATATAACTCTCACAGAGGGCAAAAAAAAAAAAAATCACAGTTGCATAAAGTCACCCCAATTCCAGCAGCAATAAATCAAATTTTTTATGGGAGTAGGGTCTTTATTTCAGATGAAAACCTGTTTATACCTATTTTGCAGCACAACAAGACACAGTTCTATGTAAGTGGGACGTAAGCTCCCTCTGCAGTGATCAGCAGAGGCTCTCAGATACAAAGAGACACTGGATTTAAACATGAAAGGGAATGTGAATGCAGCCAGTGTTGGAGAGACATGCTGAATAATTTACACACACACACTCCCAGCTCCTGCTTATGCCCAGACTATAAAGCAGGATTTATAATAACAGATTCCAAGGAGTTCCTTTTCCTCTGCCACTGAGAGTGGAACTGGCAGAGAGCAAGAGAAGCAGAACAAGAAATGATGGTTGCAATGGTTTTGTCCCACAGGCTCTGCCTACCCCAGTCTGGTACTGGGGTCACTGGTGACTCACTGGAGGGCACAGCACAGCCAAGGGACAACTCAGGACAAACAAACCACAGGCTGTGACAACCCTCTGTGTTTCATTTGCACAGAGAAAGTAAAGACTTTGCCCATATCCATTTGGCCTAAAACCAGGGATGCAGCCAATCCTTTGGACACAGAACCACAGGATGATTGAGGCTGGAAAAGCCCTCCAAGAGCAGAGTCCAGCCTTTGACTGAGCACCAACCCTGTCAACCAGCCCAGGGCACTGAGTGCCACATCCAGGCAGACAAGAGACCTGGCAGGACAAGGGTGGAATTACTGCTAAAAAGTGCCACTGAATTTAATCCCTGGTGGGGTTGTTTTGAGTCCAGCAACAAATGTCTTCTAATATCATCAGAAGGGAAACAATTTTTCTAGTGAAGGGACAACCTAAAATTCTGCAGCAGAAGGAAGGAAATAAATAGATTCTGAGTTCCTAGAACTGACATTAAAAATGTAAATACCCTACAACTCTTTGTTTATCAAAGGCTGAATTCTGGAAGATCTTTTTTTCCAGGGATGGAGAAATTACCAGGACTCAGTGTTTGGCTCCATGACCTGTCAGAGTCCAGCACACAGAAATTATGACCTACTTCTATGAAACTCCACAAAACAGCCACTTCGGTGCCAGGTCAGCTTGGATTAGAAATAAATCTCAGTTTCTCTGTTCCCTCTATACATTTGATTGATGTGGGAAATTTCAGACAACTCCCTGAAATATTCCAGCATTGATATTAATACTGACTTTCACCACAGGACTGATATGTCATGGCTTGAGAAACATCCCTGGATCATCTCTGGAAAGAAGGACAGACCTTGTATCTCAGTGTCATGACCCAGCATGTCATTAAGGAAGGACAAAATAAAAGACATTTCAAGCAACTTAACCACGTATAGGTTCTGCTTTTAAAAGAGAAGTAGCTCAGCAACAGCTGCAGAAACCAAAAATGGCACCAAACAACAGGATTCCCCATTCATCTGTGTGAGAAGAAAAATCCCCAAGCAGCACATGAACCCTCAGGAAAACATTCCCCCTCCCTCCTGGGGCACTGCCTCGTCCTTGGGGCCTCCAATGGATTTACTGAGAAGCAAAAAGCACAGATGGAAAACTCCATTACTCCAGGGGGAGTTGTTCTGCTGAGAGCTGAGGAACAAAACCACAGTGGGTGCCCCCACTGAAACCATGTGCTGCCTTCTGTCTGCTCACACCACACAAACCTCAAGAGTTTTAGTGTATTTGGAAATAATTCTACTATCTCTGACTCTTTTTAATTCCATCACTGTAGCAAGGTAGGAGGTGTGCATGAAGGTGAGATCTTTGCGGGGGCCAATTCTCACAGAGCTGAAACAATCCAAGGATAGAGTGAAAAAGTGGGATTTATGGGGCTTTATGGATGGTGCCTCAAACTGCAGGGGCTGCAGATGTTGCTCAGTGTTGGTGGGAGAACCCAAACACCCCCTTCTGCCTGAAAAGATGCCATGAAGTTGGTTTGATTTACCGTGTAGAGTTCATTCAAGACCTTCATCAAGTCTTCCTGGAGCTGCAATCCCACTTCCTTGCTCTGCAACAGAAGAGAGAAATGAAAGTTAATTGGGGAAGATGGTGAAGAGGCAGAGGAAGTGCACATGGAGCATCCACAAATCATTCAGGCCCAATGAAGCACCACTATTTCTGCTGGCAAATCCAATAACTGCCCAGCCCAGAGTCACACTGCACCAACAGCACTGAGATGTTGGAAGGGCACAGAAAGAAAAACCTCCTGGGCTGGAGATGGGAACGTCCAGAGAACTTGGGATTTGCAATGTTCAAGCCTGGGATTTGCAATGTTCAAGCCTGGAAACACAGAGATTTGCCCATTTTAGCAGGATCAAGCCAGATTGTGCTTGGCATGGAAGCTGAAGAAAGGCAGGATAAGGAAGGACATTGCTCAGTTTAGAGACTTTCCTCACTCACTGCCCACTCTTTGCGTGACTGAACCTTCATGCTCTGCATGTTGGAAGTGTTTAATATCTACTGGGACAAGCAAATTTGATAAGGTCAAGATTATTTATGCCTACAACACTCAGGAAAAGAAAAAGATAAAGAGGCAAAGCAGACAAACCCAAACTTAAACCAACACTTCTGCCTAGGAAGTCAAGATAGGGAAAAACCCCCACATGAACACACTGATAAAAAGCCAAAAATTACACAATTTAAATTTGGATTATTCTTTTCTGAATACTGCCCAGTTCAGCAGTGCTCAGAGTGTGTTTCTGAGATGAAAGTTGTTTTATTCCAGACTGGTTCTGTGTGTTGTGATCCAGACTAGCCTGGCATTGCTCTGTTGGCAGCATTTTCCATACATTCCAGTCCTATTTCCTAAACCCTGCACCCCAGGTGCTACTGGAAAAAAAAAAGGCATCTCACACAAATGCTGACAAAGGAAAGCATCCTGCTTTTTCTGAGGAGTCTTTAAAGAAAAGCAAAAAAACAAGCTGGTGATTCCCAATCCCCAAGGGAGTTTGTAGCAACAAACCTACAGTTTTTTCCATCTCTGAAAGCAGCAAAAAGCTGAAGCTGCTGCTCATCCCTGCAGGGACATGGGTCACAAGGGGTTTGTGAGTGCCTTTTTCTCAACATGGAGATGATTAATGGAAATGACTGGCTGGGTCTGTTTTAAATGCCCTGAGCACTGAACTTTTCACACAGAAGGAGCTTTTGAGCAGCACGCTCCACTGTGCTGCTGGAACTGCCTGGACTGGCCCCATCATCTGCCTCTCTTCTCAGCCCATTGGCTTATTTCTTGCATAAAATTGCTCATTCACTGCACAAACTGCTGAAGCATCAATTATGTGAAATAGATTAAAATGAATATTTTAATGTATATTCGGGTTGCAGAAGAAAAGGAGAAGTGCAAGTGCCAAATTGTCAAAACACAAAACTCTTTGTGCTCCCAAATGAGCTCTCAAGAAAAAAGCTGCTGGATTGCTGGACTGGAAAAAGCCTTCCATTAAGATGAAGGTGAGATAGATCATAGGTGCCATGAAAATAAGAGCTATGCAATGAGCACTGTTAATGTAATGCCATTCTCTGCACTGATTCCACCAAAAAGAAAAAGGTTTAGGAGAAAAAAGCTGAGCTAGCTGACCCTGATAAATGAAAATACATTGGAGGAAGAAGAGGAGTTTGCTTGGGAAAGGCAGAGGAAAATGGATTGGACATCTGAAAAAAAGTAGTTGCTCAAAGTGCTGTAGAAGGAGGTGAAGGTGATGCACAAAGAACTTCCTTGAGTTCCATGGATTAGAGGCTGCTGATCCCAACCCTTGTCATACAGGCATGAGAGATTCCAGGACCAAGGTAGAATGTGGCATGGAATTGAAAATAAAATGCATTTCCAGAAAATAAGTCTTTGCAGTTGCAAACATCTCCAGGTATCAATCTCTATTTCAACATCAAATTCTATATTGTCCTCTATTATTCTGTATGTTTTGCAAAGGCAGACAGAATGAGTCCATTTGTAAACAATCCTTCAGGTAAATGCAGTATTATTCTTATTTATTATTATTACCATTTATTATTATTATTATTATTATTATTATTATTATTAATAATAATAATAATAATAATGTTGTTATTATTATTATTATTACCATGCTGTACCTGCAATCAGAGCCTCTCAGTCCACCCCTTACAGGGCTTGTGCAATGAAATCTTATTTAATTGTCTCCACTAATAAACTGTGTGTGTAGGAAGGGGAGGTGCCCACAAACCTTGTCTCCTTCTCCCATCAGGGCTAAACCCTTCTCCTCTTGCTCTGGGAGATGATCAAGGTGGACACTCATCGATGCTCTTGGGGGAGAGGGGGACATCAGCACCTCCCCACCTGTGCTGGGTGGGAAAAGTGGTGATAAACCCTGAAAAACCTGCAGAATTATCCACAGCACCCAAGGAAGTCATCTCAGGAGGGTGACAGGAGGTCAAACCTGCCTCTCCCAGCAGGTTTTTAGGCTTTTCCCCCAGCCCAGGGTGTGCACACCCAAACACCCAGGCTCACACACACACACACACACACTCCTTTGTTACAAGGGGGTGTATCTGCACCATGTGCAGAGCTGGAGGTTGCTGCCACATAAATTCCCAGCACCCTGTGCCAGCTCCTCAACAGCCTCTTTGTTCCAGCCCTCCTCCCCTCTAATTTAATCAAGATGTTTTTGGGATCTACTGCAGGACTGTTCCGCATTCCACCAAACATTTTAACGACTTCAGCTCCAAAATATTTGGGGGGGGGGGGGGGGGGGGGGGGGTGAAA
>VXBA01006016.1:2687975-2736504 GCA_013399895.1 Serilophus lunatus
AATAGTTGGGGGGGGGGGGTTGTTGGATAATAAATATGAGAGGGAAGGAATGCTGTCAACATTTTATGCCCTGGATTCAGGCCTCAGGAAGGTTCCAGATCTGACAGAAAAGATGGGATGGCTTCAAAACAAACATTCCCTGGAGTCCACGAGGTGCTTTCCCTGTAAACTCAGTAACAGCCAGGAAGGACTCAAACCATCGGTGGGTGAATGTGTAACACACTGAGATAAGAGATTTTATCTAATATGCTGCCTAAAATTCTGTCAGAAGGTGACAGGGCTGGAACTGGAACCCAAACCTGCTGATTCTGAGCCACTCTCTAACAAGATCAGCTCTCTGTGTCTTTTAAAAACTAGGAATTATTTATACATACATTATTTATACATTTTTTTATAAATATTCCCATGTTTTTGGAATCAGCAGTGGGAGCTGGGAATGAGTCTTGCTGTAACCAGTGAGGAAATGAGCAGAAGTGCAAGATCCTTCTTATTCCTGAATGAATCCACGTTACAACACAGTGTATTTTTTATGCATTAAATTCTATTTCTGTAGTTAAAGAGAAAGCTTGCCATGTAAAATCTTCCAAGATCCATGCAGCACTTAAAAAGAATTTGCTAACTGAAGTTTGGAATTCTTCATAAGTAGATCCATGACAATACTTTTTATTGATCAATCCTGCCTTCAATTCATTTGCAGCAGTTGCAAATGTGATTTATCTCCTCCATGTTCTCATCTAAATGATCAACCAGCTTCACTGTGTATAATAGTCCATCATCACCATCAGCCTAATCCATTTGTTATCAATATATCCCTTATTTTACAAGGATGCACCCTCAGTGAGGGCTGTGCCCACCTCAATCCCAGACAAATTTAACCCACAATTTTTATGGATAAAGTGCTCAGCCACTCTCACATGGCCCTACAGAGCAGGAATCCTGTAACAACTCCTTCTAAAGCTTCAAACTCCAGAATTTAAAGAGAATTTAGGAAAACAAACTGTGTCATACAGTACAAATGCATATTCTGGGTGACAGATCATCACTTTCCAGTTTAACGATCCATTATGTGCTGGCCACTCATATTTAAATTAGAGTTGCATTATCTAGTTTTCTCCACCATTTCACCAGTGATTTGTTTCACCACTATGTCAGCAACAAGGAATTTTCCCTCCTACAGCAGAACACTGTTCCCTGAAAAGCCATTCCCACCCGGACCCACATCACACCACTGGCCTCAGAGAGCTGCTTCCCACAACCCCACTCCCTACTTCTCCTTTCTTTTTTTTCCAGAATTCTGTGCTGATCCTACTGAATTTTGGGCTCCAGGTGCTCAATCCCAACAAACCAAAGGATTTTATGGCTGAGAGCTTCCATTCTTGCTGGAAAAACAGCTGCATTTGCCCTCCCTGAATGAGCCACATGTGAAAAGGGTTTTCAGAGGTGGCACAACCTACCAGCAACTGGTGGAGCCCTGCAGCAACTTGGGGGTCATGTTCTGCAATCCTGCTCACAGTTTCAAAGCTCTGCAGGGCAGCTTTGTGCTTACGACATCCTCCAATATCCTTTTTTCAAACAGCTCTGATGTATCTCTAGGAAAAGCTGACTGGAGGGATCAGTCAGAGGAATGAGCTGGAGTGTCACAGTGGTGTCACCTCATTCCTGCCTGACCTGGAGTCACACCTCCAGGTGATCACACTGCTGTAGTGGAAGCATACAGGACATCAGAAATAAAATAAAACAACCACAGGCTACTTTCACATTGAACAAGGCCAAACTGCAGCGTTTTCCTTGCCCAGTCTCTAAGAAAACAGTGACATTTGGACTTATCACAGAACCCCAGAATGGTTTGGGTTAGAAGGGACCTTAAAGATCATCTCATTCCACCCCTGCCATAGGCAGGGACACCTCCCACTGTCCCAGGCTGCTCCAACCTGGCCTTGGACACTTCCAGGGGTGGGGCAGCCACAGCTTCTCTGGGAATTCCATCCCAGGGCCTCCCCACCCCCACTGGGATGAATTTCTCCCTCATATCTAACCTGAACTTGAAAGCCATTCCCCCTTGGCCTGTCACTCCATGCTCTTATAATGGACTTGATGATCCCCACAGGTCTCTTCCAGCTGGAGAAACTTTATGATTCTGTGATTTTTAGCCTGTAAAACACACGGTCAAACCAGTCCAGCTGTAGCCTTTGGTGGTCAGAGCATCCCTGGGCACCAGCTCTGAGGTCCCTGCCTGGGCACAAGGTGCTGGCAGCGTTGAGCAGGAGCCCTCCCCTCCCATTCCAGGGAATTTCTGCCCTGCTAAACTCAGATAAGAGCAGCACATGAATTATTTCACTCCCTCTCCCTTCCCCCTTTCCATTTGTTCTAAAAATAAGGTGGGAAAAGTGGGAGATTTCATTTTTCCCAGTGAGGAATCAGGAAGGAGTCTCATTTCACAAGAGGCTTCTGTGTCCTTTAAATTTTGGGAAAATTCCCTGAGGCAGAGGAAGCCACAGTGGGTAAGGATGGAAGTGGGTACCAACTGCACCTCAGGGACAGCCCTCACTTGTGTATCTGCATTTTTACACTGTTAGGGAAAAATATTTTTAGGCAGTACATTTCTTTGATGTTTGTGGCTCTCCCATGTGTGGTGGAGTTTGAGATTTGTCATATTGTGCTGCAGAGACACACTGCAGCTGTAAAGTAGGTCATCACATGCACAGACCCCTCAGAGAATTAATAATTCTTCCTCCTTGATTACTGCAAGGCTTTTAACCAACTCATTGTGGATTTTGCATTTCACATGCAGTGTACCAAGAGATAAACTGGGTTTTCTTTTTTTTGCCATGATCAAACGGGAAGCGAGTTTCAAATCCTGGGTTTTGTTTTCTTGATTCCTTACAAGGTTTTCCCCCCAGAAATATCACAAAGTTAAGTGGGTACAACAGTGCAAAGAACACCGAGCCCTCGAGGCAAGATCCTCTGTAAGGAGGGGATGCATCCACCTGAGATGCTGAGATGGTACCTGGCTCTGCTCAGGGGCACTGCCAGTCCTGAGGCCCCTCCACACAGGAATTCATGCATGCACTGAATAAATCTGCCTTTCTGCCTGTTAACATTCCCCAATTCACATTTTGCTGTGTAAAAATCTGTCAGACTGGAAAAAGTCAGTTTGTTCAGAAACTACCCCAAGTGACTGAGGCTTTCACAGTCTGTTCTTTTAAAAAGATACTATTTTTTTTTCCCTTAAATTTAGGAAAGGCTATCAGTCTGCTTCTAGGGAAATCTCAAAGAGACAAAAGAGAAGCAGTGATTAAAGCCATCAAATTAAAGAGGCTGCTTCTAAAAAGGCTATACATGTATAAATAATCCCAGAGGATCACACTCAAAAGATACATCTGGAGGCAAGAAAACCTGATAACCATGCAAGAAACAAAGGTGCAACCTTACAGAGAAATGAAGGGTCACATTAAATAGAGAGGGTGACAGGGGGATAGAGGGAAAGGGGGAAATCAAAGTGGGAATCAGCTCAAAAAGGAAAATATTTTTAATATATATATATATAAATAAAGACATAGAAATATTGAAATAAATAAAAGGGCCACGCTGAAGGAGGATAAGCAGGAAGAAATCAAAGGAGTGATCTCCTCAAAAGGAGATGAAGGAATGAAAAGGAGTGTGCAGGAGAACAGACATCAAAGCAGGATCATCTTCCAGGAGAGGGAGAGGTGACTGGAATAGCAATGCCAGTGGCACACAGGCTTCAAACTTCAGCTGGTACAAAATCCAGGGCTAAATCATTAACTGCTGGCCAAGCAAGGAAACATCACCTCCTTCCCAAGGTGCAACTATTTGTTATGAGGCCAATTCCACCAGTTCCCCTCCAGTTTTATTTGCTGGAGAGGGTGGTTATTTCACCATTTATCTTCCTTTTCTTTTGCAGCAGCACAGCATTGCACTGACACTGTCCTCAGGGCCTGAGAAATCCCAGATCCCACCAAGATTCATCTGCAAGACTGTTGGAGCAGCAAGTCCCTGGCTGACAGCATCTCTGACAAGTAAAAGTGTTTCCTCACCAAAACAAAGGGCACAGAAAAGTGCAGTGCTCCAAGAATTCCTACAGCTCAGGCTGTGAGCTTCCAGTGGGATCCAGAGCCATATGATGTCATTTATTATATAATTGTATATGAACCCACCTTGGGTGCAGGCAATGCTCAGACATGGAAAGGCAACTGAGGAATGAACAAATCCCAGGGGCTGACCCACACTGTTCATCCAGCACCACTTCAGAGCTGGCTTTGGCAGCAGACACAGCTCCCCTTATCAGCACAGATACCTTTGAAGTGGCTGCCAGGCTTCCATCCAACACTCAAAACAAGCAGGACCCTCCACATGGTCACACAGCCCTGGAGAGGGATGTCATCGTAACACAGGGACACAAACCCTGTGGGACACACCACACACCATGCAGGCCTGCCAGGACACTGGGAACACAAACACTGCCAGCAGAAACCTCTGGGAAACCTGTGTGTGACACAGGCAGCACGGCTGGAATTTGGGGAGCTCAGTGATTTAAGACAGACCATCAGCACTGCTGGGTCCTCTGTGGGGGCAAGAGTGAGCTCATGAGAATCCCAACCACTGGAAGAGAAAAAAAACCCCCATTGCCACCTCTCCTGATGGTCTGGACACTGAGAGGACCCTGGTGTTCCCACCTCAGGCTCCCACCTACTGCAAGGATTCTTTATCTTCCCAGCACAGACCTTATCACACCCAGCCAGGCCCTTTGCTGCCTGCAGGCTGGATTACAGCTGCACACTGTGCTCAGATTTCCTTTGACAAAGCTCTCCACTTCACACAGGGTGATGTACAGCAACCCAAGAGCTGAGCAACAAAAGGCACATCCTTTTTTCCCTGCCCGTCCTTCCCAGCTCACCTGCTCCATCCCTGCATGGCACAAAACACTGATTCCAGGAAGCCCTAAATTAGAAATGGTCCAAGAAAAGGATCTTATGCCCCAGGATTAGATTTCAACTGCCCTCAGCAGATGAGGATCTCTGTACTGCCCTCCTCTCCATGTTTCATTGCATTATTTACAACTCAGTGAGTAGGTTTTAAATGTAACCAGAGCACCTGCAATTCAGGCAGATACAGGTATAACTTCTTTCTAAAAGTTATTTTCCAAAGATAAGGGCAAAAAATAAAGTTTCTCAGACTTTCAAACAACAAAGTGCCCTTGTTTTTAACACAGATTCTCCCTGAAACAAGCACCAAGCGTGGCAGCACAATTCCAACAGCTACAACTTCCACTGGAAAACAGTAAAAACTAAACTCCTGTGTTAAGCCAGACCTGAATGCCCTAACAGCACCTGATCTAAGGCTGCACCTCATTAAACTGCAGCGTATTTAGCTTGACTATACAGCCAGGGGATGGTGTAGAACCAGGGAATGGGCTGGAATTCCTGCCTGGCACAGGAGAGGCAGGAAACTCCAGTCTCAGAAGCAACACAGCCAGTTATTGCACTGCCATGGCCTGGCTAATTAGGTCTGTGGAGAAGCCACATAAATTTTCTGAGCTGTAGCAGCACACTCAACCAGCTATGCCCTTGGAACTTGTTCTCATTTGGGTTTTGATTAGGACCTCCAAATTTGCCTTCCACAGCTTCATGGGAGGGTTTGCAGCACAGCACAGCACAGGGAAATTATTTTCTATGCAGTTCTTGTATACACTCCACCTGTTTCAAGACAGATAAAACCAGCTCAGTTTTCTGAGCTGTCACATGTTATAATAGCTCTTCTCCCTTAAAAAATGGGAAAGGATGTCTCAAAAGTTTAAAAAAGCTAAAGGGAGAGGGAAGAGAAAGTTCTTTCAGATTTTCTCATCAACAGGACTAATCTCCCTTTGGTCAGAGGCACAGAAATGCAAGTCATTCCTAAATATCTGAAAAATTCCCCATCAATACCTACTGATCAGAAGGGCCTGAGGGAACAACCCTGGATAAGTGACTCCATCCACTTGCCCCTGTTCTTTTTATCCAGACTGGACAAATGATCCATAGATATTCTGACAACTGTTTGTGCTGCTTTGGGGACATATTACAAATGTGCCACAGAGGGGTTTTATAAATGGATAACACTTCTTTAAATCCACAGAA
Source organism: Serilophus lunatus (assembly GCA_013399895.1). NCBI lineage: Eukaryota > Metazoa > Chordata > Aves > Passeriformes > Eurylaimidae > Serilophus > Serilophus lunatus. The sequence continues at coordinate 2,694,113 of VXBA01006016.1, forward strand.
TTCAAGCTGATTTGCAATGTTTTAACCACACACCTCTCGTGTTTTCCAGCCTGCAGCACCTTCTGTACCAATTCCTGCTGCTTCTTACAGCTCAGGAACAGGTTCTAGTGAAAAAAGCACAAGCAGCAGCAGATCCAAGTGCAGCCCAATTTCCTCTATCAGCTGCTGCCAGATGAGAGAGGATGTAATTTTTGTTTTTAACCACTCAGCAAAAGTGGACCAGTAATCAAATACCTGATTTGGCCTTCAGCCAATGTGGTGTTCCTGGCAAACAGTCAGACAACAAGCAGTTGGGATTTAGTAACAAGTGCCCTTTTGTTTGCACAGATTAATAGGGAGTTTGCCCTTGGTCTGTCAGAAAGAAATCAGGGGTGTGTTTTGCCATTAACCAATTATTTATTTGCTTTTATTCAACTCCTACTGCCCAAAATAAACCACAGCCAGGGGGTTGCCCTTTTTTTATAAGGGGCTGAAAAAGAAGATGCCATTTCCCAGCCAAACTGGGATAATATCAATTTCCATGTACCACTTTGGCAAGGCATTCTGCAGGCTGCTTTGCTCAAGCACAGCCCTTGTTGAAATTCAGTGGGGAGATTACTCCTCCTTTGGAAGGATTAGAGGAATTGAAGAGTAACTGCCATTCAATAATCCCATGTAAGTATCTAATCAACCATAATGTAATTACCAGAAAGTTTTAAAAGGTCAAAAAGGCCTCAGAGTGATGTCACTTGAAAGGGAGAAGATTCCTCCTCTGCTTGGGCAATGACTTAAAAAAAGAAGTATAAGAGAAACAGAATGTAAGAGTTGAATTTATGTGTCACACTCCACCAAAAATTCAAGAAACAGGCAGAGGACAAGGAATACCAGAGTGAACTTGCATTGATTTTCATTCTCCCACTGAAATCAGTTGCCAACCCACATAAAAACCTTCTGCAAGAGAGCAAATGCATCCTGCTCTCCAGGTAACACTCAAGATGCTGCTCCTTCAAGTGCATCTTCACATGAAACATCTCACACAATATTGAGCACTGCTCATTTTCCCACAGTCAAACAAACTGCATTTTATGGGCTCCATCAGTTAAAGCCATACAGAGAGGTTAAGAAATATCTGAACACTCTTTCCCCTTCTCCAGGCCTTGCCAGAGTAGACAGAAATAACTCCCCAAGCTCACGACACATTGCAAGGGGTGGGGGGCAGAGAAATGGCTTTCAAAGTTAAGAGCTGCAATGATTTCAGCATGTGAAGCAGCAGATGTTCCAGTGATTGGCAAATCTCTGCAGAGACCAGACATTACCACTGAACAGGAGTTTCAAAGCCTCCAGATTGTGTTTCTTTAACTGGAAGAACAGACTCTTAATAGAAAAACCCTCCCACACTGTCCCACCTTTCCCAGGTGGAAATCAAGGGGAGAAGGCAAGAAAAAGAGACCTTGCTTGGCTCTTTTTCCAGATGAGGATAATTCATCCTTTTATTATCTAGCAGAGTAGGAATTCTCCCTAATTTTAATTTTAACAGCAATTTCTCCTCCATGGCAGGTAAAACTCTGTCTTTAGAAGAGTTGTTCTTCACCATGTTCAGAGCTGAAGACCTGGAACATTTCATTAAATTTTCAGCATCCACACAAAACTGTGAGCAGGTTAAGGGGAGGGGGCAAGTCTCAACTGGGAAAACCCTAAAACACCAGGAGAACACAACTGGTGAAGGAACCAAAAGCCAAGCAGAGTTGTCCACAAAGAAAAAAAAGCCTCAAGGTGTTCACCAGAGGCAACAACAAACGCATCCACCAGGAGTAAGAGCTGGGAGTGTGTTTGAGCAGGACCAAGCCAAGATGTCCCAGTTACCTTCTTGAAGAGGCGTCCTGAGTCCTCGCTGACCTGCACGAAGCGTGGGATGATGTTGTTGAGATAGATGTCACTGAGGGTGGTGTGGTCCCTGCTCTCCCTCTTCACCTGATTGAGCAGCAGGTTCCAGCAGTTCACTGGTGACAGCACGTTCTGATCCTTCCTGTGAGGACACAAAACACACACCATTGGGGAGGGCAGGGATCGTGTGTGCCCAGGAAAGCTGCAGGATGGGTGGGTTTGCAGAGGGAAACACAGAAAACACACCTTCAGTTGCTTCATTCCCAGGGCCATGGGCTTTTGTCCCCCCACAATCAGGCCCTGCAAATGCAGGCTTTAGTTTTTCCCTCTGAGTCCAGGATTTTGTGCATAAATCAGTGCCTGAGGGAGAGCAGTGGCTCCAGTGTCTGACAATAGGTTTCACAGTCCTGTCTCAAGCATTCGTGTCTTAACCACAATGCAAAGATTTGCAAGCACCCAGTTGGCTAAACAGCATCTGCACAGGGAACAAAATGCTATGTTTCATGTACAAACCCAATTATGTGAATGCATCTCTATCTGTCCTGAGCCAAAGAGACAGAAACATTGGACAAACAGCTCTATTTTCTCATCTTTGAACTTCCTCCACCTTATTTTGGCTGATGCTCCCTGCAAATATAAGCAAGACAAAGGCAGATGAGAGGAATCCCAGTTTATTTGGATGAGCATTTCATCTCCTGAAAGCAGCAGGGCATCATTTCATCCCAGATAAAAGCAGGGACATGAGCAGGGATCGTGTGAGGTGCCCCAGCAGGGCTTGGAACTGGCAGATCCAGGTGGAGCCTTAAGGACATCATTTAATTCTCTCTAGGCCTGTTTATCACTCATTTACAGTACAATAACATTTATTTAGTAAAGACTAAGATTTCTTGGAGCAAAGCCAAAGCTCTCCTCGTTTATTGTACGTGACTGTATTGGGTTTCTTCCCTCTTGAAAGAAATGTGGTTTAATTTCCATTGGAAAGGGAATATTCTGCACTTGAAAGGACAGCAATCTCTGCTGCAAGAATTGTCTGACACTGGGAAAATGGGAAAACTGAGCCAGGGCAGACTTTCATTATCCTTCTCATGACATCAGCAGTTGGATTTGTGGTGCAATATGGATAATTTTAGATAAAGAAGAGTTTCAGAACAGCTGATCTCGATGCTTTTTTATACTTTTCCTTAAAAAAACAATAAATGAAAAGCTCAGGAATGACTGCAGCCTCTGATCCAGACTGCTTCAAGGTTTGGAGTGTGTGTGTGTGTGTAGGAGAGGGGATAAAAAGGATTGTGGGCTTTTGAGTAAAAAAAAAAAAAAGAAAGAAAAAAAAAAAGAGAAGAAAACATGAGAAGGCACAGATTTTATTTAGAGTCAATATTTCCCTTTGTATTCCAGTGTCCTGCATTGCAGCTACAAACCCAGATGGAATGAGCCAAGTGCAGAACTGCACAAGGTTGAAACTGCCACATGTTGAGCCTTATAAATCAAATAGTTGTCCCTCATCTGCAGCCAGTGCTTGCAGCTTGTTTTCTTAATGTGCCAGAGAACTAATTAGTGACTGTGAGACCTGGGTAACAGAATTGGGAATCGGTTTTAGTGACCAGGCTGCAGCCAGAACGATGAGGAAAGCAGAGCAGGAGCTTGCTGAGACAGAGATAAGAGCTGCCACCACAAGAGAACACAATAAATACATTAAGGGGTTTCTCCTTTCACTAAGGAGAGGGCTGGAGGAAGAAAGGCATCTCCAGGAGGAGCTCCTCCAAGGAGCAGAGCTGGGGCAGAGGTGCACAGGCCACCTGAGCAGCCCCCAACCCTGCCAGCCAACTGGTTCAGGCAGAAGGAAGGATATAAAGGAAAGTTTATGAAGGCCAGGACTAGGAGATATTAAAAGTTGGTTGGTTTGCTCCTTTACACCACTGATATCAAAGGACTTCCCTCACCAACTCAGTACTTGCCCCCTAAAGCTGGCAGAGCTGCAAGTGAAAATTAATCAGTGACCATCATAAAGAGTTTGGGCATGAAAAGCTCAGACTCTCCACCAGCTGCCTCTGTTCCAGCTCCTCCAAATCCTGCCCCCAAAGCCCCAGTATCCCATCACTCCCATTCCAACAGCTTGGAAGAGCTGTGAGCCCCAAGGACCACGAGTTATGGCTTTGGCCAAGAACACACGGCAAGGGCCAGGGAGCAGGTACAAGGGGGGGCCTTGCTTCCCAAAGCAAACTGAAGGGATGCAAGAGTTAACTGGACAATTCCCAGCTGTCCAGGCTGCCCTGCCACAACACCCCAAGCTATTCTAAGGCATAGCAGGGATGCCAGGAGCCCACGAAAAGCCTGGTGAGGAAAATCACTGGTGTCCAATGGCGCCAGATGGCTTGTTGACACACTCCCTGTGGTTACACATGAAAGGCTATCCTGCAGGAAAAAAAATCATCCCAACCCCACATGCTTCCAATCCATGGCCCTGGGATTGTCACCTTGGGATGCACACCCCGAGCTCAGCCTCAGGCAACCACAGCTCTGCAGGGTTTTTCATTTAAATCCCTTTAATTTCTCGGTGTCTGTTGGCTCCACTAACCCCCTGGTGGAATGGTCTCTTGCTTTTGTAAAGGTTCAGTGTTCTCATCACAAGAAGGGAGGCAAAACCTCTCCGTGGTTTGCTCGTGATGATTCTCCCAGCAAAAAAGGCAGGAATGGAGCAGAAAAGGGAACAGGCAGTGACTTGTTCCAAACCTTCCAAGGAGCCTTTAAAACTCCACACACATCAACTGCTCAGCATCTCTAAAACTGCAGCAATTCCTGGGGTGGAACATGGGCCACAGTTTTCACAACACAGAGGAGAAGTTCCACGACAACAGAGCCTTTCCAATCGTGACCACGAGCAGATGGCAGGGAGGCAAAGGGTGATTTTCATTAACCATTTCAACCCTCCAAGGAGCTGGCAAATACACTCTGCTTCCAGTCTCATGTCACCACAGAGGAGGGATGGAAAAGGGAAGATAAATATGCAATAGGGAGCACTGGGTATAACAGAGCAAGCTCCCTTCCCACACATTCTGCAGGATGGTGGGGTCAGTGTTCACCCTGAACTGATAAAAAAACGATGAAATCAACCCCAAAACTTTAGGATTTGGACATGAATTTCCCCAAAGCGCTGGCAGCTTGAAGTTCACAACAAATATTGGACTCGAATTCCCCCTGTGAAGAGGACGAGGGGAAGAAAGAGGAGGAAAAAGATGCCAAGATTTATTTCAAGCACTATTTATTCTCACACAGAGATGGTGTGATGATAGTGAATCTGGAGAGTTTATTTGGGTTAGCCTAAATTACACCAGATCGCAGCAATCCGGGGTGTTTGGGAGCAGGAAGAGGAAGTTGTGCACAGGTTTTTAGGGAACCACAAAACATGAGGCTCTGTGGTTTCTCGGGTATTATCTTGATCGGGTCCTGCACAACTTCCACTTCAAAGGTTTCAGCTGGTCTCAAAAGATCAGAAGAGAAGATTGAGACTCAAGTATCTGAAACATCTTAATTAAATTACTCATTCATAGAATCTGAGATTTATCTGCTTTCAGACAAGCAGGAAAGAGACAGATGACAGTGACACTGGGTTGGGCAGAACAGGGTAACAGCAGAGAAGTTACACTACAAAACAGCCTCATCTTCCCAACAGATTACAATAAAAAATAAGAAATAACAAAATAATTATTGATTTTTTTAAAAAAAAAGTCAAAATCCACACCCACAAAGAATAGGAATACTGCTTTCCATAAGGAGCACCAGACAAGGAAATGAGTCACATGAGAATGAAAATATTACTAAATAAACATTTAAATGAAAGAAGATAGAATCCCAGAAGGGTTTGGGTGGAAGGGACCTCAAACCTCATTCCATCCCACCCCCTCCATGGGCAGGGACACCTCCCACTGTCCCAGGTGGCTCCAGCCTGGCCTTGGACACTCCCAGGGATGGGGCAGCCACAGCTTCTCTGGGCACCCTGTGCCAGGGCCTGCCCACCCTCACAGGGGAGAACTTTTTCCACCTATCTAGCCTGAATTGTCCCTCTTTCAGTTTGAAGTGATGACTCCTTGTCCTGTCACGACAGCTGCTGCTGAAGGATCCCTCCCTGAAGGACATCACAGTGTCTGTGTGGAAACTTCTCCAACCATCCTTCCTCTGAAAGAGGTTTTTAAAACAAGTCTCCTGGTGGTACACACCACACCTGGAATCTCCTGTCCCACCTCCCCACAATACTCAAGAGCTGTGTCCTAGAGATGTTCAATAGACATTTCCAGAGCTGGTACCTCCCACAACAGCCCACCCTGCAAACCATCCCAGCTAGAGCCAGGCCAAGGGCTGGAGCAGAGATTTAATTGTTTCTCCAAACACAATTTCCAACCTCTCTGCATTCTGTGCTCTGGCAACAGCGGCTGCAATCACACCAACCCACCCAGTGCAAGACTGGGATCCCTGATAGGATGAAACACAGCACAAAAATCCTCCCTGAGGTTGTACATCCATTTTGGCTGGTCATGTCCCCCTGGCTCTCTGCATTCAAGGAGGTCACTGAAGAAATCAATGTTTCATGCTTAGAAAAACCTTCCAAATGCTGTTATTTGACAACACTCAGAAAGAAACATGCAGGACTCAGCTTCATCAGACAGAAACACAGGTCAAAATAGCCTCTGACAATGTTTATTATTATCTTAATAAACATCATCATAGTGATGATAATACAATTGAAGTCCACGTGACTGAAATGCTTTTGTTGACACCTCCCTCCCAGCCTGTATCATCTCTGCATTAAAGAAATCATTTCACTTTTAAGAAAACTGAAGTTGAACTTCTCTGCAAGCTGCTCATTCAAACCAACATTTGATTTTCCCTGACACAGCTCAGTGTTAACTGCAAGTTTTGAGAATTACAAGCACGGACATCCATGCTGCTCCCTGCCCTTCTCTTCCAAAAGATTCCAGTTATGAACATCTGTTGTTTACAAGTGCTCAGCCTGAAGGTTGCCAGACTTATTCTGCATCTTCTTCTTCAAGGCAAAGGCTGCCAGAAAGCCATCTGAATTTCATGCTGGGATATCCTGGACATTCAGCTCTCCAGCTGACAATTGCTACTCAGTATCCTGCTTCCAAAGATTAGCTTGATTTAAAATATGACCTTAAAATAGCATTGTCTTTTTCTTTTCCCCCTCTCCACTTTGTCTCCCCCCCTCCTCTTTTCTCTCTTGAAAGGAATCACTCAAGATTTGCCATGGTTTTTATATTGTTAGCTGGTGATTTGAATAGGGAAATGCCTCCAGGACAAAAATCACATGAAATATAAGAACTGAAGCCTGGAGCTGAACGTCCCAGGGTCTCACTGAAGTGGGACAGAGCCTTTCTCTGGGGCTGGAAGTCAGACCCACACCCAGCCCTGCAGTTTACAGGGAACCCCAGACCCCACAGACACCTGGGAGGAGGATGTTCTAATTTATTTACCTGCTACACACCTCAGTCAGGCAGGTCTTGAAGGAGCAATGACTGCACCAAACCCATGGCCAACCATCTCTTGTAACAACCAGAGTCAGAAGACTTTGGCTGTGGAATGGTTTTTTTTTTCTCCACACTTTGTGCAAGGATATTTAGCAATAGGTACTAAGGTATATATATAATACATATATACCAAATATACACATTTTATGTGACTCTTCTTTTGAATAGCCTTTGCTAACTGAAAAACATAGAACAGAATAGGTAAAATGAGGTCTAACAGCCGTGGTAGAGAGTTAAAAGCAAGTAAAACCTGGTACATATCCAACTGCCATCAACTCATGTGTCACCTTGGCTAAATCAATCTGTTCCCCTTCTTCAAAGACATCAGATGAGAGTAACACACACCTACCTCTGTAAATCATTCTGAGATGCCCCAGTGAGGCTTCAAACTGAGCACTACACAAACACCCTTCCAGCCCAGCCCCAGCTATGCACAGTTTGCTGTCAGGACCCAACCACCTCCACTTCAAAACCCATGGGGAAAACCTTCCTACAAGGAAAGGCTGAGACAATTGGGATGGTTCAGCTCGGAGAAGAGAAGCTTTGGGGGGCCCTAATTGTGCCTTTCCGTACTGAAGGGGCCAACAAGATGGGGAGAGATTATTTACAAGAGCCTGGAGTGACAGGACAAGGGGGAATGGCTTCAAACTGGCAGTGTAGGGTTAGACTGGGCATGGTGCCCAGAGAAGCTGTGGCTGCCCCATCCCTGGAAGTGTCCAAGGCCAGGTTGGAGCCACCTGGGACAGTGGGAGGTGTCCCTGCCAATGGAAGAGGTGGAACTGGATGAGCTTTAAGGTCCCTTCTAACCCAAACCATTCTGGCATTCTGTGAAAACCTGAGCTCACCCCCCAAAGCAGAAATCCCACTTCCCAATGCTCTCTCCCTTGAAGCCTGTGCTTTTCCCAGCCTGGAGATGGCTGGTGGAGGAAGCCACACAATCCAATTTCCAGGGTCAGCCTGAAGCCTCCTGCCCTTGACAGCATTCCCTCAAACACACACAGTGGGAGGGAGCTGCCAATTCCATAATGGCTGTTGAGCAGGAAAGCACATGCAAATTATAGGGGGAGTGCCTGACAGATTTCCTCCTTGTCTGTGCCATGAGATCTAAAAACAGAGAGTGACACGGGGAGCAGGCCCTGAATGATACAGTACCTCCTGGCATAATTAGCAGGTTATGGGAAGAGCAGCTATTACTGGGTATTTATAGGGTCAGAGCCAGGCAATTACAGCCCAGGCTCCCCCCTGTGCTCAGCTCACAGACATGTCATCCCAGGCTCCCAAGGAGGACAGATCTGATGGTTGGCTGGGATCAAATGGGCTTTTGGGGGGGTTCCCCATGAGATTACAGCTCCAGCCTCCACAGAGGAGATAGCAGCCAGGACAGGGCAGTGTTGGGATGGATGGTTATAACTGGAATTGCTTCCTTACTGATCCCTCCCTGTGGTGTTGTGACACATTTCTGACTCTCACAGCAGACAAAAGACCAAACAAGCCAGCACAGACAGCTTGGTCTGTGACACTGCAGTGACCCAGCAGCCTTACAGTTAAGAGCTGGTTTTTAATCTTACTCCAACTCTCAACCAAACTGACAACTTGTGCATTTGGGACTCAGACCTTGCAGGGGTAACATATTCCCAGAGAAAGGTGTTTTTCTGCCAGGAGCTATCTGCTCCTAAAGGAAGGGAAATCAGGAGTCAGATCAGCATCAGGTCCTTGCAAAGTGAAATTAATGCTTATTAAGAGGTTTCAGGAGAGTTTGGGTAAGGCTCTGTACCATTTAATTCAGAAATTCAAGTTAAAGTTTTATGTGCTTATAAAAATACCTCTCCAAATCAGGATACATTCAAAGCTGGGAAATCTGAGGTTAATTTTGTCCAGAAACAACTTCCTAAAGCCTGTGTGAAGTACAAACAGCACAGAAACCCAGGGTAGGGGTCAGGGAGGAAAATGCATTAGAACAAACAAAACATTTAAAACCCTGCAATATCACAGTCAGAATGAACTATTAATTCACATGGAGCCTGACTCCATGTAGGAGCCTGTTCAACTATGGTCAAAACTTCCACATTATAAATTCACTCTACATCTTCAAACAGGAACTTTCCCATCACTGGAAGCTGAATACCAAAGTGTAATAAAAAGGGATTTTTCATATCTTGTAATACAAAGAAAACCACCTCAATTTTCACCAGGAATAACAACAAAAATCAACTGAAAAGACCAATCATAATGCAGAGGAAAATCTTAGTTCGAGACAATTTCTTTAGTGCCACCTTAAATGCATGTGCAGAATGCACACAGCTTGCAGTTGTAGCAACACTATCACTGCAAAGGAAAAGAAAAAAAATCCTTCAGACAATGACAGGTCTATAGATAAGCAGAATAACTCTTCTCCAGCCTGTCAAATAGCTCTGCCTGGGAGTCAGGCTCTCCCAACAACACAACAACACAATGTGTGTTTTGGAGGAGAATTTGAGTAAATGACACCAAAGCTGCACAGAGAGGAAACTAAAATGGTGTCTCCTTAATGGGCTCCCACAAAAAGAGCTGCCTGTGGATCAGGAAGGTGCTGCATCCCCACATCCCTCCAAACACAGCAACAACACAACACCAGGGACAACAATCTGACCCAAACAACGTGAAAAGTGCCGCTGCCCTTTGGGTGGGGGCAGGACCAGATGGATCCTCTCAGCCTGATCTGTCCAGAGCAGAAATGATTCAGATCCCAAGGCTGCTGGAGCTCCCTGTTTTTCCCCAGCTGCTGCCCTGACAACAAAACCCAACAAGCCCGTGTTCTGTCCAGATGTCAAATCCAGGAGTTCTGTGCTGGCCACCTCCTCACTGGGCTGGTGTTTCTGCACCAGCCCCTTCTTCACCCAAAGATCCCCTCCTGCCTCTCCCTTCCTGGGAAAAGCACCTCCTGGGAAAAGCAAGTCAGAGAGATTGGATCCACGAAACCACGTTCCATGTGAGTTAGTCACCCCAGCTCAGACAAGTGGGGGAAGAACCAAAATCCAGGGACAAGAACAGCAGCAGTCAGACCCACTTGGAAATGGTGCTTCAAGCAGGGGGACATCCATAAGGACATCTTTAAATTCTAGTTGAGTCCCACCAGCTTGGTATCTAGGGATTCTCCCACCCACAGCTCTATTTGGAAGTACTATTGGACTTGGAAGTAGTACTGGCCTTATTTCTCTAGTGTTTGAAGTGATAGTAGCAGAGGTACAACACTCAACTCCTACACTGGGTATGTGTGGGATATTGAAATCAGAGAGCTGACAGCATGAAACAGATTGGAAACAGTTTTCCCTTTAAAAAAACCAGACCAAAGCCACTGATACTGAAGGAAATCCTGGCTTTGTCCACCAAAATCTGGTGTACAGCTTTGCTCACCTTCCCAAGAAAATTACTCCCAGTTTTTACCATTTCATTCCCTATTGACAATGTATGACCTACCAGGAATGGCCAAAATGAGCACCCAGAAACACGGGATGGGTTCTGTGCTCAACACAAGCTTGGGAAACATTTCACTGCCATTCACAGCAGTGCTGGTTCCTACATCCACTCTATCAACTCTCTGCTCCACTTCTATCCTTGCAACCAAACCTGCAGGGAGGGGGGGAGAAAAAAAAGGGCAAGAACAAAAGGCAAATACTCTACTTGAATTGCTGGTCTTTGGTGCTCCTAGTTTTAGCCAGGAATCTCTCAGCCAACTTCTCCAAATTCCTTGAGTAATCCATCTCAATCTCTGCCTTCTTGCGGAAGAAATCCTGCAAGTCCTGCAGTAACTGGACCCGAAGCTCACACTGCTGGTCAAGGCATTTCAGCTGCTCTACCAACTGGGCACGGATCTCTGTAACAAATAAAAGCACTAAAGATTAAACAAAATCCCATGACAGGAAGAAAAAAAACCCCACCACGAATTAAAATTCTCCAACAAAACAGAGTTCAAAATGATGTCCCCTCATTAGTGATAGGTCAGCAAAGGATGATCAGCTCTGTCTGCAGATAGAAAGGGATGGTGGTTCCATCTTGGAAACTCATCCAAAAACCTGCCAACCCCCGTGCACAGACCTACCAGCAAAGCTTTGCTGCTGAAAAGTGCATCAGTCACGAGTGTCAAGTGCATTTTTGGCACCCAGAGCAAGTGGTCACTGCCTAAAAATGTACTGAATCTCAGTCTGGAAAAAGGACTGGATGCTGCAATACCCCACGTCAGCTCAGAAAATCACTTCAGGGAATTTCTATCAAATTCCTCTGCAGACTATTCCTGATGCAGAAACAAGATGTTGCACATTCTGGGGCACTCCCTGAAGGCACCAATTTTGGATTATTCAGTCAGTCACTGAGTCTCCAGCTGTGCAGCTCTCCTTATAAACCAAGCCATGAAACAGAGACAGAGACACCAACACGACAGCACTTCCCATCAGGGAATTATCTCCACAAAGACTGCTTTTTAAAAATATCTGCAAGCACCATATCTGTGTCTGAAGGGCTCATAAAGCACATAGATATAGATGTTAATATTATAATTATTCATATATTTATAATAATTGCAGAATAATTATTAACATCTCTATATTAACACAATATTTACAAACATGAATGCTTCTCACATCAGCCAGATGTTCTCCTTATCCTACTGATCCTGAGTTTGAGGGACAGAACAGTGAAATGATTCACTCACGGTCAAAAAGGGCAAGAAAACACAGCAGAAGTGTGTCAGTCTCAGCCTAAAAATGCAGAAATATTCAGTGATGCAGCCAGTAAAGGTTATTTGGCTTTTATACAGGCAATAAACTCAACATGAAACCAATAAAATATGCACTTTCATCTCAAGGTCTTTGAGCAGTTAAACTGCAGACAGACCTGACTGTTAATGCAGCTCTTTCCAAAGGTTTTCCAAGATGTGCTGCTCCAAGCTGAACTCAGAACCAGCAATAAACCAAGTTAAAATTCACATTTTCAGCACTCACAGCTTTCTTTGTATCTACACACTCCAACTGCAGGTGCCCACCACACCTGGAGGTGGGGAGAGACCATCTCCCAAATGGAAATTTTTTTAATCAATGCCTTCATTGCTAATTCTTGAAATACATAATAATCACAGGGGGCAGCTTGGCTCCTCAGCGTGCTTGTCCCTTTGCCCAGAAAAGCCAAACCATCTGGACCTCCAGGGCTCCCCTCTTGCCTCAAATCCTGCTCACATCTGCGGGAACAGTTTTTGGGGGATCCAAGATTTGTGGTGAAGAAAACCCTGTATCTTCACTTTGGAGACTGAAAACACTTGGCACACTTGGACATTCTCCACTGAGAAACCACCTTTGGGAGCCAAAGTAAAAATACAAAGGACCCCTCCCCCAAAAAACTAGCACAAAAGTGTTTTAATTGTAAAATCCCAAGGAAGCTCAAGCTCTTGATGGGACACTTCACCCATGGCTCTCCTGCTGAACAGCAACTTCTCCTTGAGTAGGAAACACGACCTCAGCACTTTTCCTTTATAAATGCACCCAGTGTTTTGGAGGGGAGCAGTGACAGCTGATCAGGCTCCTGCAGGGAACAATGAGCCTTTCAGCCCCAGCTTATGGAGCCCTGGCACTGGGCTGGACAAGGGCAACCTTGCTCATCTTTCAAACACACACCCCGCAGCCCTTCGCCACAAAATAAAATCAAGAATGCAGGAATTTCCTGAGGCTTACTGGGCTTTCTGGAGTATAAAGTGTCTGCTTGTTTTCCCACTGCTTACACAAGCAGAAGATATTTTTCTCCAGCCTCACTCCAAGCCCATTTTCCTGGTGGAGTGGGAGCAGCCCGTGCTCCAACCCGCGGGTCACGGAGTGACACGGGACCTTCTCATGCCTGCAGTCACAACAACCACTTCAATTTGGATTTCAGTGCTTTTGCATCTCTTTAATTTGCACAGGTTATTAGGTTAACAGCCACTTGAAACACCAAAATGCCCCCCCTGCCCTCCCCTGTCCTTTGGACCTTGGCAATCCCACCCGCTGGGATCATCCCAGACAAGGAACAGCCTCCTCAAGACTCTGCTCCTGCTGCCAGGGCTTCAAGTGCCTGAAGGTGAACAAACACGTTTAATTCAAGGTCAAGATGCCTGTGGCAAAATTAGGATTAAACACCAGGTATTCCTATTCTAAGACTTGCCCTGTATTGCAGAATCCTTTCCATTGTATTTCAAGCTCACGTGGGTGACAACTGCATAATCTAAATGTCCCCAGCAGCCACAGGGAAGTTTTCCATCTGTTTAAAATAATTAATTTATTCATTTCCATCATCACATCATAAAGTCACCTGGGTCACCAAAGGACAGACCATTGTATAATCCTACAGAGTTGTGTAACTTCACTTCTATCCTCTCTGCAACCACCTTTTCAATATTCCCTGTAGGGCTCTGCAGGCACGTTTAGTTTTTCATGAATGACAAGGGTAAGGAAGGGTCTTCTACCTTCTACATTTTAGTCATAATTTGTTTCCCAGGGAGGTTGTGGCTGCCACATCCCTGCAAGTGTCCAAGGCCAGGTTGGAGCAACCTGGGAGAGTGGGAGGTGTCCCTGCCCAGGGCAGGGGGTGGGATAAGATGAACTTTAAGTCCCTCCCAACCCAAACCACTCTGGGATTCCACGAGTCTCAGCAGTTATCATCTATTTGACTTTTTCTTCCTTTTTAAATTTCAGAGCACATAGACACAAATGCCACTGGCATTATCATGAAGGTAACTGTCCCTGAATAAAATGCTGGTATTTAAGGGATGGTGTCTCTAATATTTTCCATGGAAAGGTCATCAATAGCAGTTTCCATCATAAGCAAATTACAAGACACACTACATTTAAGGTACCACCATACCTGCTCATATCTTTCAAAGATCTGCATGATCTTATTTGTATTTATAGCAAATCCAAGCTCCCCAAACACTCCTACTCTACACACCCTTTAAATGACCCAATAAACAAAATTCATAGCAAGCAGGTTATTCCTAATTAAAGAACAACTGATACTTTTTTTACATTAAGAACTCTGGTGCAATTATAGACCAGCATGGCAGCTCCTCAAACTACACCAAACAGAAGTGGGTTTCTGAAAAACTCCTGGCAGGAATTCCTGTTTTTATAAAACAACTCCACCCAGGGCAGGCGGATATTCCCACAGACTGGAAATGTTCACCTTGCTCTTCTACAGCATGCAACACTCACCTTCTGAAAAGGAATTCACCAAAATGATTTTTTTATGGCTTAAGCACCCTGTAAACTAAACTTGGAAGTATGGAAACAAATTTCTGCACCAATTTGTTCAATGTAGAGCTAGAAGGGCAACCTTAGAACCCAGAGACCTCCTTGCTTGGTCATCTCACACATTCCAGGCAACATTCCTGACCCAGGAAGCATCATCTCCCTTCCCTAGGAAGGGTTTGAGCTCTTCCCAGGGCTAAGCTGTAAGTGGATACCAAGCTGGTGAATCACAGCCTGACAGCTCAGGGCACCAGGAGGAGGCACCAGCAGCCCCAGCTGCTTCCCAGTATCTCACTCCCATCTCCCAGCATCTGCTCTGTGGCTTTCCCAAGATGTTCCCACCCCTATCCCAAGTGCCACGCTGTATAAAAAGATGACAGGCTTGGGAAAGGAGTGGGATGACAACAAAGCAGAAGCCCCAAGCCCCAGTTCCCTCCCAGATTAACCAGCAGGGCTCTCACCCACACGGATCCGCCGGGGCTGGAGGAGCTCAGCTCCAAACCCAGCCTTGCCTTGGTGGTCCCTCGTGGAGCCACCCCCATCCCATGGGGGGGGGGTCACCAAGGGCAGGAGACAAGCCAAAAAAACTAGAAACCCAGCCAGGAATGGGAAGAGAGCAGGCAGCAGAGGCAGAGCCTTGGTTATCCCTGATGATAACTGGGAGACGCCGCAGCAAACTGCACACCCAGCTCCAGCACAACCTTATCTTTCAGCACATGAAAGACAAAGCAGGCCAAGATGAACAAACTCTCCACTTCAGACAGAAGAGTGGAGCTGTGATTTCAGCTCTTGTGCCCCGTCTGTGACAAGCCTTTAAGTTCCCATCTCCTGAAGCTGCCAGCGCTCGGGGGCTGGACATCAGTGAGGAGTGGCACAGGCACCCACCTGCCCCTCTCTGCAGGCTCTGTGGGAGATAAATTAAATATTACAGCCTGGCTTGAAGCAAACACTCCATTCTGTCTCAAAAAATTAAAAACCACTGACACCACAACTGTGAGTAAACCCAAAAATCAGTTCAATATTCCAATAACTTTGAGAGAATGCGTCGAGTCACGTATTTTGACAGGTTGTCAGCACATCATTAACCACTAAGAATTGTTCATATTATCCTGTATGAGAGGCAGCACTCCAAAAGCAAAGGGCTTTGTAGTTTTGTGAAGGTTTTTGTTGGTACATGGTTACAAACAGGGCTGTGACAAGTGACAGGCAACACAACCCCAACCACGGCTGGGAGGTTTAATGACTTAGAAAAAAATCTTTATACAGTAACAGCAAGAATTTCACAGAACAAGGTGCATCACTACCCAAAAGCTGTTGATCATCACAGCCTTAAAATCCTCCCCTGGTAATCTAAAATCTTGGCTTTGAAGTGAAAATGATACAAGAGGAGGAAATACAGGCTTTTGTTTAAGCCCAGAGCCAGAAGGCAGACTCAGGTTCACAACCACTGTGTGTGCCCTGGAAAAGGTAAATACTCTTTTTTACAACCAGGATATTTCTTATCCATTTGAGAAATAATAGCAAGGGGTAATACCCACTGATAAGAATCCTTTTATAGTTGTAAATAGATAAACAGAACTGTAGGCGTGGGGAGCTGAAATTCTTCCCAACAGAGACTGATGGAATTGTTTGGAGGTGTAAGACAAGTGCAGGAAGCTTTGCATTAAAGAAGTGAAAGAGAAGGATGTGAGACATGCTTAAAAGCAAAAAAAAATCAAGGCTAGTCCTTTTATTTTCTCACCCACATCATAACAGATTTGCATCACTGATTACTTGGTCCACCAGCTTTTCCAGGCACAACACAAGTGGCACTTGCAGGAGTGTGGCAGCCAACACTCCCTGCCTTGTGTGACACCCCCATCACAACTGGCACCTGAAAAATGTGTGACTTGAAACATCCCTCAAGCAGAAGGCCATTGCCCACAGCAAGCCTTTACATTGGTTTTCCACATCCACACAAACCACCCCTCTGCAATTCACAGCCTGCAAACTGGTGTGAGGCTTCAGAACTGCAAAGCTTTTAAACAGATGCTCAAAATCTTGTAATTAAACATGTTGACAAAGTTGCCAAGGTATTTAATCCATGTAGAAGTCAAATAAACTATTTAATTATTTTTTTTATGTCTAATGAAGGTCTCCTTCACTATTGTCAAAACACAGTCCACGCTGTTGACTTTTCAGGGAGGAGGTTTTAAAACAGAGCACAGATGAAACTCCCCAGTGCAGGAATTCATGCTCCTAATTCCAACAGCAGGGCATGGATAACACCTCCAAAAATCCCTGACAGAGACAACATGCCTGACTACATCAGGCAACATTGCACTTCTAGGTTCTACAACTGTTTATTCAAAACTAATACAGGTTTTTCAATACATTTCCAATAAGTTAAACCCCCAAACTCACATTCAAACAGAAGGACTGCAACTCCTCCTGCCTCCAAGAAGTTTCATGGCTATTTTAGAATTGTCTGTACTCTGGTACAGGTTTTCCCCCCTAATGACACCAAGGCAAAAAAGCCTCAGACAAACCTTGGCTTATGAATATTGGATAAAGTGCTACCTCTAAGTAATAAAACTACATTTTACCACTGTTTTGCAGCATGGATGTCTATAATAAGCCATTTAAAAGCCATTTTGGCACATGGACTATGAGTGTAATCAACAGCAACACACACACACACAACACACACACACACACACCCCAGCTCATCTCTTCAGGTCTCAGAGAACAGCTGGAGTGAACAAACTCCCCACAGCCTCCAGCAATGAGCACCCAAGTGCCCTGGGAGGCTGCAATTGCTCTAGGCCCACTAACCAACCTGAAATAATGTGTTCTGCAAACAACTTTTTAATAGTTATTTGAATGCCTTCCTCTCCTGCAGGGTGATGAAGCCAACATCTGTCTGCAGTGGCTAAAAATTTGGTGGATTTCTAACATAGGGTTGGGTTCTTTTTTTTCCTGCTTTAATGCCCTTTCTGCTTCTGGCCTGGGGCAAACCAAGTCTCCTGGAAGCACCAGACTCTCAGGTATTTCTCATCACACTCTCCTTAGATCACTCAGATCTTAGACACAAATAAAAAAGGTGTCAGCAGTGCAAGGAGCCTGGACTGTGCTCCCAAGTTATACAAGTCAACAACAGGAGCAAGGAATAAAGTTAAATGAGTTCAGCACATGCTTTCAACCAAACTCCTCCTGATTTCCCACAAAAGCAAGGCTGGCTACCACTAAAATGTAGGTTTCTGGATCTTTTTTGGGAGGGAGAACAGGAGTGGGGATTTCCACAGGGTGTTGCACAAGATGCTCACGCTCCAAGGCCAAGTTTAACTCCTGCTCCCCCACCAGCCCCAGGACCACCCCACCTTCCACTTCCAACCCTTGCACACCACTATTTAACACTTTAAACACCACAAAAAAGGTCATGAAGGGATTAAATATCCACCTTGGCAAAGGCTTGTGGGCAGTGATCCACCCTGGGCCTCCTCGTGCAGCACCAGAATTCATGAGACTGACCCAAAAAGTGTGGGAAACCTTCAGAAACACCCTGCAGAAACCAGGGAAATTCATTTGCAAGCAATGAGCTGCCTGGGTGTGGGGAGGGAGGGAGGGAGGGAGCCAGGGCTCTTCCTTTCAAAACAGGAGGAGATTTGAATGAAGAATGTGGTGCTGCAGAATTTCACCTGCACAAAGGAGCTGGGGGTTCCTTTGTCAAGGGAGAGGCTGGCACTTGCTTTCAACAGAAATGTCTGTTTATTCTGGGATGGGAACCCAGCAGGAGGAGGCAGCAGAACAGGTCCAGGAGACAAAAGCTGAGTTAAGATGCTCCTGCCCCTGTGGAGCTCCAGCTCTGGTTGCTCTGTTTGGGAACACCCAAGCAGGGCCAGCTGGAGGCAGAGCAGGCTGTGCCAGGGCAGGGTTAGGTTGGATGGTAGAAAAGGTCCCTCCCTCAGAGGGTGGATGGTCATTCTGGTGCCCCTGCCCATGGCAGAGGGTTGGAACCAGAAGATCTTTAGGGTCCCTTCCAACCCAAACCATCCTGAGGGGCTGGGATTTCATTGTCCTGCAGTGCACTAGAAGTTCTCCTACACATTACACAAAACACACAACAAACACCCCCCCTCAGAAATGGGAAAGTGGATTGTGAAATGCAGAATTAGCAGAAGTATCTTTGGCTTTACTCCAGATGCAACAAACCCCAAAGTGGGCTGGTTACCCCTGCTCTGCTCAGGCAGTGAAGGCTCAGCCTTGCTCTGGGCCATGGGCTGCCTGACACCAGTTAAAGGAGACATTCCCCACTCCTGGTTTCTGCTTTAGGCTTCCTACATCCACTGCCTCTCCCCTCTGTCCAAGCAGGACAACTCATTTCCACTCCAAACACCCCTATTCCTCTAAGAAATAATTAAACCTGAGCCTCTCCCTCTCCACTGTCAAAGCTACACAGGACACCAGAGCTCTGTGAGCATTAACTAACACCCAAACCTACACAGTGGCAGAAATATTCCCCTCCTGGTCCCCAAAAGAGAGCCCTGGAGGGATGGCTGGCAGAACTCCTTTCACAACAGCTCAGAAATATTTCAGTGTCTTTTTTTGCCACCAGTCTACAAGAACTGCAATGCAGAAATGTGGACTTTAGGGTTAAGAGAGAGGAATTTTTTTCCCCTTCCCTTCTCATTTTAAAAATATTTCTGGCACATTTCTCCCAATTATTGGATCTAGAAGTTTCTGGCAGTGCTTTCCCTGGCTTGTTTTAGAGATGGTTCCTCTTTGCAGCCCTTCACCTCCCCTGTCCTTCCTCCTGCACTCTGGTCCCCCACTACACACTGTAGTAGCTGTGTAGTAGCCACAATTCCAGCCCAAAACTTTACATATGTCTCCCTTCTAAGCATCAAGATTTCCTTCTACTGCTGCTGATTAAAACAGAAGTGAAACAACAGCTTCTTTTGCCTTCCAACATATTTTCCCCCAGTGTTTCAGCTGTGTTGTGTCAAATATTGTGAGGGGTTTATTTTAACAGTGGAACAGCCTTAAACTGAGTTGAATTATTCATCAGAAACGTGTAATGTGATCATTATTTCTGGCGTTTGCCATATGTTCTTGGAGCCTCAGTTCACTCCAGGAATCCAAATTTAAACTCACTATACATCCACTGCCACCTTCCTTATGCTGCACACACAGACACATCCATAGGTGAGAAAGCAGCATCCACACACACACATGAAATCCCCCCAAGTGCTAATTATTTCCTCAGGAAAACAGTCCAGGGATGGACCAAATTCCCCAGATCCAACTCCTGGTTATTTTTGCAGAAACTCAGCTAATTTGACATGATAATTTAGCATTTCTCTGTCAAGGGTGCTCCAAAGGTTAAGTAAAGTTTGGAAGTGCTGAAAGATACTGGGATGCAAGAACCCAGGAGCAGCACTAATATGAAAAATTACTATTTCTTCCCAAATCACAAGACCTGAGAGTTACTTCCATACACACAAGTGCTTCATGCAAAGTAACATCAAGTGCCTTTGTCAAATGAATAAAATTGCTAGAACAAAAGTGGCAATTTGCAGCTTGCATGCCTTAATCTCTCCAATTAAAGGAAAATCCTTTGGTGAATTATGTCAGATATTTAGAGATACAAACAGAATGATTAATGCTGGTGTCTAATTGAATTTCACCTCAGGATTTCTTTCCCTCACTCTCTTCTTTGGTAACTAACACGTTAACATGCAGAAATGATTGAGAAATAAATGCAGAGGAACAAAAGGGGACATGTAAACACTCCTCAGACACACCACAGTAAACTAAATTTCAAAATCACTTTCAGTAGGCTGCCAAATTCCAGGGCTGGCTTAGGCAGGAAAGGCAAAGACAGATACATGTGGGGTTGTTTTTTTAATTGCATGAAGGATTTTCATCCTTGCTTTCTCTTAAAGAACCAACACCAATTTACCTGGAGTATTTCTTAAAGACCCCAAAAAAAGAGAATAGGGTGAGGCTTAAATACAGTCATGATGTAAAAGTGGAAGATAACCTTGGGTACCACTATTCCAGAGGCATCCTCAAGCTGCCATGGAAATAAAGACTCTTCCCTGGTCCCACCAGGACACCCCCTCCTGGCCCTTGGTCTCACTTAGACAAAGCCACAGCCCAAAAGCTGAGACACTAGACCTGACTCCCCTCCCACCTCCTCACACACATCCCAGCTCCTGGAGCTGGGATTTTCCAGAGGGATCCAAGGGTGTCACATCCCACAGGGATCCAAGGGTGTCACATGTCACAGGGATCCAAGGGCGTCACATCCCATCCCAGGGGGATCCAAGGGTGTCCCATCCCATCCCAGGGGGATCCAAGGGTGTCCCATCCCATCCCAGGGGGATCCAAGGGTGTCCCATCCCATCCCAGGGGGATCCAAGGGTGTCCCATCCCATCCCAGGGGGATCCAAGGGTGTCCCATCCCATCCCAGGGGGATCCAAGGGTGTCCCATCCCATCCCAGGGGGATCCAAGGGTGTCCCATCCCATCCCAGGGGGATCCAAGGGTGTCCCATCCCATCCCAGGGGGATCCAAGGGTGTCCCATCCCATCCCAGGGGGATCCAAGGGTGTCCCATCCCATCCCAGGGGGATCCAAGGGTGTCCCATCCCATCCCAGGGGGATCCAAGGGTGTCCCATCCCATCCCAGGGGGATCCAAGGGTGTCCCATCCCATCCCAGGGGGATCCAAGGGTGTCCCATCCCATCCCAGGGGGATCCAAGGGTGTCCCATCCCATCCCAGGGGGATCCAAGGGTGTCCCATCCCATCCCAGGGGGATCCAAGGGTGTCCCATCCCATCCCAGGGGGATCCAAGGGTGTCCCATCCCATCCCAGGGGGATCCAAGGGTGTCCCATCCCATCCCAGGGGGATCCAAGGGTGTCCCATCCCATCCCAGGGGGATCCAAGGGTGTCCCATCCCATCCCAGGGGGATCCAAGGGTGTCCCATCCCATTCCAGAGGGATCCAAGGGTGTCCCATCCCACCCCAGGGGATGCAGGGCTGTCCCATCCCACCCCAGGGGATGCAGGGCTGTCCCATCCCACCCCAGGGGATGCAGGGCTGTCCCATCCCACCCCAGGGGATGCAGGGCTGTCCCACCCCAGGGCAGACCCACCTGGCCGGTCCCGGCTGCCCCAGCGGGTGCCCGATCCAGGGGCAGGCCAACAGCCCCCAGCCTTGGACAGGTGAACCATGAAGGATCTGCCTGGGCTCCTCTCTCCCTTCCCTTTGCAGCTCTCAGTCCATGGAGAAGGAAGGCGACTGTCCCAAGGAGTCAACAAGGGTGAGTCAAATATATTCCAGTCCCTGCCTCCCTGCCAGCCCCTGCTCTGTGTGTGTGTGTGTTTGTGTCTCTGGGAGGTTTTCAGAACTATTAATTAACCCTGAGCATTCCAGGGGAGGTGAATAACGAGCATCATTACAGGTGACTTCAACAAGATCAAAAAGGGCCAAGTTATTTGCCCACAGTCCCAGAGGACACTGATCACAGAGCTCTGGTTCTCTCTCCAGAGCAGCCTCTTAATTTTCCCCACCAGCACCTGCCATTAAACCCAAACATCCCATAAAATCAAAGTAATGCCTCTCTCAACTGAGAGTTTATGATAAATCAGTTTTAACTGTTGATATAAGGCATCGAATTGGAGCATTGTTTTAATTCATACATAACACACCCAAACCCCAGCAGACGGAACCTTAATTGAAAACTCCAAAAAACATTGATATAAAAAAAACTGTCTCAGTCTGCCTGGTGCTTTCTGGCTCAGTCTCTGTTCACACTCAGAAATTTAAACCAGGAAAACTCAATGAAAGCCCAAATAGGCTTTTCCTGTACAATCACAGAACTAATTCCCTCAGTTATGAATATTCAGCTGTTGAAGTGCAGCACTGCTGTCTCTAAAGGAATTCACATTTTACTCCACAGCACCTCTTGTAAAGGGGGAAATGAATATTTGACAGGAGCCTGCAGAGCTCAAATGATGTGAATCATCATTTTTCTATCAGTTCATTGTCAGCTACAGCAACACCCATTAATCAGCACAGCTTAGACCAGAGCAGGAACAAGGAGATGCTTATTTTTCATAAGCCTTTGTCAGAAAACTGACATTAAAATTCAGGTCCACCTTTTACACACACACACACACACACACACTTTATCATTTGGAAACTATTCATATTGCTCCAACTTTTACAATAAATGACTCAGAGCTCAATAAAAGAAAGCCATACTACACAAATTGTTTGGAAGATACATAAATGTGCTCTCTAGCTTTTGCACACAAGTAACTTCTGCAATAAAATTGAAGTCTTCATCTGAAAATTTGTTTCTCCTCTGATCCCATCTCCAGAAAACCACCAGAAAAAGCTTTTTCCAAAAAAACACAATTGTGTAGAAATAGGAATGACAGTCAGAAAGAAAAAACAAAAGCACGATATAAATTTTATATATATATATATATATATACACACATATATATATACATATATACACATATATATATAACTTAGCATCAACTGAAGTCAGAGTATGACACAATTCCAGGCACTAATCTGGATTTCCAGTACCATTTAGATAAGAGACAATACAGTATTCCTGAAATCAAGCATCACAAGCCACAGACATCCAGTCCTGGAAAGCAGAATGTTGTCCAGGAGCATTTCCTCCCACTTCTGAGAAGTCAAAAGGAGCCTTTTTATCACCCAGACGGAAGCAGGGACAGAGAGGAGGAAACAATCCTGCCCTGACAGAGCACTGGAAAGGCTGGACACACTCAGAGAGCACTGGTTAGAAACCTCAGAATGTCCAGAGCTCAGAGGGACACACGAGGATCACAGTGCAATAAAGCTTTGCAGGGCTTGGTGTTTCTAGAAAAATTCAGCCCCTAAATATCCAAAATTACCACTATTAATAACTGCCCTTCAGCACTGATCAACAAGAGCAGAAACCAGAGCAAACCCAACCACCAGAGGCAGGAGCAAAGAGTCCTTCTGTGCAAAAGAGGGGGAGAAATGGGTGTCCCTGGAGGAGGAGGGGGAGCTGCTTCCAGGCACAAAGGCTGGGAAAAACCCCTGGTATCCATCTCCTGGACTCCCCTCTTGGTCCCCATCCTGGTGTCCCTTCACACTTCCAAGCACAGAGACCCTTCCTGACCACGGTGCTGCTGCACCTGAGTGGTTTCCACATCTAGCCAAGGGCTTCTCCTTCCAACTCCCCCCAGTGTGTGACCAGTTTGTCCTCACTGGTCTGAAGCCCTTAAAGACCTGCACTGCAACTCATTTTCCCTTCTTTTTTGGATTAGACAACACTAGTGGGTTTAGAAGTTTTTTCTTTTTCCATGCAGACTGGTCCCAGCAGGAGAAGCGTGGAACAGGCACAGCTCAAGCTCTACCTGAGGCCTGACAAAAATCTCAGGTCATTTTTCACTTAATAACACTACACCTGGAAAATTCAGTCCCTTGGGAAAAATAAAAGATAAAAACTCATAGAATTCCAGAATGGTTTGGGTCAGAAAGGACCTTAAAGCTCATCTTGTTCCAGGGACACCTTCCCCCACCAGAGCAGGTTGCTCAGATTTAAATTAAGATTCACTAAAGCCTTTTGGACAGGAGGAAACCAAAGCACACATAACCCATCCACAGCCACCACTCAGGGGCTGGGTGTGACTTATTCCCCTTTATTTCCCCTATTTGAAGGCCCAGCTGAGGAGCCCCAAGTGCCAGAGGAGCCCCTGAACCAGGTCTGTGCAACCCTGGCCAAAGTCAACATGGAAGGGAATGTTGAGCTGCAGCTCCCAGGAATGTTTGTGTTGGTTCATCTGCCAGGGACTGGAAACAACACACCCAAATCAACCAACCCCCCCCAACAGCCCAGCACAGGAGGCTCAGGAAGTGCCAACACAGCTTTGTGGGCCAGTCAGGGCAGTTTCGGGGTGAAGTCAGGGGCAGGTTGCTCAGAGATGTTGATCCATCCTCCCTGTGACATCCTGTGTCAGTTTATTCAGAAATTTAAGCAGCCCTTAGAATATCCCTGCTTCTCAGTCTCATTAAAATGCCAGAGATGATGGAGCATTTTGAGGGGGTTTGGGTGGAAATATCTGCACTTAATAGGTATGTCAGGAACAGCTATGAGTAACACTGCCTGAACAAATGGAACAAGGAAATAAATGGTGTAGTAAAACCTCCATTGATAAAGTTACATGTGTAATTTCCAATGAAACTTATTTCAATTTGATTGATATGCTGACAACACCTCAGATAACTGAGGAAATCCAGTTATTGACATCCCTGAATTATGAATTATCAATACATGACATTTCATTTTCTTTTATTGCTCATTAGGTGTATAAATCATTAATGCCACGAAGCTGCCACTGACATTTGTGGACTCTCATCGTGCTGGACCATTATTATGAAGAGACATTCCTGCAAAGAGCCAGGACAGATGGATTTGTTATCACCACTGAAAATCCAACACTTTCACAGGAACATCAGAATAACTTAGAGTGGGAAATGAGCAGTGAAAGCTTCAGATGCTCTGCTCCTATTTTCGTTTTCAAGTGCCTGAATGGCAGTTTCCCATTAACAGGAGAGATCTGTTCTGTCCCTGCTGCAAAGCCAGCAGCTCTCAGAACAGAACCAGTAACCTTATCAAAGCAAGGCACTGCACCTTCCAGTCTGACTCACACTGAGACCATCTGGACAAAACATTCAGACAAGAGCTTTAAAAAAAAAAAAAAAAATCCAACATCTTGAAACAAATTGCCAGACAGGATTACACAAAATGATCTGTTGAACGTGTTGGAGACAGCCAGAAAAATCTTTCAAAGCAGACAGAGGGGAGGAAATGTGTATCCTTTTGGGATCCACTTATGGCTTATCTTCTCACATCTCAGCTTTTTCAGCTGTAAAACCCAAGAGCAGGTAAATGCACTGGGGGTTCAAAGCAGCCTGAAATCCTACAGTGTGTGCAGAGACACCAAAGGATCAGATCACCATTAGCTCTAAGGACTGGTCCCCAGCCCCCTGGAGTCAAGCCAATCCTGGACCTGCTCATCCAACCTCACCAGCTGCTCTTCCCAGTTCCACCAGCAATCTCCCAACACAAACACTGTGCCACTGTTTCCTCTTACCTGACAGCAGTCAGCAATGGCTCCAGTTGCTAAATAAAACTTCAAATCTCGGACTGGAGTATCCAGTTTTTATCCTTTATCTGCCAAAGCAGACTCCCTGACACAGCCAAAGCACTGGATGCAGCTCATTGCACATTTGCCTTTCCCATCAAGGAGCCCACAGGTCATTTGCCAAAGGACAGACAGATAAAGGAGACGAACTTTCCACTACTCCCCAACAGCTTAATTACTACCCAGAACTTGGAGCAAGCCATGACAACTTTGCATTTGTTTCCACATTTCATTTTTATGACACCCCAACATCTGCAGAGGATGCTGTAATTAAAAAAAGGAATAAAATTATGTTTAGGAAAGAAAAAACCAAACCAAACAGTCGGTTTATCTGAAGAACATGGACTACACAGCTCTGCAGCAAGACAAGTCAGCCTTTAAAGCTTCCAAGTCCTGAATTACACATGCTACTGCAGACAGGGAGAATTGAGAGAGAGCTGAAGGGAAAGCCCCTACATTCCCCAGCCCCAGAGCTGAGGTGACACTTGGCTGTCCCACAGCAGGGCTGGGAGTTTGCTCCCTGTTGCACTGGGAATGCCATCACACTAATGAGATAAGCAGAAGGCATCCACTGCTGAAACATTCCTGCTTACAAGCAACCCAGACAGCAAGTCAGCAGGGCAAAACCTCCTCAAGAACAGGATGTCCAGCTTTTAATCTCCTGAAGTGTAGCTAAGAAACCACTGCATGGGAAGGAAGTCAAGCCAATCAATCTGAAGACAAGCCTGGCCCACTCCAGCTTTTCACCTCAGTATAGCCTGAAAAACATCATTTTTAGCCACAGTGACACTGAGCAGCACCCAGGGCACCCTCACAGAAGGGCAGGACTCACACAAACAGCTCCACATTTGCAGCTTGCATCAGCAACACCACTCAGCAATGCAAATCATCTTCCTCAAACTCCAGATCCTGCAGAGGAAGAAGCTGAAGAGCTTGGTGACAGCAGCTGCTTCCCCTATGGCAGCCTCTGGAAGCAGAAGCATGTGCCAGCTTCCTTACAGAAAGCTCTGCCCTTAAAAATCAAGTTTTAAAAGAAACTACTTCTCCCACCTGCGCTTTGCAGGGAGGATTTAAGACAATCATCCCCCAAGAGGAGAGCTCCAAGGAAAACTGCCCCATGGACACTTCCCCCTAAGCATTAATTCCTGCTGCAGCACACACAGCTATCCACATTTACATTTTATACGAGTTTGTACTTCCCTTGATTTCACAATATACTCAAAATAGAACGAACAGAAAATTCTTTCCCCAAGGGGTTTCAGTTCCCTCTTCCCAAAAGTTGCATCAACCACAGATGACAAGACTGTTCCCTGTGTGACCCATTTCCCCTCAGAGCCTCCTCTACCCTGCAAAGCCAAACAGACAGGAGCCTCCCACCGAGGAGCTGCAAGACAAGGAGCTGCTGAAGGAGCTGCTGAAGGACCTCTGGCTCCCTGAATTACAAACGTCTCCTGCACACAATGGCCCAAACGTGATGCAGCAGCCACAGCTTTTCATTCCGGGTATTGTCAGCCAAGAATAGCCCTGCTGAGCCCCCACATTGTCCTGGCCACCTCCCTTCACAGAGCTATTTAAAGCCCAGAACAAGCCAGTTTTCTCCTTGACTGTGGGCTCTGGATGGGAAGTGGGAGCTGAGGCAGTTGTGAGGTTACACACACACAGAATTCACAAGGTTGGAAAAGACCGTAGGGATCATCAAGTCCAACCTTTACCCAGGTTAACAACCTCTCCACCACCAATCTAACATCTAAACCATGTCACTGAGTTCATCATCCAACCCATCCTTAAATACATCCAGGGACGGTGACTGCTGGATTGAGAACTCTGAGCCAGCAGTGCAGCTCTTGGGATTGGAAATCGAGAGGAAAAAACTCCCTGGGAGTTTAGGGATCAGTGCTCCAGGGTCTGCAGATCCCTGAGCCAGCACCTCCACGGGATCCCTGAGGTTGGGAGAGACCCTCTGAGACCAACCTGTGCCCCATCTCCACCCACCCTGTGCCCCAGCCCAGAGCACTGAGTGCCAGCTCCTGCTGCCTGCAGGCCACCTCCAGTTCCAGCCTGGGTGAGACACAATGAGCACCCACCACAGACAAAGGCACAGGGGGTCACAGAGTCAATCCCACAGCCAATCCATCCCAGTTGCACTGCTCCTGGTGTATCTGCTCTAAGCCAGCAATCTCCCATTAGTACCTGAAGTACCAAAATCCCACTGTGCTCTCTGATCCAGCATCACTCCTTTGCTAATAAAGACAGGAGTGAATCACAGAAAACCACAGGGCAAGGCAGTCCCTGAAAGCTGAAATCAAATGCCCCTCTGCTTTCCAAGAACAAGACAACACCCTCTAACCTCCATCACATGTAAGAAGTCCAAATACATCCAAATCAGTGGAGTCCATTGCCCAGGGGTGCTGCACACATCTCAGCACAGCTCCTTAATTCTTCATGAATGATACCCCATTCACAAAATAAAACTCATGTGCTCGGGCTACATCTATAAACATTAATTGTTTGGATTTGTAATTGTCACAGAAATATCAGCCTTTAAAAAAAGAACATGTTACTTAAGCCCCAGGAGCTCCAGCAGAGCCTCAGTGCTCCTACAACATCTGCAAACCCAAGGCAGGAGTTCTCCTTCTATATTTGCAGCCAAAAAAGCTCCTCCCAGCTCCAATCTGGGTCCAAAGGAGCAGAAAAGTGATTCATCCTCCCACTCTCCCATCCAGGCTCCTGCTTCTCCAGCAGAGCTGCCAGGAGGAGCTGGATCCCACCACCTTTGGCAGCTTGGAGCCCTCCAGCACCAAGACAGGATCACTCCCAAGTCTCCCCAACAGTGTGAACATTTGGTGACATTTCCACTGCTCCAAACAGAGAAGGAATTTGAATCAGGATCTAAAAAAAGATGAAGGTTGAGTCATCCCGACTGATTTCTCACTCATTCAACTAGATTTTACTTATTTCCCAATTTGCAGCTTGCTACATATGAATAGTTTATTAAGGGAAATATAATCAAGGAATCCTTTAGCAAGCAGAGAAGAAATAAAAAAAACAGCCCTAAAAATGAACTCAGGGTTGTCCAGTTCTCTTCCACTTACTGCATTCACTGGGCTTCTCACTTCACCTAAACCCTGCCAGGGGGGAAAACTGAATCTAACCTCTACCCAAATCAACAACTGAGCCATTAACAAGTTGCTTGGTGAGTTCAAGCCAGGAGCCTGTGCATTAAATAGCATTTTTAAGCCTTTGTAGGGAAGAACCACCACTTGCTATTACAGCTCTCCAAAGGCTTCAGGGGGTGGCTACAGAAGTGATGCACAAAAAAGCTGCACCTGTGGAGCCACAGCAGCATCTGGTTGAGCAAAAGAACTAAAATTACCCTCCCCCCCAGAAAATCTCCACACCAGAAAGTTAACAGCAGGTGTATAAAAATATGAACTTAGGCAAGGAGAGGCAGAGAGTCTGCACTATTAGTTTATTTGGAGTAACCACATTATTAACCAATTTGCCATCAGGAATAACAGCCATACCCACTGTCACTGCCAGCTTCCA
This sequence comes from Serilophus lunatus, assembly GCA_013399895.1. Classification (NCBI taxonomy): domain Eukaryota; kingdom Metazoa; phylum Chordata; class Aves; order Passeriformes; family Eurylaimidae; genus Serilophus; species Serilophus lunatus. The sequence goes on from VXBA01006016.1 coordinate 2,723,508, forward strand.
GCCTGGAAAACAGGCCAGGATGAACAGTCTGACTTCAAACCAAGCTACAGCACATAGGAAATGAAATCACCAAGGCACTTGCTAAAATTCTAAGTCCTCCCTAATTACTCACAAAGCAAAGCAGGTTTTTCCTTGCTCCTGACACACTTTTCCCCTTCCCCAAACAGATCTGATGGCTTTGTAGCATTTGCCTTGTCTGTTCTAGTCCTGGATGACAAGGGAGATAAAAAACCCTTCATCTGGATTAGCAGCATTGGGGAGCACTGAGGAAGTGCCTCTTTTGACAGCAGCCCCTGACCCTCCTCTTGCTGGACCAAATAAAAATGGGCCAGAAAGCAGGAGGCATTAAATCCAAGGAGAAGGTCTCTGCACCTTCTGTTTGCTCTGGAATAACTCCTGATCCCCACAAACACCAAAAAAATCCATCCCCTGGGAATAAGGGAGTCTTCTCCAAGGAACCAGAGCTTTAAAAGGATGAGGAATCAGCCCCCAAATAGTTTGTTTTGCTTGTTATACCAAAAAAAAAAAAAAAAACCCACCATATTTAACATTCACAAACTTCCTCCTATTTACACTGAAAATCTTCCCAAAGCTCTGAAGATCAACCTCAGAGGGAGCAGTGAAGGGTGGATTCAACACTAAGGATTTCTCACAGANTTTTTACATCTTTAAGCTGTCAAAACATAAATGTGATGTCCAGGACTGGCAAACCAGCACTGAGGTTCACAGGAGCCTTTAACTCCTAAAAATAAACCTTAAAGAAAACATTCATTCAAAGTCAATCCCAGCGGAGCAAAAAAGAACTTTGGGAGAATCATAAAAAAACTGGTGCTTAAAAATAGCAAACCTGTTTGTTTGTGGTGGGAAGTTTCAGGGGAGGGTTTATTTCCTACTTACTGCTCAAAAAAGCAGAAATCAGGGAAGGGAGACTAAGAAATACCTACAGACACATTACAACCTCCTGACAATACAATCCGAGTCTGTGCAGAATTATTTTTGACTGTTCTTTGCAGTTTTATTTGAGGGATGAGCTGCTTTTCCCCCTTCTCCTTATTTCTACTTAGACCAGTGAGCACCTCTTGGCTGGGCAGACAATTCATTCATGTTGGGATTTGTTATTCCATCCCCCTCAAAAAACCCAAAAGGAACAAAAAAAAAAATCAAAAAGTAAAAGCACTGTGCAATTATCTCCTCTGTCTGTGTAGCTTTTCTTAAAAAGAAGAGGCACATCCTCTCCAGCCACACAGGCTGCACTGCCTGATAAAAAAAGAGATTTAAAGAAGTTCAGTGTTCTCTCAACATGTTTCAAGATCTGTAACTGGATCCCATAAATCTCACCAGAGACCTTGATTTAGGTCATGTCGAGTAATTCACTCCCATTTAATCTTTTCACCTACTTTGAGGCTACTTGCAACACAAAGGCTGAGCAAGAGCTGCTGAAAGACCTAATTCAGGGACCCAAAGAACACAGACTCCCAAAAAAAGATGGGAATTAAGGGCAGGAGGATCCCTCTCCTCACCCAAGGGAAGAACAGCTCCCACAAAGCTCTGGCACCATCACACCAGTAGAGAGGCTGATTTTTCAGTGGATGGTCTCTCAGAGATCATGAGCCATGTAATGCTATTAGAACAGAAAATGGATGGAATTTTAAAGGGGGGAAAAAAGCAAATTGGTATTACATGCATGTTATAAATACACATGTAGTTATACCCACCGATAATTTGATTTATTTAGCTTCAAAGAAGCTGAGGAATAACGTTTATAATGCTACAAATATACCACAGAACGTTTCAGAGAATTCTCCAAAAGGCAACACTGGCATTTTGGGTTTCTTTAAGTATCAAAGGTGCAGGAGATCTCAATTATAAATCTTGTAGATGATGTATGAACACCCTCACTTACACTGAGAGGCAAGGGAGACCAAAACCTAAGTAGAGAGAAGATGTTAAAGTGAAAGAAGACTTCAGAAAGTGATGTAGTCATAAAATGTAAATTTGAAGAGGTCTGTGATACAGCTGAAGAGCTCTTTAGAGCACTGAAAAGAACATTGTGTTTGAGTTACTCCAAACTCACCTCTCCCAAGTAAATAAATACTTCATACATCAAATGATAAAAAAATAAAAATTACTTTCCTCCTATCTGATAAAACCCACTCTGTGTAAGAGAAATGAGAACACCTCTGCTCTAAAAAACTTAATGGTCAACAGACCTGGGTGGTATTGCCATAAGCCAGGACTGAGGGGGGTCTTTGGTTTGTTAACAAAACAAGCTTTAGGAGAGACACACGACAAGAAGCAATTAAAAAAGTGGGTGGGGATGGAAAAAGAACCTGTTTTCCTGGTACATCTCAGAGCCCTCAGTGCAGAGAGTTGAATTTATTCTCACTACGGCTTGTCAAATACTCAAAGTAATTCTGCAAACACAGCACAGCCTTCTCAAAACACGTAACAAGCAGGGCTGCCTGGATGCTGATGGCTTTCATAAAACAGAATAAAAATCCACTTCCTCTCTCCTACAGACACACACAGCTCTCACCTTCTTGTGGCACCTTTCCAGGAGGATCCCAAACAACCTCCTCCTTGGAAGGGGGAGGCATCGACCTTTCAGAGCTGGTAAATGGGATTAAACAGCCAACGTATAAATAACTTCTGGCTTCAAGACCACAGCAAGCCTTCCACAGGGCCCAGAATCCTTAAATTAAAGGCAACAGCAAATTAGCAGCACTTTCATCCCAACCATAGCAGCTGGTGGAGCTGCTCTGGGTTTGGGAGAGGGTGGGGTGGGAGAAGAACTGTTTGCATGAAGCCTGATCATAAAACCACTGGAAGGATGAGAGGGAGCTGGAAAAGGCAGCAGAGCTGGGGGAAAATTAGAGCTGCTCCTTCAGCTCCCAGCAAGTATTTATTGTGGAATTATTGGTTTAGATGGTTTAAATGGTTTAGATGGTGTAGATGTTAGGCTGATGTTGGGCAGGTTGTTAACCCCGGTAAAGGTTGGACTGGGTGATCTCCGTGGTCTTTTCCAACCTTATTAATTCTGTGTAATTCACAAGTTAGAGATGCTGCTCCCTGGAGGAACCTCCAGCAGCAGGGAAACAACATCCACCCTCACCTGTCCGGCTGGCTGCTCCTCCCCAAAATACTGGTGGAACCTCCTGTGTCCAGGTCTGGGTCCCTGAATTCAGGAGGGGCTGGAATGTGTCCAGGGAAGGGAAGGGGCTGCGGGGGCTCATCCTGGAGCAAAGGAGGCTCAGGGGGGCCCTGGAATTCCCTGCAGTCCCTGGTGGGAGGATGGAGCTGGGCAGGGCTTGGGCTGTGCTGCCAGGAGGAGAGGGAACAGCCTCAGGCTGGGCCAGGACAGGGTTAAACTGGATACTGGGAACAATTTTGGGTGGTCAGGGCTTGGCAGGGGCTGCCCAGGGAGGGTTGGAGTGCCCATCCCTGGAGGTGCCCAAGGAATGATGGAGGTGTCCCTCAGGGCCAAGGAGGGGATGGGGCACAGCTGGGACTCCGTGATCCTGGAGGGATTTTCCAACATCAATGATTCCATGATTCTGTGAAGGCTGTGCCCTGCAACACTCCTCGGTCTGGGAATTCATCAGTGACAGCCCATGAAAATAAATCCCAGCAGGAGTGACCAACCATCAGAGGATGTTTGCCAGAAAATAACCCCAAGCTTCAGGACAAAATCAAACAAAAAACCAAAACAAACCCAAGCCAAAATAGTCCCTTTGCTGCCAAAAGCTGTCACTGCTTTCAGCACATAAAAGATGACTCTACCTGTAGGGATTTTCCAGAGAAGCCAGTGCCAGAATTGGTTCCCTTGATTTAAATCTGAAACCAAACTACTACCTGAATTTCCAGGGGCACGTTTTGGGGCTGGGAAGCATTTTTGGCCAAGATTTCTGAGGAGAAAACAGTGAAAGGTGGAAAATAACGTGGAGAAAAAGGTGGAGATAATTTGATTTAAAGCCTAAGTAAGGACAGTGCTTATGAAGATGCTTGGCATTAGACAACTGGCCTAAATAAAATGATTTCTCTTACAGTTTTGGGTAAATTAGCATTACAGGCAGCAATTAATCCTATCATGGAAGGTGACACCAACACATGGATTGATAAAAGATCAAACCAACCTCAGATAAAACACAGGCAACGTGAGTGGGATAAATCCACACAGAGGGAGGGGGCAGGTTTTATCAACGAGGAGACCTGACACCACACAGGGAAGAAAATCAACACTCAAGGGGCCCAAATGCTGAGTTTATCCAACAACCCTGGCCAGCAGAGCTGGCATCTTTGCCAACATCAGTTCCCTGCTGAGGAACCTTCCAGAGCTGAGCACAGACAAGAGTCTGACTTGCAAATCACTTCACTGGAGGAACCACAGACTAAGAATGCCCCAGCCCACTGACCCAACAGAGATGAGGCTATTTAAGCCTCTCCCAGCATGTGTTTGGGTGCTGTCCATCCTCTGCTTCTCCAGTTCTTTCATTTCTACAGCACAACTCACGGAACCTCACGAGAGCCAAAAAAAAAAAAAGGGAAAGTTTAAAAAAAAACCCAAAAGAAAGAAACAGAACAAGAAGTATCCAGAATTTTTAGACATTCAGCTCCGGGGGGAAAACACAAGAACACAATTTCATTCATAGCAAGTGAAGTTTCCATCCAAACATCATTTACTGTATCCTGTGACCTTTGTAGTGCTGCATGTGTTCCTGCCTCCACAGGGCTCAGAAAGCCTTTCCCCCTCCCTTTTCCAGCTGCATACTTTTAAGTCGTTCACTGGCAAAGTCTTTTGTTCCTGTTTCAGCATCTTTCTGCAGTGCTGGAGCCGCCCAGCTGAGCTGGGACACACGCGGGCACAGCACAAACACTGGTGGTTTACTGGTATTTTTTCAAGGGTAAATGGGATGAAGCCTCTTCCTCCTCCTCCTTCACCAGATGGAGAGAACACAGAAGAGTTAGCAAGGGTTGTGTTCATTAAGGAGACCAAAGCAAAGCCAGGCTGCTTTCCAAAACCACTTCACAGAGAGATTCATTTATTGAATTTCTCAGTTATCAAACGCTGGGGCTGCACCTCCACTCTCAGCACACCCTGGTTTGCCCCTGCCAATCATTAATTCATCCACTGCCCACATTAACAGAGACAAGTTTTTTTCATGTTAACATTTACATTTTTTTCTGTCTCAAGGTTTCTTCACCTTTATCAGACACAGGACTCTCCAAAACACACCTGTAACAGAATTTAGGTCTAGCAATGATCAAAATGACAGACAAATGAATCAACAGAACAGAAGGGTGGAAGAAGGAGAATGGTCCTATACCAGGGAGCCACCACCTACCTGTCTGTGGAAGCCACAGTAGCTACATCTGGAGCTGAGTGGAAGCTCCTTGGACACATAATCCTGTCCCTGTGTAAAACTTATTCATGTTTTAATACCAAACAGTGCTAATGAAACGTGAGTAACTCTCATTTCTCTTCCTAAAAGCAGGAACAGCACATCAAATGTGGTTTTGTACCAGATATTCTTGGTAGTAGAACAGCAAGAGTAGAACAGCAAGAGCTCCAGTGCTAACCTGAATGAAGAAAAGCATTTTGTGGCATTTTCTAAATTCACAAATGAAGTGCTAACGAGCTCCTTAAAGACACCAGAGTCATTTGTCCCACTACTTTCAAGCCTCATCCAACAGGCATCTTAAATATTCCCAAATAAAGCCTTAATCATGTGCCACTGCCTGGCAAGTCCCTTAAAATTGCCCTTCCATTGAGTTTCATGGATCACTTCCTCCCTGCTGAGAAGGGGAAAGAGGGGGTCAATTAATGCCTAAATATAAGGTTAACACAGGGAAACGACAATTCCTCCCCATCTCGTTCAGATCACTGCAGCAACAAAGAGCTGCTGCTGGGAAGGACTGATGACCCCAAACTGGGTTTCCTCTCCATTCCTCAGCACTCAGCCTCCAGCAGCAGCACACAGGATCAGGTTTTATTGTGGCAACATCCAGGCACACTCAGAACAAAACTGCACGGATTAAAACATCCCTGGAAGTGTCCAAGGGGCAGGTTGGAGCAGCCTGGGACAGTGGGAGGTGTCCCTGCCCATGGCAGGGGGTGGGATTAAGACAATCCTTAAGGTCCCTTCTACCCAAACCATTCTGTGATGCTACAAAATGCAGCTTTTCAGTCCCTGGGCAGGTCAAGCAGAGGCTAAAACCCCAAAGACAACAGAAAAAACACCTTTCTACACAACCCCATTTGTAGAATAAGCACTAGTTTGTGCTGCTGACCATCCTCTCCCTTCTCAGGCAGCAAACAAAAGCTGTAAGCAAGAAAAACACACATTACCCCTGTACAGTTTGCCTTGTGGAACCCAGCAGGGACGTGGAACTGTTGGGATTGATTAAGAATCAAGGATGTAGGGATGGCAAACCATCAATCCCCTTGTCCAGAGAGAGCAACCCCACAGCTCTGGAGCCCCCAAACCCCTCCTCACAGGACCATCAGTGGCCCAAGAGATGCTCAGACACTCATTTCCAGGCAACAACTGTTGTTATTTTAAGCAGATTCAACTTGCAAGCACTGCCCCATCTACAAAAACAACCCAAAATCCCTTCCCTGCTCGAGGGAAGAGAAGCCAAGAGGCTCTTCCTGGAAAGACTTGTGACAAAAAAACAACCCAGGACTGACCAACTCACCCTGTGCTGCAGCACTTCAGGGCTGGAGATGAAAATCCAGGCTTGGTTTAGAGTTAATCTGGTTATTTGGCTCCTTCTCAGGAGTCAAAGAGCTGCTGATGTGGATAAGGCAGCTCCCCCAGCCCAATTCAGCCCATTCCACACAAAATAAACGTGAAGAAAAGGGTCTTTCTGCATCAGGCTGGAAACATTCAGGACCTGAGAATTTTTGCACCATATTTAGCAACACCTTGAGAGAAAATACTGGAGAAAAAAGCACCAATTAAAGGGGGGGGAACTCTGTAATGTTTTAAAATTTGCTGCTGTGGTTTATGCCAAAGAGTCCCTGGGCTCAGGGTGCACAATGGATTAAATCACAGGGCTGTGCTGGGGGTATCAGCTGAGATTTATACCCAAACATGGCTCACATTTACATTTATATTTCTTTTTTTCCCAAGTTATGATGAACTCTCACCATATCAACTCAAAACAACTGGGCCAGAAGACTGAGTTTAACACTAAATAGTTACTTTGACAGCCAAAAAAAATAGTCTTTTAAATTGATTTAAATCAATTTGCAGCACCAGCTTGGAAAAAATACCAGCTGAGCTTCCTTGATGCAGTTATTCTTCATCCACATGGGTTTTGAGTTTAAACACATCAAGAATTTCACTGACCACCACCCAAGGATTCCACAAAAAAGGTCCTGTTTTGTCTTTTGTGGTACTGCAGTTTTGGAAGACAAGGAGAAAGAGAAAGTAGGAATGAAGAATGGTCTGTAAAGATGGAATTACTGCCAAGTCAAGACCCTTCCTCCCATTTTCTCTCAGACTTTTCTTACCCTGCAGCAAATCAAACCATAACTGTGTTTGCTGAAACATTCCAAGGGCAGCACTTCCATGATGTGTGGTAGGAATCCTCCAAGAGAAAGCATGACATCTGTGAAAGTCACACAAAAATGAACTAAATAAAGTCCTAAGTAATGAATATCAACTGTGCATGGCACAGAGAGAGCCATTCAAGAGAACATGTGTTCAAACATACTTTCCATCTCAACAAAGGTTCAGATTTTTCACTCTTTGTAAGGACAGCTGAAAAAAGTTGACCAGACAGATTCTTCTCCAAGTGAATTCCTCAAATGGGCAAAAATTAGGAAGGATTTAAAAGCAAAATAAAAGAGAAGTCAAGCCTTTTAACTGGCAGAAGAAGGAAGAGATATTAAAGTGTAACCTCACCACGAAAGGAAATCATTCAGAGCTGAGGAAAAAGGTTGTGGGGCTCCCTTAGTTGGGAGTCAGGGAGAACTGGCTATTGCTAGTGAACTTTTTACAGAATCCTACTGGAGTTACACTGGCAATTCCTCCTGCTTTTGGAAGAAATTAAGTGGACAGAGTGGTTTGGTCAGCTTTGGTCTCCAGCCTTCCACTTCCAACAAAGCTGCAAAGAACAAAAAAAAAAAAATAAAAGGGGGGGGGAGGGTTTGAAGCCAGAGAGGAAAGAAGGAAGACTCTGCATTCTTTCACCTCCTCCCATCCTCATTAATAATCCATCAGCAGGAATTGTGCACAGGACACACAAAATACAAACTGCTGCTGGAACATCAAACCCATGTCCCGAAACCCCTTCCCCCCTCCTGGCAGGGGCTGCTCCCTTGGCCCAATGCAGCTCCAGAACTCCAGGGATTAACACTATCAGGAACTGCACAAAACCAGATGATTCCCCCAGCAATTCCACAGCCAGAGTTTGGAGCAAGTCATTGTTGCAAACAAATGGAACCACTTACATGCACAGGGCTGTGATTAACTGTACAACCCCCTTAAAAGGTAGTTTTACATTTTAAATGTGGATAATCCAACACACACAAACTCAGAGCATCAAAACTCAGGGTTATTTTGCTCAACCACATTGGGGGGAGTGGATGAAAAGTCTATTTACAGGGGGTATTAAACAGGGGCAGATCAAGCTCAGCCCAGTGCCTGGGGATCCCCACAAGCAGGGGGGGGGCAGAGACCAACAAAAGATGAACACAAAGGAGAAAAACAACATTTCTGTGTCAAATCAGCAGCACTGACAACACACAGGGGCACAGGTACAGCCACAAGATGAATGGCAGTGATTTCATCTCATTGAGCTAAAAATCTAAAGGCACCTCTATAAATATTTTCCTTCCAGACAAGCATTGCCTGTGCAGAAGAACAAGAAAAACTTGAGAGAAACGCCAGTTTTGGTTTCAAATCAACCACCAAGAGCATCACACTTGCTCCCCAGCCCCCCAATGACAGCTGCTGGTCCCATCACAGCTCCTCTTGCAATCCTTCACACACAGAAGGGCTGCACCACTCCAGAGAGCTCACCAGGGTGAAACACTGCTGACCAGCACTCGAGAAGATGGACTGTAAAAATGACATTTCCACGCAGCATTCAAGGCAGAAAATCCCAATCACATCAAACAACCATCAGACATTCAACCCAGAGAGGGGAAAAGGGCCTTATCCAAAATTTCTCAGCCATTTTGGGAAGGTTTAAAAGAAAGTTTTAGGCATCAGAGCAGCCTGAGTTGTTCTTATCAGGAACCTTCTCTTAGCTGAGACACATCCCAATAACCACACAGCCACCCCTGGGCTCTGCTTGCTCCTGCTATAAATTACCTCATCCATTTGTCATATTTTTAGCACTTTTTGGGCTCTGCTGCAAGAGCTGCATTTTAACCTCTGCCAGGGATACTCAAGGACAGGAGTGGTTGATGAACCCTCACTGTGTAAAAAAATGTCAGTATTAAATTTCTGCAGCTCCAACCATGGAGCTATTTACTGAAGCTTTCCACAAACTAATTAAATATAAGGCTCTCGTGGGACACGAGCAGAAAGAAAAGGAGAATTAAGAGATAAATCACTGGCTTTTCTTTCCTCAGCAAGTGTACACTCCAATTTAATATATTAAACCAAGAAAGAGCCTGACAGCCCTTGGTTGGGCACAGATAGGCAGCACCCAAATCTCACACAGCAGAAATTAATTACCTCTGCTGCACCACAACTTGCACAAAGGAATTGGGAGAGACAATCCAGACAAGGGGATGAGCCTGAGATATCAAAGGCTCCATATGGAGCCCACAGCTTGGCAGAACTCACAGTCTTTGTGAGCACATGGGACAGGGAGGTATCAAAGCAGCACTTCCCTCCCCTGCTGACCCCTCCTGCACCTCACCAAGGCACTTCAGAGGTTCCTCAAAGGCACAGGCTCTCAAAAATCTCACAAGAAGAGCCCACTAATAGTGGCAACCTCTCCAGAGGGCAACCACACACAGCACAGGCTCTTGGCATAAGCAATAATAATTGATAAGGCTTCAATATTCTGGCACAGGGTGCCCAGAGAAGCTGTGGCTGCCCCATCCCTGGAAGTGTCCAAGGCCAGGTTGGAGCAACTGGGATGGTGGGAGGTGTCCCTGCCCAGGGCAGGGGTGGGACTGGATGAGCTTTAAAGTCCCTTCCACCCAAACCATGCCTTGATGCTTTGCCCTGTCACCCCTGTGCACCTTTCACAAAAAAACCCACCAAGTTCATTCAGCAACAGAAAATGAAAAACCTTTTTGTAGCAATGATGTATTAACCAAATTCTTCTTTAAGCAGTTTTTTGATTAGCAACTTAAGACTGTTAAATTTTTTAAACAAAGCTCAATCATTCCATTAGCAATCATTTAAAGTGCTTAAGTGGGTGTTTGTGGATTAATGGCTTGAAATGAAGCCTCTAAACAGAGCAGAGCCAGGATGGAGCACAGCAAAACCAAAAAACACCCCGAGTTCCCAAAAGCCAATAAAAAATACCAGAGTTTTCTCATCTGAGAAAGAGCTGATACCTCACAGTTCCTGTAACACTCCAACATGGGATTCATCTCACCCCCACAGTGACTGCTTCACTTCACAACACAAGAGAAAAGGCATCAAACACCATTTCCATCCCATGCCATCCTCACAATTAAGGCTGGAATTTGATCAGGGCACCAGAATTTTTCAGGAAGGGCCGTGGTGTGTTTGGTGATGAGGCAGCAGCACACTGGGGGGTTCAAGTGTGTCCTGAGCAACATCTCATCTCCCCCCTGGGGCACAGAGGTTTTACTGCTCAGGAGAAGGAGTCCCATCATTGTCCAACTCAGAACCAACACATCTGGGAGATGGACATCAGGTTTAATGGCATTTTAAAAAGGGCACAAAACTTCAAAGCCTCCCCCCAGACCTGGCACCTAAAAGCAAAGCCACAACAGCCCCTGATTCCAGGTGGAGAAGGGAACCCTAACCCTGCAATAAGGAGAGGAGGGTTGGTGCAGGGCTGTCACCTCCTGTTTGCTCCATCTGTGCCTCCCTCCCAAGGAAGAACAGCTGCATTTTCCCCTCCTCACCCACTCCTGGGGTCCCTGCACAGGGAAAGCTCAACTGGGAGAGGGACCAACCTCCCAGCACTGCCCCCAACCCCAGCTGAGGATGGAAACCCCCTTCCCAGCTCCTCGTGACCCATTCACACACTTGCACCCTTCCTACCCTCCCCTATTCAAGAGAGGAACATCTTAGAAGGCCAAAGAAAAAAGCCAAACAACCCATGTGCCACGACTGAAGGCCACTTTTGGGAGCCCGTCCCAGCTCTGGCCCCACCAGGGATGGACACACTGCCCCCAGGGAAGGCTCAGTCCCATTTTCCTGGTCTCCTGCTTGCACAGGAAGGGAAAATTTCCAACGCCTGAAAACACACCAGAGGTGAGAAGATGTGCTCCACTAATTCTAAAGCCTCCTTTCTTGTTGTTGCCAAATATTGTGACTGCAAGCTTGGATCTATCACCACACTTTGATGGGGGAAATAATGAAAGTACAGACAAGCCCCTCATTTTTGCACTGACTTCAATTCCCATTTCCAAAGACAGCTAGAAAACAGGAATAGAAACTAAACCAGCAAAGGAGAAACACGCCCTTCTCCATTTCTGACTGGAGTATAACACTTTAAAAAAAATAAACTCAAAATAAACTCTTCCACAGCTTTATATTTGCTCAGATAAACCTTTTTAACATAAAACTACTTCTAGGCACAGGGTCCTGAGGTCAAGAGGACAACAGATTTTAGTGATTTGCAACCAAGCAGCAGCCCCCCAGCAGGAAAAATAACTTAGCACCTAATTGCAAAACAATATTTTAATTGTCAGCTTTAATTTAGGTTTCCTACTCAGATTGAAATCATTTTTTCCCCCCGAATTGCATTGATTTAACTCAATCAGCCCTGCCCCAAGGCCATCTTTGCTGCAAGCTCTGAGCATACCAAGCAAGTTTTAGCCAATTAGATAAATCACTGAATCTCATAACTTCCCAACAGCAATAGATCAAGCCGTGCACAAACTGTAATTAATTTGTTTAATTCCTATCATCTCGAAAACTTTGCAAAAATTAAGCAGCTCAGGAGGCATTTCATCATCTTTTATGTTGGGTTTGGGTTTTTTTTTTGTAACCTAAGGCACATGATGGCCTGAAACTCAGCCAAGCTGAATTCTGCAGGAACAGTCATTGCAAATGCACCTCTGACTGTTAATTATTCCTTATGAAGATGGGAACAGCCCTGCTGCATCAGGTTTTGATTCAGTTCTGTGTGTGTGTGCCTGTGTGTACACCCACACCCACACTGCAGCCTGGAGGTGTTACTCTGGAGCACAGGAAGAAAAACCAGGCAGCAATATTATGGACTCAGCAGGAGCAAAATCCTGGGGGGGAAAAAATTGGAATTTTCTAGCACAGACAGCTTCCCAGGGACCCTGAGCACAGTCCCCATTACCACCAGTGGAAATCTGCTCTTCTGACACTGCCCAGATTGTGAAAAGATTCCCCTGACAGGCAGAGGATTAAAAAGCAATTCCCTGCCTCTCACATTTCACGGGCAAAGCTGCATTTCAGAAGGGCAGACAGGAGGAATATGGACCTCTCACAACTCCACAAACGCGGATATTCCATTAAAAAGCCCTCACTGTGATACCTTAAAACAGAGCAGGAGGTGCCCCCATGGGGATGAGGAACAGCCCTGCAAACCCAACCCCAAAAAAACCCCTACAAATTCCAGGCAATCTGCAAACGATTTGCCCCTTCCCCACCCAAAACCGTGCAGCCCTACCTTTAACCTGAGTGTCATACTCGGCGATGATCTCCTTATCCTTTTTGAATTTTGCTGGCGACGTCATGTTTTCCCTTTTCCCAAAAGCTCAGCCTCCGGAGGGATCCAGCAGAGCCAAGAAAAGGGCGATTCCCCTCCTCTCAACGCCGAGATTTTCCTCCCGTCCTCCTCCCCGCAAAAAAAA
>VXBA01006016.1:2738663-2834113 GCA_013399895.1 Serilophus lunatus
GGGGGCATCACCGGGGCTGGAGGGGCATCACCGGGGCTGGGGGGGACATCACCGGGGCTGGGGGAGCAGCACCGGGGCTCCAAGGGCATCACTGGTACTGAGGGGGCATCACTGGTACTGGGGGGGCGTCGCTGGGGCTCCAAGGGCATCACTGGGGCTCCGTGCCTTAAACACCCGCCGTCAGCGAGGAAACAACCCCAAAAACGTGGTTCCTCCCCTCGCCTCCATTCCCAGTCCCGCCCGTCTCCCCTTGCAGCCTTTGGGATCCCACATCGGGCAAATCCCAGCCCCGGCGTCCCAGGGATCCGCAGGCTCGGGAGCCACGGGGAGCTCCTGCAGCTCCCTCCCGGAGCAGAGATTAGAAGTCGAAATGAAAGGCCTGCAGACAGCACAAACCTGATCTGTCGCTGCTCCCCCGGGAGGATTCTCCCCCCAAGTGGGTTTTGTGCCGCGTTCCCATACCAGGATTTGAATGTTAAGGAAATCAGGTTGTGAAATGACATGGTAATCAGCAGGCAGGGGCTGAAAAGGAGATAAGAAATCAGAGGTTTGGTTTTAAACGTCCCAGCCTCGAAGGTGTTGCTCTGTATCTCAGGCTGGGGTTTGCCACGAGCTGGGGCAGTGTCTGTAATCGGGTTTCTGTCGGTGCCACACAGCCTGAGCCTGCGAGACCCTGAGAAACTGCTTTTCTGGGCTCTTTTGGGAGGACTTGTGACATTAATGACTCGTCACATGGGTCTCTTCTGGTTTCCATATGAGTATGGCTGGTAGCCAACAGAGAAACAGAACCCTGTAGTCTTGGGAAAGTTTAAAACCTCTCCAGACTGATGGTAACGTCACTTTGTTGTGCCCTGTGTTATTAAAACATTACAGTTGCAACCACAGCCACATCCAAACTTCTGTACCTGCCCTTCCTTCCCACCCAGGACTGTTGATTTCATTGGAAGCTGCTATTTCACCCAGATCTGCAAGTGCAGGCTGAAGAACATCGCGTGCCTGAAGTGGTGAGGACACAACTCCTGGCCCTGGCACCTTCTCATCTCCTCACTGTCGACTCCTGCAGTGCAAGAGTTAAGGGATGAATGAACAGATTGCATTTGCTGCTGCAGATTTAATGCTGCCTGATAGAAACTCAACCCAGCCCTCCTGGGCAGGGCCGCCACTATTTCTGTGCAAGTCCCCAGTGAAAATGTGACAACCTTGTCAGGAGCCTGAGTCTATGGGAAAGCTTGTGTGCCACCTGCCTGATTAAATGTCTGCTTCAACACTGAGATAACTGTGTGAATAAGGCCCCAGTAAGAAGCAGTTACTCATATTCTAATTAATAGAACATCCTCTTGGCAGATCGAGTTGTTGCGAGCAGATGGAACACGCTGCTGCTAAAGTTCTTGGAGTTCTTTTACCCTCCTTATTAGTGCCTGATATTTAAGAGTGAAAACAACAAATCTCAAGCAGCTCACAGTCACTTGAGACAATTCTTTCAGCTCCATGATCAAGAGTTTTACCCTGTTCAGATTTGTAGCAGTGGGGGCCTGGGGTGTGAATGCAGTGGTTTGGTTTTTGGACAGAAGTGGAGAAATAGGAATATCTCACAGAGCACATGAAAGTGGAGAAATGGCTCTTCTGGGTGTCAGTTGAGGAAAGTTGATAAGGCTTCAATATTCTGGCACAGGGTGCCCAGAGAAGCTGTGGCTGCCCCATCCCTGGAAGTGTCCAAGGCCAGGTTGGAGCAGCCTGGGATAGTGGGAGGTGTCCCTGCCCAGGGCAGGGGGTGGGACTGGATGAGCTTTAAGGTCTTTTCCAACCCAAACTATTCCATGATTCTCAATCTCACCTCTCCTGCTCCTGCCACTCTCCTGTGCACGGGGCTCCTGTACAGGTGGATTTTCAACTTCCAATGAATTCCAACAAATCACAAACCTTCCAGAAAAAAAAAGATGCACAAGCATTTGTTGGTATGTAAACTAAGCTGGATTACACAATTTAGGTTACTAAATGATCCTCTGCCAAAGATCTAAACCTCAGATATTCTGTAACTCCTGACAGATGTTCCCTAAATATTTAAGATACTTGTTTGACTGTGTTCCTTTAACTTAAAATAAGAATTGCAGCATTACATAATGGTCTGGTACTGTGGCTGTTTAACATTAGTTTGAGCTGGAAAAAGCCACCAACATCTCTCTTTTCATCAGACATTTGCTCATTATTTCCCTGGTCTTTGCAGTGGGAACGTGGTGGGTTACCATGTGATTTCTCCCTGCAAACCTTGCCTGTTATCCTGCAATAATGGTCACTTCTGGATGTTCCACAGCCAAGCAGTCATTGGCATCAACAGACTCGACCCTTCTGGTGAGGACCACGTTTGTTTCCTTCTTTTTCCCTTGAATTCTTGCCTTCCAATTCCTGTTTCTAACGAGGCAGCTCAATATAGTTAAAGCATATGGAGGGAGGGGAACATATGGAGGAATAGGGAAGTGTTACTGTGCTGCTAATCTAGAAAACTGCTGGGGGGGGGGGAAGTGGTTGTAGCTGTAAATGAAAATCTAAGTGTAAATTGGTCTCCATCAGAAAAATTAACCTCCCCCTTCTGTGGCCACAAGTCAGGGGTTTCTGCAGCAATACTATAACCAGCATAAGCACAGCCCCCAGCTGCTATTTATAGTGGTATTTATGGCTTTACTGGGCTCTCAGGCAGCTGTCCAAGGGACACTCTCTATTTTTTGGGTGAGTCATGTTGTCACTTTGACCCTCTCTAACTGAGGCCTCATTAGCTGAAGTTGCAGCTTCTTCAGCTGGGTGTTGGTGGGATGCCAAGTGTCTGGAAGGACTGGAGTCCTCAGGAATGCACAGCCCTCTGTCAAACCACTTCTCACAGCTGGGAGGAACTCCCTGCCTGAACCTCTCAGTGTCACCTGTGGCTCAGATCAATGCATTTCAAAAGAAATCAGCCAGGAGGGGATTAGCAATGGCTGCATTAATCAGTTATAGAAATACTTCTGTGGGCCAGGGGTTTATCCTTTGAATTGTGCTGTAAACAACAACATTTGGAAGAAGAAGAGAAAATAGTCAAGATATATTAATCAGGAACGTGACTTACCAGGTTTTGCAGTGATTGTTTGCTCTCAAACACACTGTTGTGTAACTTAAAAATAAGGTCACAATCCAAAAATAACTTCTTTTTTTCCCCCTCCTTTGTCTCCAGGTGTGAATGTATTGCTCTGGGGCAATTTGCCAGATTTGGAGGAAAGCACAGAAGAAGATCCATCCTGCACCTCTGAGGAGGAGTACATCAGATAAATGGTGTTATCTCCAGCATCTTCCCTGGATTTGCTGCCTTGCTGTTTGGTTTGGTTTTTTTTTCCTGGTGGCCCAACAGAAAAAAAACCCCAACAAACAAAACACCAGGAAATCTGCAAAATAATCCTAAAAAAGGAAGGTATCTTCTTTCATTGCAGCCTTCCTTGGACTTTTGGATCTGCCTAGTGTGTAACTCCTGAGTAGAAATACACCTTGGTTGGATCTGGAAATGCAAACAGAAGGTGCATTTGCTGAGCTCTAGCTCTGGTTTGCTTTCTATACTGAAGTCTCGAGAGCTGATAATCCTTTTTAACTGTATTTTTTTCTTTTTTCCTTCAAGCACTTTTCACAGAGCAAAATCTTTCAGCTGCTTTCAGCTTAAAAATCTTCAGGAATAATTGGTCTGGTTGATGGGGTCCTGACAGAGCTCAGCTTGTGTGGTCAGAGATCATTGCCCAGAGCCTCTTTCCTGAGCACACAGAGGTGCTGAACAAGTGGCTCAAAGCCCTGGTGCTTTGGCTCTCTCTGCTCTGGCTCTGCTGCTCTTTGCAGCTCATTCTCTGCTTCTAAGGCATCCCAGGATGCTCCCAAATAGGGGCTGGGAAACTGTCTTGGAGTCTTCCCATCTTTATCTGTCAATAATTTCAGGGTCATGTCTCCATGGGGATCTAGTTCATATTCTTCTCCCTGATAAAACCTAAATTCTGCAGTTTCTGAATGTCTGGTAGAACTCCAAGGCTTACACTGGAGTTTTTCTTCAGGTCAACAGCAAAACCCATCCAATATTACACACTATTTTTTAACCCTTCTAGGGTTGGCATCCCTCCAAAACAACTGAGCCATAAAATTGGGTCTTTTTAGAGAAAGAAAAAGAGATCAGGTCAAATATTTGGTGTTCATGCCTAACCTTACATCCTGAGATGTACAGACAATATGGTTCCTCAAAGTAATGGGTTCAAAACTCATGTTACAACCACAGTATTTCACTTCTGAACTAAGTATTGTCCCCTTCAAGTACTCACCAATAGCAAATTCAAGTGAAAATCCTACAAGAGAGCAAAGGACACTTTTAAAATGGGATTAATGCTGAAAAAATCCTTCTGTAGCCTTTTGTGATACTTGAAAGGGGGGGAAATGAAGGCAGATCTGAATTATCTCAGTACTTTTACTGCATGTTCTGTATTTGTTAATTAATGGTGCTACCTCTTCTGCAATGTTTAAATGTATATTGGTGTCTATATGTGTGTGTATGTCTTGTTTTGATCTCCTGTGTTGTGGCTGCTCATGAAATAAAAGCTTTGGACTAGACTTTTCAGGGATGCAATAAATATGGATGTGTAATGATATCAGATAATCAAAACAATGAAAGAGCATCTTGTATTAAAACAGTAGAATAATTAGGTTTTTAGTATGATGCATTTGTTTTAGACAACCCCCCCAAAAATCCCTTCCTTTTTAGGCTGACAAACCTGACAGTTTCTCAGTCTCAGTCAGTTAACTCTTCTCTAATTCAATATTCAAATTTTTGCCAGGTTTCTGTGCTGCATGAATCTGATCACTGCAGTATCAAGCTGCAAGGTGACATCTCAAAGATTTTTTTCCAGCAGAATTCATGAGCTAAAAATACATCTGATTGTTTTTGCATAAGTAACACAATAGTTCAAATAATAATCCTGCTTGTTGCAAGTTCACCACTTGTCCTTTATAACCTTCCTAATTCCCAGACAACCCACTGTCAGGGCAGAGCTGTTCTCCCACAGGGAGAATAAAACAACTCAGGTCTCTACTGTGACTTCTCTTTATTTTTTGACATAAAAGATGTAGCACGACCCTGGAATCTGAAGGGGATGGTTGAAAGGCACCTGGTGTAATAATACACCAAGACAGATAATGTCCAGGATGAATTTATCATCAGGATTCATCTTCCCAATAGAGCTGTGCTCAGGCTGGCCCAGGAGAAGTTGTGCAGCTGTTGTTCCCTTTGGTGAGGATTTCACTGTGACATTTTGTGTGATCTTTGCTGTGCAGCCACTGAAGTCACAAGGCAGAAAAACCAGGACTGCCTCCTAAGGCCTTTCCTTCTGCTCACTAAGGTACCCAAGGCAAGTAATTAAAGAACTTCAGTGTATCTAATCAAGATCTGGGTTTATTCAGAAGCGATTGAACACCAGGCAAAAGGTCTTAAATTTTAAGCTCCAAGTCAGTGCTTCTTCAAGGCTCCAAATTTTCCTGGCACTAAGAACTCCCTGGAGCTGATCCCTCCAGCCCTGGAGTCCCTGGATTGGACCTGCCATTCCATGTCCCAGAGCTGATCCCAGAAGCTATGATGTGTTGTGTAACACAGACTTGTAGGTTCAGGGTCACAGGCACTGAAAGAATTCCAAAAGCCACTGAGAATAAATAACTTTGATTTGATTTTTAAGTTGCAGGGAGCTGTGTAATCACTGTTATTGAAGGCTAGCCCCCACAATGCACAATATTAGCTGGAGGGGTAGGGGAAAATCACAGCAAGACCGTGATGAATTGACTCCCCTCCATATTAAATAAGACTTGCTAGAAAAAAAGCACATTTAAATATTGTTCCTTATTCCAGTACAGCCTGATCATAACCTTCCATTTATGTAACACCATTCATCCCAAAGTGCTTTACAATGACAAACAGTTAGGAATTCTTTTACCATTGAACTGCAGCCAAGTCCAGGATGCAAAGCAGCTGCCAAGCAGACAGTGAGAGGCCAGGACCACAGTGAGCATCCCCCTGTAATGGAATCAGACTGGGATCTCCATCAGAACAAACCAATGTGTTGATTACCCAGGGAGGTTCCACTTGAAAGACACTCTCCTCTTGCCCAGCCTGGAATGCAGTTCATCCACTTCCAGCAGATGACAGATGGGTCACCTGTCCTAGGACAGAACAGCCTGGAGTCCCAGGCTTTGGATCTGAGGAAGAGTCCTATGACAAGAGACAGAAATTACCAAGACTTCTTCTGTTTTCTGCTCTTCCCTCTGGTATGGAGGAGCTGGCACACCTTTGAAAGCCAAGTAAAATGGTCATTTGTTATAAAGCACCCAATTACTTTGGCATGAGAGGTCACTTACATGTTTTATTACATTTGCAGTCTGTGTGGTTTCTGAAAGCATACCCCAAGGAACAGCCTGTATGCCAAGTAAACAACCTTTGTGTGCCATTATTTGGATTGAGGGAGTGTCTGCAGGCCAGGGTAGCACAACCACCACGGGCTGTTGTGCAAGAAACTGTGAGCACAGAGACTTGTAGGCTTGGAGGAGCTGCTGGGAAAACAAGGCAGCCAAGGGAGGGTAAGGCAAGGCACCACTGGCTGGCAGAGGTCAGAGGTAAAGCCTGAAGAAGACACTCCTTAGCTCCCAGATTACCAGAGACACTCAGGCCATGCCTGTTCCTACAGCTGTGGATCACTTCTTCCTATTCCAACAGGCATTTGCAAGTCTTTGAATAAAGGCAGCTCTTGCACAGGCTCCATCCTAGAATCACAGAATGGTTTGGGCTGAAAGAGAACTTAAAGATCATCTCACTCCAAACCCATCACCTCATATTTGCATTATCTCATACATAAAGCCAGGACCCTTCTCTGTGCCAGGGCTTCCAGATCTCTGCTGCATTATTAGGATTTTCTCTTGCTTTAGCATACTCAGAGGATATAGCCTCTAGCCAAATACCTATAAAAAGCCTGCAAAGGGAACAGGTTCCTCCAAACCTGTGCAGGTACAGCACTCATGGAACAATGATGTGCTCTTCAATTCATGCAGGACACAGGAAGCACCAGGGAGCAAAGCCTGCCTTGGACATCTCTGGTGAAATTAACTCCAAACTGTTGATGGACCACCCAAAATTCCCTCTTCTCATCAGGAAACATCAACTATGTCTTTCTCTCAACAAGCCTCAGCTTTCCCAAGCAGCCAGAGGGACATTGCAGCTGCTCTGCTGCCTGCAGTGCCTCTTGTCACTGCAGGCATGACACGAGTTTAACCAAGTGAGCTGCACTCCATTGATTTCTCATTAGAAAGCAGGGCTCCCACTTTGGACAGCAACAAGGAGAACAAAAAAAACCAACAGGGAACAAAACTGGTCAAGTAGAAGCCAAGCAACATCTCTGGTGCTTTGTTTCTTGTGTCATCTGAACACTGACAGCTTGATGTCTCTGGGTAATGCCACACGAGGGGGATTAGAATCACAGCACTCCCTGGCACTGCCATCTGCAAGGGGAGAGGTTTGTGCAGGCACAGGGGAAGCCAAACTGAAAAAAAAAAACACTGGATCTGCGTTTCTCTGACTACACTTATTTCCTGGAGGAAAGTGCTAATTAAAAATAACCCAGGATTGCTCCCTCATGAGTGCAGCCACACTGGGGTTCTTCCCTGCTGTGCCATGGCAGAAGCTTATTAGTTCATCCCACTCCAGCATATGGCCTGCTTTGAAAGGAGAAATTTCCACTAATAGAGGAAATAACACTAGAAATACAGGTGATTTTAGGGTCTCAGCCTAAATTCCCCTAGGAGAGGCTGGTTCTGTGTCTATTGGGCACATTCAGCAATTCCTTACACAAAAGCAAACTAGTAAGAACTAAATTTAAAAGAAGTCCACCTGGTTTTGCCCCATCATCTGCCTGCCTCTCAGAGCCAACAGGCTGCCCAGACAGAAAAAGGGTTCCAGAACCAAATGACACCAAGAGTCCAAAGCTCACACTCCCTTTGCACCGTGCGGGGGTTTCACCAGTAGCTGATCCTTTACTACCAATTAATTCGTCTTCATTTTAAGAAGTGGAAGTATATCTTTAATTCTGAGACTAGCAAGGCTTCAACAGGACAGAGTCTGGGCTGTGGTTCCTGCTGTGCTTGCAGAACATACCCAGAAAGCTTCTTCAGCCCACGTTGGCAAGGGGAGGGCGAGGAGGGAATGTGCCACAAGCTGCCTCGGATGTGAGGGGTGCCAGGAGTGCCAGGAGTGCCAGGAGTGCCAGGAGTGCCAGGAGTGCCAGTCTCCCTTGGCCTGCACTAAAAACACAGCAGGTGAGGCTACAGACCCCAAAACACTTGAAGACAACATAGATGGAGTCCCTGCCCAAACCAGGACTAAGGACACCCCTTCAGAAATGGTGTAATAAAGCAAAGCTCCATTTTAGGTTACTCTGCTAAGCACAAAATCCAGGCCCTTTCAGCTACAGAATTTTTAAATCACCTGCTGTGAGCAATTCATTTATTCTGTTGATTCATCTCTGTGTAAGTAGACACAGTAGATGGTTTTAGACCCCCAAACACCAAAGCTGCAATAGTTTCCTCACGGGGGTGATCAATGAAGCCAACACAATCAGAGAGTTATTTGTTTAAAAATGCAGATGGATTAACACAGAGTCACGTTTGAGGGAAGGTTGTGAAAGCTCCTGCAGATTCAGTCTAGCATCCACTCATATTTAATGACAGCCTAAAACATTTGGGAAAAAATTAAGCAATCTTCTCTTGTGCAAAGCCCATCACAAGACTTTCCACAATGTTGCTCCATTTTTTTCTTGGACCCCAAGTTGGATGTGAATTTTACTCTGCCAAGTGAATTTTACCCTACTTCAAATTTTCCCAAAGTCCAAAATACTTTCCTTGTAGCTCAGAATTTGAAATTCAGATGAATACATTTTTTACATCTCATCTGCTACCAGAAGGCAACATTCATAAGTGGCAGGAAGTCTTTATTCAGCAGAATATGTCCAATTTTTCAATTCCAGTCCTTATCAGCAATCAAAATTTAAAAACTGCTTAAAAGCACCTGGCACTGGCCATGGTAAGAAAGCTTTTACCTTATTAACTCTGATTTGACACAAACATGCCAGCGATGCATGAACTCGATGGCTCCTTTCCTTTGTGCCACTCTGATGGCACAAAACATTTCTCAGCAAATTGAGCAGCACTTGCTGCAAGTCAACCACGAAAAATCTCAGGACTTAATAACAAGCAGCTTTTGGACAATGTCAGGTGCTTTGATAACAACCTGCCACACTCCTCCTGCATCACTGCAGCCTCCTCTTGCTCCTGCCAGGGCGTTCAGACGTGGGCACTGATGGTTTTGGCATTAATTGCAGTGTACATTGCCAGCCCTGACAGCAAAGCAGCAGCACCTTCCTCTCCTCATGCCTTGCCCCAGCATATTTAAAGCAGTCACATCACATCACACTCTCATGGCAACCAAGGGATGCCAGGTGGATCCCAGCCTGATGTTTTCCAAAGCCCAAGGGAAAGCAGTGCAGTTATCCCTGTGCTCTGTCCCTAACAATAAATGTGATATTTTGGTCTCTGTCCTCTGCACAGCCTCCCAGCAGAGATCAAAGTCAGCTCTGTTTGGGTGTGGACATGCACATACATGCACGAAGAAGACACATTAATTATGGTCTGAACATTTCTCTGCCAGAAAAAAGAACTGGTTCCCTCTTTGTCACTTACCTCTCCCCCACAAAAACTCGCCTGGCCCAATTTACAAATTGCAAACAAGCTTGGATTGCAAATGACCTCGGGAGAAGAGACATCAACCAAGTGTGTCTTGGCTGAAAACAGGCTTTGAAGAGCAAAACTCAACGGCAACACAGACTTTGATGCCACAGCACAGACCCAGTGACCTGTTCCTTAAGCCCTGCCTTCCCTGGAATCTAAAGGCACAAAAAAATTTGAAGACAATGTAGGTGGGATGTCCCAGCCTCTGCCAGTGGAAGGAATAGAAAAAAAATCAGTGAACTGAGCTTCCATTTGTTGACTTGGTTACAAAAAGTGCTGTAATAAGAGTAGCAGGAGTTAGAGAAGAGCATCCCTTCAGCTAAAAACTGCACAGAGCTTTGACATCATCTTCTGGACACTGCTGGGAAGAGAAAGGAGAACTGCAGGTGGAATCACAGGCTGAGCCAGTGCTTTGCAACCCAGAGGAGAGCTGATGGAGCCAGCCCAGCCCAGGATATCTCCTGTGCTGCCATATCCCCAAGCATGGACACGGTGCCAGCGTGGCATCTCCACCCCAGGCTGCCACATCACACGCTGGGGCTGCTGGTCAGGACAAAGACCAAAGTGAGGAACGATCCTGTAGCTTCTGCTCCCACCCAGGAGCTGCTGTTTGCAGACGTGGCCTCGCAGGGGTGTGACAAGGCAGTGGGAGGGGAGGTGTAAAGTACAGGTTGGGTGAATCCATCAGCCTGCAAGGGCTGTGCACGCCCTCCTGCAGCAGAATATTCTGCTACACCCTCTACAAACTGACCCTGGGTGGAATGTGCTCAGGGGGAAAAGGTGTATAAGGAGTTGAGGAGACTCCTTCTCTCCCAGGAGAGGTGGGGAGCCTGGATCTGCAGCAAGTTGCTTGGAGAAACCTGGGGTAGTGGAAGGTGTCCCTGCCCAAGGCAGGGTGTGGAATGAGATGGGCTTTAGGCTGTTTTCCAACCCAAAATATTCTGGGATTCTCCAGCTGGTGGTCCCACAGGACACCTGCACTTCCTCCTAACCAGGAGAGGAGGAGGTTGAAGCACACAAAGAGAGGCTGGGGGTGGGCAGAGCAGCAAATACACGTGTGTGCACGTTCCATGGTGACCCTGGGTCTGGATCTCAGCGTGATAGTTGTCATCAGGCCATGGAATAAGAGACACTGGCATTATGCTCAACAAATTTGCATTGAGAGTGATAACAGAAAATCCGACTGCATTTGTAACTTCAGCCAATTGTAAGGACAGAAAGGCTCCTCAACACAACACAGAGTATTTAATTCTCTGATAAGAGAGGGAAATAAAGATAGCAGGGGAAAGCAAGAGCTCCCTATCAATGGAAAGAGAGAAAGGGACTCTGATATTTTAAGGCATTCACCTTTAGGTTATAAGCAGCTTATCTCAGACTGCTACATATGTGGTCTCCTTGGGAACCGAGTCAGACAATAAATCAGATGTGCCAACATTTATCAGAAGCTCCAACCAGCCAAAAACATCAGCTCTCCCAAGAATGCCAAATGGGTTTTGCAGGATGCAGGGCCCAGCCTGGAGTCACTCCTAAGGCAGGGGTAGGAAACACCCCAGTTAAACTCCAAAGAAATGTTGCTTAGATGGCTGTTCCTCATTGTTGTGTCCTCCTGGAGCCACAGGCTGTGTCAGAAGCTTCAGAGAAAGGCAAAAAGAGCAAAATCAACCTGGCATTTTGTGGGCATGGTTAATGCACACATCAGGGCAGCATTTGCATATTGTGCCCAGTCAGCCACAAAAATAACCCTTCCCACTCTCCTCACAGCCTGAAACATGTAAGAGATTATTCTTGTCTTAGTCTGAATAGGAGAGGGGGAAAAGCAATATATGAGGAGTAGAGGTAGGAATAAAAACAGCTTGAGGAAAGTCAGCAAGATCAGTGTATGGATATTCTCTAAGTGCAAAAATCCTGCCAGACACAAGGAAAAAAATCCAGATATTTCCCATGTCAGAAATAAAACGATCCCAACCGAACCTCTCTCTCTTATTTTTTTTAATACTGGTGAAAATTTCCCAACCAGGTCCAAAATATTTCGCTGCTTATGTGTAACCAGAAAAATGCTACGGCAGGAATTCTCGGGGCAAAGACCTCTGTCTCCCTCAGAAGGGGTTTGGCCAGGAATTAATTCCCTAATGGGAAAGCAACAGCAGAGACGTTGGCGAGGCTCATTTATCCCAAAATCCTGACTCCGGGGGCTTGGTGGGTTTGGGCTTTGGTAACTGGCCCTTGCACTGGGAGCTGGGGGAGGGCAGTGCCAAGCTCTGCGCAGGGCACAGCTCCGCTTGTGGCCCCAGAGAGGGGGAAAAACACCTTTTCCAAGAGGGAAATTCCACTTTTTCTTTGGACATCGGGAGCATCCCCCAAACCGGAGGCGGCCGGAGCCACATCGCCACCTCCCGGCGAGCGGGGACAGGAATGACCTTTAACTGGGTTTGGGGGGTTGTTTTTTGTTGGTTTGGGGCTTTTTTAACATCATCTTGGTGTAAAAATGCGGGCAGGCTCCGTGGATCCAGGTATTTCCACATGAAACGCAGCCCCAAAATTTGTTGCTGCTCCTGGGAAAACCGACAGTCCACCCCAGGCAAAATGCAATTTTTGACTCGTGTCTCTCCCTTTCTACACGAATTTCAGCTGGAACCTTTCTGAGGTATTTCTCTATTAGCAAACTAAGAAACGAGGAGAAAAATAAAGCCTGTAGAGCCTCAGAAATGGTTCTTGGCTGAAGTTTTCTGCTTAATCTTTTCCTTTGGCTTTGCAAACCTTTGTGCAGCTGTGTTTGGACTTTGTGGCTATGAAAAATCTGTCCTTCACTAAGAGAGCTTCGAAATGCCATGAGTGCCATCACCTCTCCATCACTGGCCAAACTGAGACAAGCCCTGGAGAAGACAATGGGTCAGACTTGGTTTCCCGTTGGCAAAGCCCTTTTCCTGGAATTTGTGCTGGAGTTCAGTGCATACTTATGGCTCTGCTTTCCTTCAGAAATGCCATCGAGTGAATAATAGCTAATGGAGACACAATCTAGTTAAGTAACTCCTTACCTATCTGGCTTCATAAAAGAGAGAAAGAAATTATCTGTTGAGTGCTCATCCATGGAGAGGGCCTTTAGCAGAGATAAACATGGGCATCAGGATTGAGAATATCCTAAAATGACATTCACAAATTAACAAGTTTTAAGTATGCTTCCATTCTGCAGCACTGAGCTTTCCTGGAAACAAAAAACCCTTGGGGACCACATGAGAACAACAGCTAAAAACAGTCTTTCCCCATAGCAGTTCTACTCTTTTTTTCTGTCCCCTTCTCTCCATCTTACCAAGAATTCAAAAGCAGCAAAGGGCAATTACTTGGGATGTCAGAGAGTTTGTGCTGGTTTGCTGCACATCAGGTTGGATGCTTGAGCTCACCCTGAATCCTCTGGATTAGTTGGTCAGTGCAGCTGCTTGGCCAGAAGGCTACAAACAGCTCCAGTGTGAGCCTGTCCTGTCCAACACTTGCTGATGGCTCAGGACTTGCTGCCCTCATTTATTCCTCAGCTCTCCCTGAACAGGGAGTCTCCAGAGACCCCAGAAGCTCAGGGAATGCAGCCAGGAGCACTGTGAGCCCTGGAAGTGGCACTTGATCCAGTCAGCCCCACAAGAGCAGAATTGAGCTGATTCCCTTTGATTTCCCCCATTAACAGCCAGCCTGCCTGAAGCGAAGCAAAACAAGCAAATGAGGGGAAGAATGAGATTTTCAGAGGCAGCAGAGTCAGCTCCTGATCATTAACACTTAGGTAGCTTTAAACATTTCCCAGCAGTGTCGTTGCTGTCTTCTCTCTCTCTCTCTCTGGTGACAGACTCTGCTGCTGCTTCACTTGTCTCCAAGCTCAAGTCCAGGACGAAACAACAATAGAATTCTACATGGGATCTAACACAGCCTCCCAGCAGTACACACTTTGTTGGAACTTATTAACCAGCTCCCAGCTTGTTCCCTGCAAAATCACTTTGTACTTCAAAATCTCCACCAGCAGACAGAGCTAAATGATGCTGTTAAATTCAATCATGTATAAAATTAATTAGTTCGAGGGGCAGGACAGTGGATATTGGTTGTCAAAAGTTGGGATATTGGCTGAATGGGCTTGTCTGGGGCTCTGGGGACCTTTAACTTCCCAAGCAAAACCTCGTGCTCTGTTATCCTGGATGTGGCTGTTCAAGCGGGGAGGATGAGAAGGGAACTGGTGGCTCCCTGCAGAGAATTGTTCAGGAGTATCAGAATCATCCCTGTGTGGAGCAGAAGGCTGTTCTTGTTCCTGTTAAAGGCAGAGGGATTGCTCCCACACTCACATAAATGAACACTTGCAAGATTAGACACATTAGGTCAGATAACAATTGATGGTGCAGAAATGCCCTTAAAGATCATCCAGCTCCACTCCCTTCCACTAGACCAGATTGCTCAGAGCTCCATCCAACCCTGCCTTGGACACTTCCAGGGATGGGACAGCCACAATTTCTCGGGGCAACCTGCTAATAACACCTTATAATTATAATTCCCCTCAAAGCTATTGCCCTGTCAGAGCTGCTCTGCACATCCAGGGGTGGCTGAGACATCTGGCCAGGTTTCCCAAGAGGTTATTAGAGGACTCCAGGGATCTCTGAGCCCCCAGCCTGTGGCTGCTGGAGATCCTGTTCCACTCAAACCACCAGGAGGGAAAACAGCATCTGGCTCATCACCCGCTTCAGGTCACTTCAGGGAACGGTTCCTCCTCCTCAGCATCTCTGGTTTCCTTCTGGGATAATCCTGCCCCAATTAGTTTTTGAGAGCTTAGACATTAATTTAATTATTTTTTAAGTCTCACCGACGAAGTGAACAATCACAGACCCCGGACCTGGGAGGCATCGAGGCCACTGCATCCTCCCTGCCTCGCTTGGCTGAGCACGGGGGGTTTAGCAGTGATTTTCACATCTCACCTTAATCCAGCAGTGAGCTGTAAATTTGCCCCCCTCGTCGAGGCTGGGCTGGCTCTCACCTCGGTGTGACAGGCACGGTGCTTCGTTAAGCCTGGGGCCGGGATTAGATGCCCTGAATTGATGTGAATCATCTGCAAGGAAAGGCAGCAGCTTTCTGGGTTATGGTCTCACACTCGGGGCTGATCCCTTTGGTGCTCATTAGGAAGGCAGGAGCTCCCTGGATGGAACAGGGCACAGAATATCTGCTAAACACAAGCAAACACAGGGCTCTGGAAGGCTCAGGGCAAACCACACACGAACCCCCATCTAATTCGGTAACAGGAGCATGGTCAGAGCATGGGCTGTCTCAGAATCGGGGATTCTTTGTTTTGCTGGTTGTGCTGTTAGTTTGCCAAAGGAAACTCTGTAAAACTTCAAAAAACACACCAAAAAAACCCCCAAACCCTCAACACACAAGAAACCACCCGTTGATGCTTCCCCTGCATGTTAATTTGGTTCATTTGCCAGACGCTGGTGAGACAGGGACATAACAGAGGGGCCAGCGGAGAACTCCATTGATTTCAGCCCATGGTTTCCCTACCAGCAAACTCCCGATGTGTGAGACAGGAATAATCCATCGCAGCCCCAAGTGCTGGCCCACAGCTCAGCTGAGTTACAAGCGATGGAACCAGGCGCTTGGCAGGTTCCAAAATGTCATTATTCTGAGAGACGGGGCAACAATTCCCATTTGCAACAGCGCTAAATAACATCCCCGTGGCCTTTCAAATGTGTCGTGCAAACGCGTATGGAAATGGCTTCAAGAGATGCCTCAGCAATTAGCTCCGTCCGTGCGGGGAGGAGGCACAGACAAAGGCATTTTCTGGCGCTCTTAAAAGGTGTTTTTGGAGGCTCACGACCGACTGTCGCAGCCTAATCCAGCCCTCGGTAAAACAATCCCCTGCCTGAAAAATAAAGGTTATGCTCCCCTTTGTTCATCATTATCAGGCACTTTGAGGCCACCAAGTCAGGGAGTTAAAATTCATTTCCGAGGAGGGTGCAGTGCTTTTCTTATTCCATGCTGCTAGGATTCCTCGATAGATAATCGGGATGCAGTGAAACAAGTTGGTTTTGTAAGATCTCCAGACTTTTGGCTTTACCATCCCAGCCACCATTTGCTCTTCTCACAAGTGCTGCCTCCCGGGAGAAATCCTGGTCTGCAAGAGGCTCATCAGGGACAGATGGACAGTCTGCCGTGTTTGGAACCAAAGATACCAGCTCTTCCCAAAAGGAATCAGACACTGAACTTCATAAAAAAGTTAAAATCGAGGCTCAGAGGAATATTCAGTTGTTTACCCCTGGATCCCTGGGAGGTTTAAACCTGATTTCCCACCAAGTTGAATAGATTTGATCGTACCCCTGGGTTAGGTGGCAAACACACCTCCCTACAACACTGGCATTAGTAAACCTGATCCTAAATTCTCACTGCAACAGTGTCCATTCAGCATCCCAGATGCTGGGAATGGTCTCCATGGGGTCTTCAAACCCACTGAAGAGACAACAAACCCCAGTGCCCTGTGCTGCCGGGTGCAGAACTCATCCCCCAGAGCTGGTCCCACGGGTTCCTGCACCTTCCCTTTCACCTCTGCACCTGATAACAGGTTCTGTGCTGCCTGCTCTGAGCCAGCCACCCACCCCAGGCAGGCAGAACTCCGTGTGCTGCCGCTGTACTTTATCACCTTCTGCTCAGACACTGCCCTGGGAGAGGATTAACGAGCATTAACTGCCTTCCCGAAGGTTCCCATCCCGCTGTTCCCACTGCCAGGACACCCAGATGAGCAGAGTTGGAGGATTAACTCGCCTTGTCCTGCCCAAAGGACAAGGAGGGGGTGGGTGGGTGTTGATGGGAGCCGGGAAGGGCTCAGCACTTCAGAGCTGGTGCCCATTTCCAAACAAAACCTTGGCAGAGCAGCTTGGAGGGTCAGGGCACTCCTGGTGGGGTGTCACCTCTCACCAAAACCACTGCTGCTGTCCAAAGCTACGACTCCCATTCCCTCCAGGAATTCTGTCAGCCCCTCCCCCAAGGTCACCATCAGCATCCCCAGGGCTGTGCAGAGCTGTGGTGCTGCCCAACCTCCAAATCTGGGATCTCCACCCTGGCAATTCCTGCAGCACCAGGATCGTCAGAGCACAGTAAGGATGCCCAGGAACCAAGAGCCAAAGCCCCCGGTGTTACAAGTCCTCCAGCAGTGCCAGGATCCTCTGCCCACAGCCATTTAATCGGGAGAGCAGGCAGCACGCAGAGCACAGCTTTCTGCTGCGCTTGCAGGAACCGCAGCACGGGGAGGAGGAGGAGGAGACAGGACCATCGGGGCTGCGTTTCCAAGGAGATTTTCACACACTCTGATGGGGAGAAAAAAAAATACCCAACACATTTCGTGCAAGATGAAGGTAGTAATTCCGCTGGCACTTCTCATCTGTTGAGCGTGCCGAGGTAAACTGCTAGACTGCGATAATCAGCATTAATTGGGCTTATTTTGTGCTATTTTCCGTGTAAAGAAATAGCAAGAAAAGAAGTTGCTCAAGCAAGAGCAGCAGTACATCTAATAATAGCGCTTCTAGTGACCACAGCTTGACTCTGAACTTGTGTCTCATCACCTCAAAGTCCTTTAAGGCGACAGTCTGAGAGATTCCAGGGTAATAATGTCGGGGTAGGTAAGGAATTCCCAGAGTTTTAATT
This sequence comes from Serilophus lunatus, assembly GCA_013399895.1. NCBI lineage: Eukaryota > Metazoa > Chordata > Aves > Passeriformes > Eurylaimidae > Serilophus > Serilophus lunatus. The sequence goes on from VXBA01006016.1 coordinate 2,756,130, forward strand.
AAACAACACGAGCTGAGCTCAGTGCTGGTCACCCAGAGGGAAATGGTCTCACTGAGGGAGTTGCTCAATCCCAGACAAGTTTCCCTGTGTTTGGGCATAACCTGGGTTCGACTATCAAACAGCCAAGAACAACCTTTAATCACAAAGCCTTGAACTTTGCTGTGGCAGGGTGAGTACAGATCCCTGCAGATGTTTTCCTTATGATTCATCATTTTCTAATATATTGTCCTGAAGCAGCTGCTCTTCTTCTTTCATAACCCTGATTGATGCCTCTCCTACCTGAAGGAGAGCAGGCCCTGAATAACCCCAGCATTTCCATCAGCCAAGGCAGGGAACAGGAGATAAAACAGATCTGAGGTCATGGGAAGGTTCTTATTCACTTTCCCCCCGTGTTGAGATATTCAATTAAACGTATTTTAAATCCTGTGTGTTCCTTTGTCTGCACAAAGAGGAGGGAGGGTGGTAAGAGCAGGTTCCCCTCCCACCCCAGAGCACAGATGCCCTCGGCATCCCTGTCCCCAGGGACTGCATCCCCAATTTCAATGGAAAATGCTGATGCCTGCAGCATCCCAAGCTCCCACCCTGCCCTGAGCTGCCCATGGGGAGCAGCTTTTCCAGCCTGGCCCCACACAAACCCATCCCCACAGGACCAGAGCCTGGGAGTCACCCCCTGAGACCAACACAAATTTCCTTGCAAGGCTTTTATTAAAAATAACACAAAACTCATTCCTGAAAATCCCAAGCACAGACCAGACCTCCACTGTATAAAGCAAAATACAGGACCTGAATGCCTTTCCCAGTCGTTGTTGCTGCTGCCTGGGTGGGAATTCTGTCCCAGGTGATTCCTCCTTTCCCCTCGGTCCATACCACAGCCAACAGGCACAGATTTCCCCCGCAGCAGAGGACAGGAAAAAGCCATTTATTTCAAGCCTTGAAATGTAATTTGGGCGGGTTTTATTATTGATTTTAAGGTTGTAAACGCTCTGGCTGTGTCTGCTTTTTAAATGCTAACGATGGTAACAGCAAAAGGAGATGAGGGAGCAGGGAAGAAAATTGAAGCATTTCACAGCTATCGAAGTCTTTAAACATCCCTGGCTCTACAAGGAAGCCAAAAGGGAGAGTGTAAGGATGATAAACAAGTAATTTGCTGTCTCGAAGGTGCCTGTAGCTTCAGTTTTTCCTCGGGCAGTTGCCTCTACTTCCCCAGGATTCCACACATGTGGGTCAAATGAAAAGACACAGCAAAACAAGGAGGAAAAAGTAAACTCTAATATAAAGTTATCAGCTGCAATAACACCCCCCAGGACTGGATTTATTTTATTTAAGGGAAGTCTCCTTGTGCTCTTCACCAGCCTTCAAGGCATTTCTGAACCCCTGTGTGGACAGTGCCAGGGAGAGGAGGTTGGTCTGAACTTGTGGGGTCTGGGGGGAAACTCTGCTTTTGGGAATGGTTGAGGGAGACTTGGGGTGCCTGGGTGGGCATGGCTGTCCCAAACTCAGGAACCCCAGGGAGGATGAAGGGGGGGATGCTCTGAGACAAGCTGTCATTCCCATCTGGGACACAGCACCTCCTGGAATGGCAGCTCAGCCTGCCAAGTTTATATTCAAGGCAACATTTTAAGCACTGATCCTTTAATTCTTTAACACAACACTGTCGTCTTTTGTTGTTCTGCTTGCCAGTTTTTACAGCTTCACATGGATTTTCCATTAAAATCCAACTGGCTTGCTCTGCCCAGCAGTGTCCCCACCAGGAACAGCTTTGGGCACTCACCATGTGTTTATTTATGCACCCAGACATGCTCTGTAATATTAAACAGGATTAGAGGTTTTAATTAAGGGGAAAAAAAACCCACTCAAATCTGAATGAGGGGGAAGAGGGGGAAGAAAAAGTGAGACTGACAGTCACTTCTGGCTTATAATTACCTTAAAATGATGGCAAATCAAACTATATCAAATTTTCAGCATCCAAACTCTCCAAGTTTGAGAAAATCAAAGGGAAGTCAGGTCAGTAGCAAGAGCCAGCTGGACTTTGAGGTCCTGAGATCTTTAAGAACTGGGAAGTCTGCAATTTCTGTTTTCAGGAGGTGGAGAGGAATTAATTTACAGCTTCATTTTGACAGAGAGTTGGTATTTAATATAGCCTGAGATAGCAGGAATTCCCAGTCCTCATTCCTACCCTCAGCCTTTCCAAGGAGACAACCTCAAGCAGTTGCAACACCATTAATTTTATAACATCTGAACAAGTGCAAAATGACCAAATCTTGCTTTTCCTGACCTGAACCACAAAAAGCATTTCGGTGATTAAAAGCTAAAGATAGACCCAGCCTGGGTCCTGCTGTCAGCAATAAAAGTTTAACAGCATCACATACCACAAATAAAATATTTATGTTGAAAAGGGAGCCAAAGCAGCACATAAACCCAAGCCAGCGAATTTTATTTATTTAACCAGCAAACCACTCACAAAACAAAGTAACCAGGTACTGTGCCAAGTGATTTAGCAATTACAAAACTTCTGTCTCTGCTCTACATTAAGAATGCAGGATGCCAACTGTAATAGAAACAGCATTTTATGTGCTGCACTGGTGTTATCAGCTGCCAAAAATGAGTGATGTAATTCTGTGTTACCCCGGCAAACCAAATTTAAGAGCTTAGAAACCCAGTTATGGGGTCCCTGAGCTCTGCCCAGGGGGAAGGGAGGGACCACAGCCCCTGTGACAGCAGTTGTCACCACATTTCAGGGCTCAGGTCACCCTGCAGGGAGGGACAACCAGGAGCACAGAGCACCAAGGGTCACCCCGACCCTGCACAGGTGCCCTCCCTCCCCAGACACAAACCACCAGGACACAAAAAAGATGCATGACAAGGAAACTACAAAGTTTTTCCCATCCTGCAAAGCCTCTGTTCCCCAGGGCCTGGTTTATGGGGAACAGCCTCAAAAGCTGCAAGCTCAGCTGGGCCACCACTTCCCCAAAGCTCCCAGAGCACTGAACAAAGCAGCACCTTCCTCAGCCAGCCATTTCCAGGCTGCTGAGCTGGAGGACCCAGTCCTGGTGTTGTCTCAAAATGTTCAGGAAACCCATGGAAGAAAATGAGTTTATTTTTCAATTCATCTGCTAAACAAAATTCTTTCCTGTGATCATCTCTCTCCCTAAAGAAAATGCATTTCCATTTTCTAAGGATAGTTTTTCATTTGTGAATTAGCTCCAGTTTCTTCTAAGCAACTTCTCAGAGGAATTCTCCATGCAGCCAAGCTTGGGTAAATCTGGAATAAAAGCTCTAATTCCAGGGGAATTGCTCCCAAATCAAACTGGTGCCAGAAAAAGCTGAATCTGCCCTCAAAATCCTCTCCATGTTTCTTTCTCTCTGCAGAATCTGCCCTTCAGTCTTTGCTGTTGTCTCAGCCTTTCATTGCATTGCAGGTTCATTTTTTTTTTTTACAATGCCCTCTATTAATCTTCCTGAAAATCAGCTGTCTGATCACAAACACAGAAAATTACATTATTCACTGAAAACCTTCCCATCTCCAGCACCTCCACCAGCCACTCTCTGATGGGTACTTTATATCCATAGGGTCTCATAAGGATGAATGTCTTTTAATTAGATACAAACGGCGCTCATTTAGGTTTATTAGAGGTGATCTGCAAATTTATTCAGCAAATAACAGCCTTTATATAGGGAATTTCACTGTAATATCACCAGCCAGTAAGCCAGAGCAGGGTCTGCAGGCAGTGCTGGATAAAGCCCACATCAGGTGATTTTTGGTTCATCTTTCCCCCATGGAGAAAGGAAAAAAGGCTGGAAATGGATGGTGGTTTCATTTCTTATTTCCATCATTCAGTAGCCAGCAGGGAAAATAAAGCTTTAGCGTTGCAAAATAGAAGTGAAGTCATGTGTGCACACACTCACCAGGTGTATCTGTGTGTGTAGGCAGTGGAAATGTTTTGGGAATCACACACCATGAGGGAAAACACACGGAAGGCTCAAAAAGAGTGGGAAGGGGAGATGAGGAGCTGCTGGAGCTCTCAGGCAGGTGAGGGTGCAGGAGCTCCAGACTCCCCTGGATTTTCCACCACACAATCTGCAGTGCCCCCATCCTGCTGCCCACCATCACCTTCTCTCTGGATCCCACCAAAGCTTTGCACAGCCTGCAGCTCCTGGGGCATCCGCAGCTCCCTTCTCCCCACCAGCTTTTCCTGCCCCATGGATTTTTTTCCAGGCTCTGTGTTAATGAGAAATGGGGCAAATGCTGGTTTCCCACCGCAGAGGCTGCTCTGGGGATGGGCACAATCTCACCCCTCACTCCCTTTCAGGCTGGTTTCCTGTCAGATGGAGTAAAATGCCAGGATTTAGACGAGGGCTCAGCAGCTTTTGCCGTGTCTCGGGAGCAATCTCCATCCCCTTCCCGCAGAGAAGGGAAGGGACAGCAGATCAAAGCGGGCAGCCCCGGGATGTGGTGCCAGGAAATGTTGTTTCCACTGACTTTGCTGCAGGGGCTGGGACTCAGCTGCACAAAGCCAATGGATGTCTGACTCCTGCTGTGGGGACCCACAGCCGCTCATCCCCGGGCTCCCGGGACAGAGGGAGCACAGCAGGAGGAGCCAAGAGGGGTCTGACTTATAGGGACCCTGCAAATCAAGGGCAGATCGTCCCCAGCCCTGACACAGGGGACAAAGGGGGGAAGCACAGGAAGATTCCCAGCCTTTGGCTCGTGCCAGTAAATCCCAGTTGGTAAAAACCCCTGGAAAACCCAAAGCTGGCAGGTCCGGAGAGAGCAGCGGGAGGGGGATCAGGACTCACCTGGTGGTTCAGCGCCCGGCAGCGCTGGGCACAGCTCAGAGCAGAGCCTTGGTGGGACCAGCGGGGAGGGACCTGCCAGGGGATAAAACCCAGCCCCAGGGCACGGTGCTCGCACACAGGGAGCCGCCGGCAGAGACGCGCTGGGAAATGCTCACCTGAGGGCTGTGCTTGGGATGTGAAGGCAAAGGGATGCAGCATCTGTAGCGTCTTCTGTTGCTTTTGCTACAGGGAAAAACAGCGCAGAGAACTTCCCTTTCCCCTTCGACTTCTTGGGGCAGGGAGGAGAGGGGATGTGCAAGATGAGCAGTGCGGGGAGAAACAGGGATTTGGGAACCTTTAGTGCCGAGGAGTGAAATATCAAAGCCTAAACCAGGGGCTTTTGCACCTCTGCTCCAAAGGAGTATTTTCCCAGAGCAGCACAGGCAGAGAGGGAATTGCAGCCTCTCAGCACAGGGTTGGTGTGGTGCTGACAAGTGACAGCCTGTCCCGGTGTTGGGGACAACTGGAAGAGGCACATCCAGCCCCCAGCCAGGGGTACAGGAGTTGGTGCTCAGGGGCAGCTCAGCCCTGGGGAGGCAGGGCAGGGGTTAACAGGCATCGGAGAGGAGCATTGGAGCTGCCTGTGCTCCTGCAGAGCTTCCCGAGGGGATGGAGCCGGGCTGGGCTGGCAACAGCAGCCACCACGGCCGGGCCCCCAACCTGACGCTGCTGCACAGCCGGGACGAGGAGCTGGCCAAGGCAGAGGTCGGGGTGCTGGGCACCATCCTGGCCATCGCGACTGTGGGCAACGTGGGCGTGCTGCTGGCCATGTACCGCCTGGGGAGGAAGATGAGCCGGATGCATCTCTTCATCCTGCACCTGGGGCTCACCGACCTGGGCGTCGCGCTCTTCCAGGTGCTGCCGCAGATGATCTGGAAGGTGACCTACCGCTTCCTGGGGCCAGACCCCCTCTGTAGGGCCGTCAAGTACCTGCAGGTGCTGAGCATGTTCGCCTCCACCTACATGCTCATCGTGATGACCCTGGACCGCTACCTGGCCGTGTGCCACCCCCTGCACACCCTGCAGCAGCCCACCCGCCAGGCCTACGTGATGATCGGGGCCACTTGGCTGCTCAGCTGCCTGCTCAGCCTGCCCCAGGTGTTCATCTTCTCCCTGCGGGAGGTGCGCCAGGGCTCGGGGGTGCTGGACTGCTGGGCAGACTTCAGGTACCCGTGGGGAGCCCGTGCCTACATCACCTGGACCACGCTGTGCATCTTCATCCTGCCCGTCGGCGTCCTCACCGTCTGCTACGGCCTCATCTGCTACGAGATCTGCAAGAACCTCAAGGGCAAGACCCAGAGCGGTGGCCCTGGTCCCTCAGGAGCTGCTCCTCCTGCTCCCTGTGTCCTGGAGAAGGGCTCCAGCGGGCAGCCCTCGAGGGTGAGCAGCGTGAGGACCATCTCCCGCGCCAAGATCCGCACGGTGAAGATGACTTTTGTCATCGTGGCCGCCTATGTCACCTGCTGGGCGCCCTTCTTCAGCATGCAGATGTGGTCTGTGTGGGATGAGGATGCTCCTGACGATGGTGAGTGATGGGGATTGGGAGGCTGCTCTGATGCAGAGCCTTGGGAACACACGAGGGGCCCGTTGAGTTTTTAGCAAGCAACCCCTGCCTGTTGTTTTGTCGTTTTTAAAGATCGAGGGGAAGGCTACAGATTTCCTCCCTGGTAATATTTACAGAAAGCTGTTTGCAGAGTCAAATCATTCCTTTCAGCAGAAAACCCACCGAAAAGTGATGATTTCTGGCCATCACCCTTAAGGATGTGCAAAGATATGGGGACATCCATGCCATGTGTGTCTGTGAATCCCCCTCATGGGGGAATTCATAGAGGTTTCAGAAGTGGATTTCATAGGTCGATTATTTTTTTTAACCTGGAAATTTTCAGTGGCTTTTCTAGCAGGTTCATGGGTAGAAGGAGCTTTATCCAGGGTTGAAAGTTCTCTAGGAGATGCTTTGGCCAGCAAACAGGCTGCAGGAAAGACCAAAAGCTGCTGGGTCTCACGTCCCAGAACACTCCCTGAGGATGTGCTCCAGCACATCCCCACTGCAGAACATCACCCACCTGAACCCTCTGCCTACACACTGCAAACCCCCCGACCTAAAGAGGTGCCAGTCACATGAGATGGGAATGTGACAAAGGACAAGCCAAAGAGAGCCCCCAGCTCTTGCCCTCTGCCCAGTGGGGCCCTGCCCAGCCCTTGTGGATGTTTCATCTCTCCTTCTTGCCTTCCCAGAGTCCACCAACGTGGCTTTCAGCATCACCATGCTGCTGGCCAGCCTCAGCAGCTGCTGCAACCCCTGGATCTACATGTTCTTCAGCGGGCACCTCCTGCAGGATGCAGCGCGCTGCTTGTCCTGCTGGGGGGGCCCCCGGCCCGGGCTGAGGAGAGCGGCCTCCACCGGGAGCCTCTGCAGCAGGAAAACCACCATCCTGAGCCACAGCCACCACGCCAGCCCTGCCAGCCTGCCCCTGCACGGGGGCAGTGCCAGGGAGCTGTACCCACCCTGCGAGGAGGGGGTGACAGAGTCGGGCTCGCTCTAAGCTGCAGCACTGCCCCCAGATGTGGCACCACGACCTCTGTCCCTGCGGAGGTAGCGTCTCATTTTGCAGGATTCCGAATGTTTAACCCCAAAAGTATCGCTGGCCATCTTGTTCTTGCTTCTGCACATGCTGTGAGCATGGGGGAGGGTGGACAGAGCCCCACCAGCTGCTGCCTGACCACAGCATCCACCTCCGTGGTGTTTTGGGAGAGCCTCTGGCTGCTGTCCTCCGGGAAGAGGACGCTGCATCCTCCGGGAAGAGGACGCTGCATCCTCCGGGAAGAGGATGCTGCATCCTCCGGGAAGAGGATGCTGCACCAGCAAATCTTCCTGGAGGGGCTCGAGCTCTGCGTGTTTCACAAATACCAGCAAAGCAGCCCGAGCACAGCAGGAGGCAACGCGGCTCCATCTGCTCGAGAGCTCCCTGCGAGTCACCCATCTCCCATCCTCAGGGCTTTGCTGGCAGAGCAGACACCCAGGACACAGCTCTCCCACGCCCTGGGGCACAGCACACTCACCCCTCTGCTCACAGGGGGGCCTGGCACTGACCCCCTGCCCACCTCTCCGGGGCCGGGGATGGGGCTGGAGCAAAGCCACGGGGCAGACACGTCCTCTCCTGCTGCTCACAGCTGTCCTGCACCTCACTGTGCCCGTTCATGCGCCCAAAGTGCAGCAGTGACTCCTCCAAAGAGCTGCTCAGAGCAGCCCTGGCCCTGCTCCAGCTCAGATCCTGCCTCCCTCCGTGCCCTGGCACTTGCCATCAGGTTTCCTCACAGCCCCTGCTCAACATCTGCCGCATCCCTTTGCAAAGCTGCTCTCAAATTGCTGCTGCTTTTGTCTTATTTAGCAGAGATCAGGGGGCCAAAAACACCCAGGGCTCAGAGGTGGCTGCAGGGAGCTGGGGAGCACAGAGGGGGATGGTCTGGAGTGAACCACGGCCTTTGCAGTCCCAGTCTGGCTCTTGCCCTGAGTGTTGTGAGTCTCCCAAAAGCTCTTTTGTGTAAAAATAAAGCATGGATGAGGCAGGGAAGAGCATCCATTTGCTCTGGGAGTCCAGCTCAAAAGCTGCTGCTGGTGATGTCCAAGTGTCCCAGCAAAGGTACCAAATCCCCTGTGAGCAATGTGCATTATTCCTTCTATTATCACAGCCTAAATCTGTAAAAATAAGACATTAAGAGTAAAATATTTTGGAATCTTAAATTATCTTCACTTTTTAATCACTGGGCATTTGAATCAGGTTTCCCAGAAACTCCTACTAGCTGGTTTTGGGCTCACCTCCTGTCCCATAACCACATCTCCCTTGGCCTTTCTCATGATTCCCAGAGATTGTTTGGGGTTTGGAACATTTTCCTTCACGTGCCCTTCAAGTTGAGCCAGATCTGCACAAGGTTATAAAGCCAGGAGTGCCTGAACTCCTCCTGCCGTGATCGATACTGAATCAATTGTCTCACAACTTTTCATTAAAGCACATCACTGCCAAGCCCATTTAAAATGCACTTGGGGCAGCTCCATCTCTGAGGAAGCAGCTCCATCCCCCCAGCAGACCTCCCAGCCCCACAGTTCCCCTTCTTGGGCACTTTGGAAATTTATTTCTTTAAAAAATCTTAACAAAATGCAGAGTGAGGAGCAAGGACATCACCCAGGTGGGGAGAGGCCTGGCACCCAAGGCATCTGGTGCAGGGACAAAGCAGGAAAACGAAAGGTGAGAGACAGAGAATATCATCCCTCCCCACGAGACACAGAGGGATTTGACTTGCCCACACTCACATGGAGATCAGGGACTCAGTTCTGGCCCCTCACAGCCCAGAGGCACCAGCAGCCCCTGAGGAGGGGGGATATAAATCCCTTGGGAGCAATTTGACCATTTGCCAGGTGAGCTGATGGCAAGAGTTTTGTTCACCCCAGGTGAGCCACCCTCCTGTCCTGCTCCTGGTATCCCCCTCAAATAGTGGCCAGGGGTCAATATGTCCACGTGGCCACTCCAACTCCAACAACAGCTCTGACAGTGATGGAAACTTGAAAGGATTTTAGGCATCAAAGGAAAAAGGGTACAGAGGACAGCAATGGGTCGGGGCTTGTCAGGCAGCAAGGGCAAAACTGGTGGAGAAACTGTATTTAAAAGGATTATATGAGCAGAGAAAGCATTGTTCAGAGGAGCTGTCAGCCTTGAAGATTGCTGCATTTCCCTCTCCCAACTACATTCCATTTTGGGGAGTAGGGGAGGATGTTTCACTTGCTTTTATGAAATGAGAAAAAGGGCCTTCACACGAAACCGGAGAGCACATTTCAGCCTGGGTGGGAGGAAGACTTCCTTGTACCACCCCAGCCTTCAGGAACAGTGATGCCTTTAAGGAAAAGGCCAAGTAAATGACATTCCTTGTGTTACAAGGAATAAGGGCTGCAGGCATCAGCCTGTGCCAGGCACTGAGTGAGGGGAAGGGGCAGCCCTGGGGGTGTAGCTGTGGATTGACCAGCAGCATCCTGGTGTCACAGCTTCACCTCTGTGTACTCCACAGGCTTGGATCCCCCAGGGCTGAGGAGGGGCCAGAAATGGGCTTTCTTCTTCTTTGGGTCCACATTGATATAGTCCACCCTAGACTTCACGTTCTCGTAGTCCCGGTCAGAGCCTGGCCCATGGCCTTTCCCTGGGAAGACCAGGGTTGTGTAGTTGATGTTTTCTTCTGAGCCAGGGCCCTGCAGAAGCAAACACAAACCCCAGGTCAGGCACCAGCACCCACCCAAGGGTCCTTTGCCCTTGAACCCACCCAAAGGTGTGCACCCATTCATAGAATCATGAGATGGTTTAGGTTAGAAAGGACTCTAAATATCTCCTTGTTCCACCCTCTTCCATGAGCAGGGAGACCTCCCACTATCCCAGGTTGCTCCAACCTGATCTTGGACACTTCCAAGCAGCCCAGCATCTCTGGGCAACCTGTGCCAGGGCCTGCCCTTCCCTCACAGGGAAGATTTTTTCTTAATATTCCAGATTTTCCCAATGTGCCCTATTGTGTGGAGGGATCATTCTGGGAATGCTTCCCTCTAAATGGGGAATACTGATTACAGCAAAGGACAACCATCACCCCAGCATCCCTGATGGAATTTCAATATGATTCGATGCATTTTCCTCCCTTGGTGGTGCTCTGGAGGTCTGGAGCTGTGCAGGACCCACATGGATGTGGCACTGGCACATCCTGGCTGGGGCTGTTTCGGCAGAGGCTCTGTGCCCACGGCTGTACCTGTGGGCAGGAAGGGCTGTCGGCCGAGTCCTCCGAGGTCTCTGAAGATGTGTCGCTGCTCCCTTAAAAACAGGAAACATTACCATCAACAGCCCTACCCAGGGAGTTAAAGGAGTGAAAATAGAGAATCCAAAAACCATTAGTGTGATCCCTTCCCTCTCCACCCCTGGCCTGTAGGAAACGGGGCAGGGAAAGCCCAGGGAGACAGGAGACCACTGGGATGGTGAGCAGCCCTTTGCTGGCCACTCGCTCCTGTGGCCAAATTGGGGTTTTCTCAGCTCAGTAAGGAAGAGAGCATCCACAAATGCCATGCCAGAAATTCCCATCCCTGTGCCAGGATGCAGCCCTGCTGCTGCAGGACCCCCTTACCTGCATAGGCTGGGGCTGGTTTTTGTGCCCCGTCCCCTCCTGCTGACGGGGTTGGAGCTGGGCTGGGCTGGGCCACGGGGCTGCTGCTCCCCTGTATCCCACGGGAATGTTGGGCTGTGACCAAGAGGACAGTGAGCACCTTGCTCTGGCTGTGCCTGATGCACCCACCCAGACCCCCATCCCCTCCAGGAGCCCCAGCACTGCCCCACAGCAAACCCATCCACCCCAGCAATAATCATCGTTGTGTATTGGAGTGGGCAACAATCCATCAACTCAGTGACTGACATGATTCAGTACATGCCCTGTTCTGCAGTGAGAGGCTCCAGTGTTAAATCACAGTGTCAGGGCCTCTTCTTGCAAGTTTGAAATGAGTTTGACCCTCGTGGCCAAGCAGAGCTGGGTTATGTACAAGTGTGGGCAGCATTTTGTATGAAAGACTTTCCTGCTGGAAAGTGGAGCTTTATCTGAGATATTATTTTGTCAATGGATTCTAGTGGTGGTTTTCCACTACTTTGCTAACAAGAGCAATAAAAGAAAATCGTTTTGAAACAACATAAGGTTGTATAACCCTCACTGACACTGCCCACCTCACTGACAGCTCTCACACAGCCTGGACCCCAGCACAGCACAGCAGTGCTGGTGCTTAGTCTCTGCCCTGACCCTTTCCCATTCCACACTGGTCCCCAGAAAACCCAGCAGGGAAAGCCAACAAGACAGTAAATTACCTATTTTCCTGCTGAGCATGATGTAAAGGGTCAGCAAGAGGAGAGCGTGCAGAACCAAGGTGGCAACTGATGTGACAACAAGCATCCACCTGAACAAGAGAAAAATATTTTGTCTAACTGAAATTACTCAATTCAATGAGCAGGGACATGTTCAACTACAGCAGGTGGATCAGAGCCCCCCAGCCTGGCCTGGAATGTTTCCAGGGCTCTGTACCCCGGGGTGTTGTACTCACCACTCACAAGTCCTCATCCTCCCAGTGAGGTGACTCCAAGGTCTCAGGGGGGACACAGAGAGGCAGCAAGACCTGGTGGCAACCAACCAAAATGGTCCCACTGAGCTTCACGCTGCTCCACGTGAGCTGAAGATCAGGCTCAACACTTGAAAGCAGTGGCTGGACATTGCAGATGTAAAATAAAGGTCCCCAGACCTCCCCCTGCTCGAGTCCTTCTCATTCACACTCTCACACAGCACAGACTCTCCCTGCCCTTATCAGGGAGCTTAATGGGTTTATTCACTGTTACCTCAGTCATATCTCAGACTTGACAGGAGCTTCAGGGCTCCACTGCAACAAGAATTGAAATTTATTCTTCTTGCTTTAATCCTCTCTCATGGTTCTTTTTTTTTAATACACACACACACAGAGAAAAATGATAACTGTAATCTGAAAAAAAAACCCATAGAAGAAAGTAACCAGAAGAAGATCACGGGTTGGTGTGAGGCTCTTGCACCAGTCAAGTTCCAGACAGAAATATCAGAGGCCCTTCAACACCTGTGTGTTTGAAACACCTAGGATTTAATTCTAAGTGAGCACTTAAATCCTGTCGAAGTTAAGAAGTTTTAAGACAGAAAATCAGAAAACACAAATGCTTGAGCAGAGCCCCTTGGCTTTGGGCTCCTGGCCACAATGCTCAAGAGATTTTAATAAGGAATGGCAATCAAGACGTTAATTTTGTGAGCTTTCACTTGCTAAAAACCACTTTAAATTTTCACTCATTGTCTAAAAACTACCATTTATAAATGGCTAAGAGGGAGAGGCTTCAGCTGAAGCTTTGATATGATGATTAAAGAAGCCACGAAAATATGATTGATAGACTGATAGACAGATTGATAGTTAGAGCAAAGGCATTATCCATCCTATGGATCAGATTCTATAATTTCCTCTTTGACACATTTCTAAGTGTAATTCATCAAGAGCTTTTCTGAAAGCCACCACTCTCCAGTGAAATTTCACTTAACCCAAACAATTTGGCAACTGCCAAGCTAAAAGTCCATTTCTTGCAGAAAATTCCCCCCTCCCTTATTGAACTGATCTGTCCCCAAATACCCTTCTCAAAGGGCTGCCATTCTTAAAAGGCTCATTTCCTACCGTAAGGCAAGAGATGTTGCTGCAGCAGATAATGATCTGAAAAATGAGCTGTTCAAAAGGAAACTGCAAAATAAGACCCAAATCCCACTATCAGTAGCAGCAGCCTCTTTGCTGAGATGGGTATGGCGAGATCCATATCTATTTTTGAGAGAGCACCAGTCAGAGCCTGGCAGCACATGTACTTTTTTGGTGCATCAGGTAACTTCTGTGGGCTTCCCACCCTCCAGCCCCCAGAACATTAACCCTTTCTCAAGCAAAATGCTGTGTGGAAGTCAAGGCTTGCAGAGAGCTGTTCCTCGCCTGGTTATCGAGAGGTCAACGCAAGACGCTCACGCTCAAGCGGAAGGTAAGCAAAATCACCAGAATGCCCTAAATTCTTTTAATCTCATGTGAGTCAGGCCTTGCTGGCCCAGATTAAGGCTAAAGCTCAGCCTGGCAGCGACACAAGCCTGGGATGCAGACACTCAACCCAGCTGCCCCGTTGTTCCACCACTCTGCTTTCCAAGCACCCAACGCCCAGCGGAATGCGATACCCAACAGGGATTTACCTGGAGGACGTGAGATTTCCTCACCACCTCTTTCCTGCAGGCCTGGGGCAGCTGGAGCACTGGAGGCAGCAGGATTTAAGGATGTTTCAGCAGCATTTTTGGTGCAGCCACAGAGTCCAGCAGCTCAGAGCACTCACCAGCTCGGTGCCGGATGCGGTCACGCTCTCCCCTCATGGCAATGGCAGGAACGAGCCCACATGAGGTTCCATGACGTTCCCCTCTGTCAAATGCCTCATTTAAATATATTTGGGTGTTTCTCTGCTGCCCTGCAGCTGCTTTGCTCTGGACCTGAGGACTCTGCATGGCTTGACCAGTTCTCCCTTGTGCTCCATCTTCCAGCAGCTTTCTGCTAAAATGCAGCTGAGCTTCCTTGGAGAAAAGTGGTCCTGAGGGCAGGGAGCTGTGCCCAGCAGCAGCAGAGGCTGGTTTAGTCCCCAGCAACTCAGCTGACATCCAAAAAGTGCTCTGGGTGCTTCCAAGTAAACGTCTTCCACAGGCATAAAACATTTTCACCGATAAGGGATGCAGTCCCAGCTCCTGGCTGGGGGTGGATGGGCCTCAACCTGCTCGTGCTCTGGAAAATTTTCTGGTCAGTAGTAACTTGCAGCATCACTTCATAATGGTGGGGTGCAAGCAGCAGCCTGGCAGACCCCTCTGGATGGTTCCCAGCAGGTCTGGGAAGTGCTGCTCCATAGGAACTGGTAGCTTTGCCGTTCTCACACTGAGCCAGGATTTTGGTTCTGGACATGTCCTTGACCTCTCTTGTGCTTCTTCCTTGACAGGAGACGGGTCAGGAACAAAAGACTCCCCTTCTCCTGGGATCCCTGAATCACGGGAATGGTGCCTGCTGGCATTTCAACATCTCCATCCCCCCCGCAGCAATCCTCTCCCGGGAAGACAACATCCCAGCATCCCAGTGAATCCCCTGGGTCTTCTAAAGGGAAAGAGAAGAACAGATCCTGAGAAGCACTACGAACCCCAGGCACTGTCTGGGTTCACCCCCAGGAGCTGCATCACAAACTGGGGTCCCCTGACAGGTCCCTGCCGTGGCTCAGTGACTTCCCACATTCCCCCTCATCCTCCGGGGTTACAGGATCCACACCATCCATCAGCTCCACCACCAGGAGATGTTTGTCCTGCTCTACCCACAACTGCTGTGCCACGGGTGAATATTTAACTGAAACTTGCTTGTTTGTTGGTTTTTTTAAGTGAGTGAGTGCCATTGCAGCGCTTCACTCTTTCAAGTGCTCAGTGATGGATAAACTGATTAACAGGTGGGAGAAGTGTTTGATAAACGGAGGAAAAAAGGCTTCTTTAGAAAACGCTGCTTGGGTGCGATTTGCATCAGACAGAGCTCGCCGTGGAAGTGGCTGCACTAAAGGAAATATATAAAAAAGAACACAGATAACATATTTTTAGCCTGAAAGCAGATTTTTTTTAAATGAGAAAAGTGCTGTACACTGAGTCAGCGAGAGGTGCATTTTCCACCCAAGGTGCAAAAACTTTCTCAGGTGCCTGAGGGCAGGAATGTGCAGCTGGAGGGGGTGAGACACACCTTGGGACAGCCCCTGCCTGGCAGCCATGCAGGGCTAGACATACATCACTTATGAGACCTGGGATGTTCCAGCAGCTGGAGCCACATTCCATCACGTTCCTATGGAGTGTAGGAGCTTTTTCTGCTGTTTTATTTACGAGGATTCAAAGGCCCCCAGTGTTACAGAAAATTTGACATGTTTGGCCCTGTCACTCTGGGCTGCACCAGGAGCCTTTTTGCCCCAATTTTCTGGGCAAATGTGGCCCAGTTTCTCCCAAAAGACAAAGGAAAAATCCCCATTTCGTTTCCCTTGAGATAAAATTTTTGATGTAACTTTAAGAATTTAGGTTTAAAAATTATTTCTGAATTAGCTAAAAAGTTGAAATATATTTGCTTAACTTCAAAAATTTCTAAATGAAAGGTTTGGCCTCTTTGTTACTTTCATCTTCACATTTTAATGCTGAATCCACTGTTATGAGTTTGCAGATTATGATGATCCAATTGGGGAATCTTTTCAACTAAATAAACTATTTCACTTAATGTATTTGGTGTATCTGTGCTACAGCTTACCCTCATGTTTATCTCCAAAGCCCAGTGACCCTTCAGGCTGGTTTTTTGACAGGATTTTCGAGTAATAAACCATGTCTGGAACAATCCACTTGCTGCTTTTGGCTGAGCTGGCACTTGCTGCAGCTGCTTTTGTTTTAGGAAGTTTCTTTTAATCCATGAATGCATAAAGTACATTAAACTGCATCTTTAAAGGGAAACAGATAACAGCTTTGCGTAAAGCTACTCAGTTAAAAAATACTGCAGCCACCAGTCTGGGTGTGGGGAAAGGCAGTGAATTTTCTTTCGATGGGGAAAAAAAAATGTCTGCATCTGCCAGCAGTGTTCACTCTACTTTGCCTTATGTCTCCGTGCTTATATCAAGAAAGATTTGATAGATTTTTTAAGATTAATCTCCCTGCAAAGCTGGGGAGAGGAGGCACAACTTGGCTCGCTCCAGCCACCCCCAATTAACCACGTTGGACTCGTGGATAAGAACTTTCATTTCCTGGGTGAAGTCTTTAATTAGATAAAATAGATTAACTGGACTAAACAAAAAACTGAATAGTGCAGTGATAAGGGTAGAAACCTCCTCCTTTGTGGCATCCACCATCGGCTGTTGCAGTGCCATAAACATGGAAAACGAGGACAACTCAGCATCATCCCCGGCCTGAGAGGAGGTGGCAAGAAAATCATTGTCTCCCCCACCCTCCTCTCCCCCCAGCTCTCCTCCCCTCATATCTGAGGGCTTCATTTGTTCATCAACATTTTCTATTTGCATTCACAGAGGCTTAATGAGATGCCTGTCCTGGCTTAAACAAAACTCCTGGGGACAAGCCCATTAGAGGCTGCAAAGCAACATGGAACTGTCTCCCCTGAAAAGCCGCTTCTTCCTGGCACCGACTGCCTTTTAAAAGGGAAAGTTGCGGATTCCCGAGCAGTTCATCGTTGCTAATTAGTGTTTGCCTTTTCAAATGATTTCGGTGGCTGCCCTGCTGCTACAAACCCATCCCTTCGGGGCACCCCACGGCCACGGGCGGGTCCCCAGGGTGGGTCTGCGGAGNAGTGGAATGGGATGGGGATCCCACTCTGCTCCAACTGCGGGACCTTCACTGCCCCGAAAGCAGCCAGCACAGCCCCCTGCCCAGCACCCACGGGTCCTCCCCCCACGCCTCCCTCACCCACAAAAGCAAACGTGACCCCGCAGTGCCCGCTCTGCCTCTCCGGGGAAGTGGCCCGTGATTCACTCCCGGTGCCCGAGCCCGCTGTTGACTCTGGCAGGGGCGTTATCGCGGGTGGCCCTTGGCGCTACAAGAGCAGCTCCGCACCCGCAGACAGAGCCCAGCGAGGCCACCGAGCCGCCGGCATGAAGCGCCTCCTCCTCCTCGCCGTGCTCTGCCTCTCCCTGGCCAGCGCCTTGAAGAGGTAAGGGGGTCCCCGAGGTGCGGCCCAGCTCCCCAGGCCCTCCGAGGTTTGGGTGCTGCTGAGCCCCCCCCACCAGCGAGGACATCCCGTGGTACCACGCCGTGATTCCTGGTTTCTGTGGGCTCCATCCCGTCAGCTGCAGTGGGATGGGGTGGGGGGTCTGCAAACGGGGAGCTGTGGGAGAGCACAGGGCAGAAAATTCCAGCGGGAGCTGTCCTTGGCCCTGCTCGCGTATCCCAGCCTGAGGGCCTTTCCATCAGTCACGCCGAGCTCCTGCCCGTCCTGTCACCGCCGGGATGTGCGTTCTCTCCCGCCAGCTTTGCCCTTGATTTGCTGCCTCCTAAAACACATCAGTGTTTTTCGCTGTGCCTTGGCTGGAAAGCGGTGCAGGGGGGGCGCAGTGTCTGGACCTGCATCCTGGCGGTGCTGGGACCCTCAGGGTGGGCCCGGGGGCTGCAGGACTGCAGCAGCACCCGCAGCCTCGTGTGAGTGAGCAGGACCCTTCTCCCCCAGGGTGACCCTGACACGGCGCCGCTCCCTGAGGAAGGTGCTGCGGGACCGTGGGCAGCTCTCCCACTTCTGGAAAGCCCACGGGCTGGACATGGTGCAGTACAGCGAGGACTGCCCTTCCTTCTCGGAGAGCAACGAGCCCCTCATCAACTACCTGGATGTAAGAGGGGCAGCGCAGAGGGAGGGGAGTACGGAGCCCCCCAAAACACATTCCTTTGTCTGAGCAGTCCCCCAGTGCTCAAATGCTTGCCAGAAATCCCACGCCTGCAGCAGTGCCCAGTGCCCAGCGTGCCAGGACTCGCTGTCTGCCCGTCCCTGCCTGGCCCTTTGTTCCCAGGAATGTGATGAGGACAAGGAAGAACATTCATGGCAGGCACTCCCAGCCCTGTCCTTGCCTGCTGGGTTTCCCCCACGCCCAGGGAGACAGATTTCCTCTAAATATAACACTTTACACACTCATGAGAGCAAACCCCACCTCAAAGGACCCAGGGGTGGAGGGGTTTCCCCAGGCTCATCCCATTCCCCAACAGTGTGAATGAAGAGCAGCCCCTTCTCTTTGCATCCCAGTGATGGGCGTCCCCTCAGGGCCCAGCCTTCCCAGGAAAAGGACACCACCTGCACTCACCGTCCTGCTTTTGTTCTCAGCTTCCCTTATTGTTCCTTAAATATTTGTCTCCTTTATTCCACCTTGCACGGTGTGGCCATGGCAGATCAAACACTGCCACCTCCCCACGCTGATCCCCATCCGTGCCCTGCAGACACGCCAGCACAGGCTCCCCTTTGCCAGTTTTTCTTGGCATTCTGATGGCTCATGGTGGTCTCTGCTCCCCTCTTTGCTAGATGGAGTATTTTGGGCAGATCTCCATTGGCTCTCCCCCCCAGAACTTCACTGTGGTGTTCGACACGGGCTCCTCCAACCTCTGGGTACCGTCCATCTACTGCGTCAGCAAAGCCTGTGGTGAGTGCAGCCAGGCTCAGGGTGACCCCAGCGGGGCCACAGGTCACCAGCACACCCAGCCCTGAGACCTTGGGGGGATCTCCCCACCCAGCTGAGCCCTGCAAGGCACACACAGATAACAGAAATCCAGGGGGGGCCCAGTGGGTGTGTTTGCCCAGGTGTGGGTGGGGATCACACCCCCAAGACCTGGTGGGGCGATACCGGCCATGTTCTTTAGACCATTCTTGTGGGAGCCTTTAAACAAACAGGCAAAGATGATAGCACAGAATATGGCTTGTCAGCAAGGGGCAGGGTGGCAGGAACAGGCGGGCACGGAGAGCATGGCACAGCTCTGGGCTGGCTGCCCAGGGACTCAGCAGGTGACAAGGAATGGGCTTGTTCAGGCTGTCAGTGATGAGCCAGTCCTGCTGCCGTGGGACACTGGGCCTCTCCAAGCAGCCCCAGGGCTGCCCCAGAGGCCAGAGGGAATTGGAGAATATAACTGAATACCACAGTGCCTGTGGGGCTGCTCCTGGCTGCAAACCAGGAACAGCAGTGCTCATCTTCAGGACTCCTAAAAATACCCCATGGGCAAATCCCACTCCCCCTAACAACCCTCACACCTTTCAGTCACATTGAAATGGAATAAGTTTTATCCCTCCTCAAAACTCCAGCACATCCCTCAGCCTGTGACCAGGAGTTTTGGTGACACCACGCTGCCCCATCATATTGCTGGCACTGGCCATGGTGGGGGGTTCTGGCAGATGTGGTCATGCAAAAAAATAACACTTCTGCTGACAGATCCCATCTCCTTCCCCAGCTGAGCACGCCAGGTTCCACCCAACACAATCCAGCACCTACCAGGCAGTAGGGACCCCCTTCTCCATCCAGTATGGGACCGGCAGTCTGACGGGGCTCATCGGGTCCGACCAAGTAGTCGTGAGTCACCTTTGGCTTCTCCTGCTCTGGACAACGTGCCTGGGACTTGCCCACGGACTCAGCATCCCCATGGAACCCCCTCCTCCCTGCAGGTCGAGGGTCTCATCGTGAGCAACCAGCAGTTTGCAGAGAGCATCAGTGAGCCGGGGAAAGCCTTCCTGGATGCTGAGTTCGACGGGATCCTGGGGCTGGCTTACCCCTCCCTGGCCGTGGATGGGGTCATTCCTGTCTTTGACAACATGATGGCACAAAATCTGGTGGAGTTGCCCTTGTTCTCCGTCTACATGAGCACGTATGGACTCTGGGATGCTGCTTAGAGTCTGTCATTGCCTTAGGGAACAGGAGGGTCGGCTAAAATATAGATATTTTACTGAGATAGTGAGGGGTTTTGGTACCAGGCTGTGCATTACAAACCTCTGGCCTTACACAAAGCGTGTTTGTGGGAAGCATTGTGTATAAATCCACTAATTTAAAATGTTATTTGCAAGGTAAAAGAGAAAAAAAATCTCATGTGTCCTCCTTCCTCTAGGAACCCTGAATCCCCCTTGGGAGGAGAGCTGCTTTTTGGGGGCTTTGACACCTCCCGCTTCAGAGGGACCCTGAACTGGGTACCAGTCACCCAGCAAGGGTACTGGCAGATCCAGCTGGACAAGTGAGTGGTGCTGGAAAGGGAGGGAAGGCTGGGCTGGGGTAGAGGAGCAGGACAAATCCCTCCTGGTCCTTCTCTCTCACTTCTTCCAGCATCCAGCTGGGTGGGACAGTGACTTTCTGTGCCAACGGCTGCCAGGCCATCGTGGACACCGGGACATCGCTCATCGCAGGACCCAAAAAGGAGGTCAAAGAACTGCAAAACTACATCGGTGCTGTGGCTGTGGATGGAGAGGTGAGGGCCAGGGTGGGTAGAGGAGGGAGGAAAGCCCTGGGACCCCCACCCTGAGGGGGCAGCACAGCTGAGCCTGGCTGTGTTGCAGTACGCCGTGGAGTGCAGCAACCTCAACGTGATGCCTGATGTGACCTTCACCATCAACGGGCTCCCTTACACGCTCAACGCCCAGGCTTACACACTCATGGTATGGCTGTGGCTTCCCTGGTACTACCAACCCCAATTCCCAGCAGCTCCAGTGACAAAGGTGGCCCAGAGCCACCCTGGGAGCTGAGCCGTGTGTCCCAAGAGGTGACAAGCCCCACTGCCTGGTGCTTCCTCACCATTCCTGTGCCTTTCTATGGGCATGAGGCTCTTGGGCTCACTACCAACTCTACCCTTCTCCTCCCCCAGGAGTACAGTGATGGCATGGCCTTCTGCCTCAGTGGCTTCCAGGGGAATGACATCCCTCCTCCAGCGGGACCTCTCTGGATTTTGGGCGACGTTTTTATCCGTCAGTTCTACTCCGTCTTTGACCGTGGGAATAACAGGGTGGGGTTGGCCCCCGCTGTCCCTTAGGGCTGTAGCATCCTGTGGGGCAGGAAGGGAATGGAGCCACTGGGATGCTGCTGTGGGCAGGGCAGGGGGTGTCACCACTGCATCAGTGTCCTCGAGGGGATGAAGACACCCAGGCATGCAGATGAGGATCCCAGCAGAAGTTCAGTCCATGCCAGGACGCTGTTTCGTAATGACTATAAAAAATGTCTTGAGCAGCTCTGTGATCTGCTCTGCAGATTCTATATTTTTTCAACATGAGCCAATAAAAGCTTTACAAAAAAACCCTGTCATGCTTCTGTCATCAGAAGCCCAGCAGTAACCCCGTGGGTCTGTACTGGGCTGCAGTGGGGTATTATATCCTCCTCTAGATTCTGCCCTTCTCCCTTGTTGATCCATGGCACTGCCAGAGCTGCATGTCACAGAATCACAGAATTAACAAAGTTGGAAAAGACCTTTGAGATCATCCAGTCCAACCTATTACCTAACACCGTCCCATCATCTAAATCATGGCACTAAGTGCCTCATGTCCAGTGTGACTGCAGCTTCCCTGCTCTGGAGGGAGCCTTGGCAGTGAGGGATCTGAAAGGTCAACCTTGGGATCCTTACCTGGGATTTCCACAGAGGCAGAAAGAAGATTGGAAAGACCCTGGGGCTCTTTCTGTACCATAAAACACATACAACAATCGGTGATTTCCAGCGAATTTTGCTTTTATAACCTTGGGGAACCTACAAAGACAAGGGGACTGGTGTGTCCTTGAAGCAAGAGGTGGCAAAGCAGCTGCTGAACTCTGGGCTGGGCTGATCCTGGGGACTGTGAGGCCTNCGAGCAGCTGTGGCTCATGCATGAGGCAACCCAGGCAAGCACGGAAGGCACCGAGAAAGAGAAGCATGGAAAAGGGTTATTTTTATCCAGGCCTTTGCTCTGTTTTCCCTGCTGACACTGAATTAAGGCCCTACTGCACTGAGCCTGAGGTGTTGGGGTGTCCATGTCCCAGACCAGGCTTCATGGCTGCTCCATCATTCTCAGACCAGAGCAGGCTTCAGGGTTGGGTCTGAGAGCCCTGGAATACTCAGAACTGCTTGTAAACCCTGCGGCTCAGCCTTGTGGTTTGCAATAAAAGAAGATATCTGCCTTACTCAGAAACACTGATTGTGCCACTGACCAGCATGGGTTCTGTAAGGTTTCCTGTGTTGACTTCACCTCAGCTCTGCTGCAGTCACAGATAAGGTGCTGGGGCAGCTGGACAAAGGTCTCCTCTCCCTTTTCCACATTAACTCTTAGCACACCAAGGTGCTCGTGGGCACCAGCCCACCATCCCAGCCATAGGCAGTGGGGAGGCATCCAGCTCCCCCAGCACAATGAGGGACCACTCAGTGTCCCCAAACATCAGTTGGCACCAAGAAATGGGCTTGGCCTGGACTCAGCCAAGGCTGTTCTGCTGATGTGCGCTCTCAGGATCCCAGAGCATTCTTGACAGGTTTTGGGAGGGATGTCACTCCAGAAAATACTAAGCATCCCAATAAGGAGCAACTCACTTCCTGCTGTCCCCCAAAAGAGGCTGAACAGCATAAGGAACAGTTTCATCACTGGGATGCCTTTTGCTTTCTTCCCTTTCCCTCACTCTCACATCCCTGTGATCCTCACCACAGAGACAGCCTGTCCTTTCCTTGTCCACACGAGCCTTTCCTCTGATCATGGCAGTCCCCAGCCTGTGTTTCATTGTCTCCCAGCTGCAAGACCTTCCCCACAGTCACAGGGCACAAACCCACGCCTTTTCCTCTGAATTGCTGACGTGGTGGAGCAACCAGGACAGGATTGAAGCTGTGGTTGATGGAGCTGCTGAGAAATGCCTTGGCCATCACCTCCTTTACACCACTGCCTTCATCTGGGGCGAAGCTCAAACCCAGGGTGATAAGGAGAGCAGGAGCTTTGGGAAAATCCCTTCTCTTGTGAAATCAAACAAAAGCCAGAGCCAGTGCTGAGCCTGGGCTGGGCACCCTGATGGATTCAGGCCATGTCCAAAAGCAGAAGTGGCTGAAGGCATCAGCTGTAGAGATGTAACCACAGACCCCATCTCCACCGGGTGGAGAGACGTCCTCCGTCCCTCCAGGAACATGTGAGAGGAACAAGGGCAGAAGTTGCTGGTGGGGAGAGTGAACAATGAAGTCTCACTGCAAGGACAAAGGTGAAGCAGTACGATAAAAACAGGCTCAAAACAGGGATTAGGAGAGACCTGCTCCAGGGAAACATCAGCCTTTTACCCATCACTGGCGAGAACTGGCTCAGGTGCTTCTGCCTCATCCCAGCTCCTCCCAGTGCCTGCCCTCTGGGGAGAAAAACAGATTTTTCTGGCCAGACAGGTCCCAAAATTACACCTGGGGAGAGGGAGGGGGGTTTGTCCAGCTGAGTGCAGCAATCCTCCGTGGGATCCTATAAGGAGTGCCAGGGGAAAAAAAAAAATCTACAAAAATGAGGGCAGCCAGTGGCAAAGCAAAAGCTGGGGGTCTTGGAGGGACCCCATTCCTGGGCACCAGGACCACCAGCAACTGCTGGTGAACTGCTGGTTCAGGGTGAGGGAGCCAGGAGGGTTCACAGATCGGAGGGACACTGAACTTCCACTGCAAATCCCAAATCGCGCAGAATGCTTGGCAAAGGCTCAGGACTTGCCCTTGCACGTTGGGAAGCACAGCTCTGCCTTTGCAGCCACAGCCAAGCAGGTTTTCCCACTCCAAAGTACCCGTGGGCACCAGCCTGATGCTCAGAGACAACCAGAGGCTTCCTCGGTTTTTCCACGGGGGCGGCTGAGATCCCCAAAATCCCAGTTGCGGGTTGAACACATCCTCCTTCAGGAGATGCCACCAGCTCTGGTTGCTGGGGCTCCCATCCTTCCGTGGTCCCCTCCTTTTAGGGTGGTTGTGGGATGTCTGGCTGGCTGTGGGTGCAGGGTGGGAGTTCCTGTGGATTGGGAGCTGCAGGGATGCGGCACAGTGTGGAAACGCTCCCGCTTCCCACCCTGCCCCTCTCCTGTCTACAAAAAGAGATGAAGATACAGAGAACTGCCCCCTCAAAGCGATGTCAGCCCCTCCTCACCTGCCACCGTCCCCCCGGTGTCCCCAGCTCCCAAATCCACTGATCCCGTCTCCCACCATCAGAGCCGCCTGAGCAAAGTCCGGGATGGCTCCTGCGGGCTCCGAGGATGCTGCGAGAGCCCCCGACGGGATCTTGTTGTCAGACCCCGATAACCCCCCAGCAGGAGCTCAGATAAAGGGTCCCGCTGAGATGCGTGAAAGGCACCGGGGGGGGATTCTGAAGAGAGGCCAAAAGTCCATCTCAAACTCCAGCGGACAAAGTTCTCCTTTCCCTCTCCGACCCCGAGCCCAGGAGCCGAGGGAAACTCCATTGACATCCCAGCGCCCGCCCGCGGCTCCTCCGCCAGCCCCGGCAGGATCTCGGCCCCTTTCTGCTGATGTCACGGAGCGGGGCCCCGCAAACGCCTTCTTTTCTGGATCCTCCTCTCTCGCCTCTCCCCTCCCTGGGCCGCCGGCTGGAGCGGAGCCGGGAGCTGTGGCTGCCCGGCCGACGGATGCCCCGGCAGGTGAGTGCACTGCCCTCCGGCCCCTCCGGCCCCTGGGGTACAGCTGAGACCCCCGGGGCAGGAAAAGAATAAAAACAACTTTGGAAAACTCCATTTTGAGTTTAAAGCCATCTGGCCTCTGAGAAAGCCGACAAAGGGCTGGAAAGTCGGTTCATGCTGAGACAAGAGGCTCTGCCCTGTGCTTCGGGTGCTGCCCTCGGCCGGGCTGGGGTGGCAGAGGGGTGCCCGGACCCCACAGCTGAAAGCTGCCCTGGCAAGGGTGGGGTTCCAAGGGAGAACGGCGCAGGGCTGGCCAACGCATCGGGGAAAAATGCAGGGAAGAGGCTGCCAATGTTTCCATCTGTGCCTTGGCCGGCACGGGGCCGGACGCTGCCATGCGGATGCTTGTCTCGCTTGGGGAGGGGCTTTGCTGGAGGTTCTCAGGGCACAGAGCATGTGGGGACACTGGGACATGTTGAGATGCAGCCTGCGGGGAGACTTTTAGGGTGCTCCTGGTCTGGGATGCTCCCAGGGCTGTGCTTAGGGCACCCAAGGAATCCCACCCGGACGGGGTCTTCTTTAATAAAGGTAATTTTCCCTAGGACACCAAGTGTGTGCCAGACGTAGGGGGAGACATTGGACTGAACGGGGAGTGAGAGAGGCAGGGAGGTTGTTCCCAGAGCTTTGAATGGTGATGAACTGGCGTGTCTGGGCGTGCACCGGCACCTCGGGAGCCCGAAGCGGGCAGTGATGTGGGCTGGGCTTCTCATAGAGGTTTCTGACCCCACTGTGTCTGGGACATGAATGCAGGAGGGTGCTGGGACACCAGGACACGGTACTGGAATGATGTGGACATGGTTCTGGCAAGGTGCAGACACGGTGACATCTGTGGTCTTGGGATGGATGGGTGGGAGCCAGCAGAGGACTTGGGCAGCAGTGGCTGTTCCCATACCCCTGTCGGTGCCACAGGGCTCGCTGGGAACCAGCCCCATCCCCGCAGTTGAGTGACTCCCTCTTGTCCCACAGGGCCCGCCCATGGATGCCAGCAAGAAGGTGGATCTGAAGATAATCATCATCGGAGCTCTGGGGTAAGGAGCGGTGCTGGCGAGGAAGGCAAGTCCCCTGTGTGTGCTGGAGTGGGCAGGCCCTGCTGTGACCAACCTCTGAGCAGCGTGAGGCCTCACCAGTGTCCTTTCCCTCCCACCAGTGTGGGCAAAACCTCCCTCCTGCACCAGTACGTGCACAAGACATTTTACGAGGATTATCGCACCACGCTGGGCGCCAGCATCCTGACCAAGGTCCTCGCTGTGGACAACACCCCCCTGAAGCTGCAGGTGAGTGGGGCTGGCACTGCCTGGGATGCCCCACCCTGCTCCTACAGGCACATGTGTCCCACCGTGTCCTGCTGTCCCCAAATCCTTATCAGTGTCACGAGGTGCAGGGCTGGATTTGCAGAGCCCAATTTTCAGCATCCATGAGCTACACTGGAATCTCACAGGAGGTCTGGGGGCTCAGCATGCCCTGAAGCTGATCCTGTGAGGTTAATGGAGCACAGGGCTGCAAGCAGCCCCTCTGCTGGTGTCATGCCTGTACCTGTGTCCTTCTCTGCCCTAGATCTGGGACACAGGGGGACAGGAGCGATTCCGGTCCATGGTGTCAACCTTTTACAAAGGCTCAGATGGCTGCATGCTGGCCTTTGACGTGACAGACAGGGAGTCCTTTGAGGCCCTGGACAACTGGAGAGATGACTTTCTGGAGAAGGTCATTCCACGGGAGCAGGATTTCCCCATGGTCGTGCTGGGGAACAAAATAGACCTCTGTGATCGGCAGGTAAGGACGGAGGAGAGAGTGAGTTGTGTGGCCATGGGGAATGGTGGAGTCTTAAAGGTCTTTTCTAACCTAAGCAATTCCATGATTCTTTGATTGGGATACTTTAGTGTCCTAATGGCTTATGAGTGGTAATCCTTCCCCTGCAGAATCAGCCTTCTCCCTTATGCTCATATGAAAATTAGGGCTCCAGGCATGGAGCTGCCACCTCCCTTTTGCCTCTTGGCAGGGACAAACAGCATCCTCCCACTGCCCTTTGGCAGAGACGTTCCCACCGAAGGCAGCAGGAATTACAATGTTAGGCAGTTGTCTTCACTGTCAGCACCCTGCCCTCGCCCAGCAGAGGCTGGACGAGCAGGAGGTTCCCCTGTTCCAGACCTCCAGCAGCCACAGGCATCCCTGTGCAGTGACTCCATCCTCCCCTCCCACAGGTACCCAAGGAAACTGCCTCGGCCTGGTGCAAGGAGAAGGACATCCCTTATTTTGAGGTCAGCGCCAAGAACAACATCAACGTGGCTGAGGCTTTCGAGACCCTCGCGAAGCAGGCGCTAACGACGGTGAGCATCGCTCCTGCTCCGAGCCTGTGCCGCAGGCAGGGATTCGGGTGGGAGCTGCACTCACCAGGGCCGGTCCAACAGACCCTCCCAGCCCACCCTCTGGCGTGGAACAGCTCCTACTGTAACGAGTGGGAGAGCCTGGGGAAGGAGAAATGCATCAGTGTTTGATTCCTTAGAGTAGATCCTAAGCCAATTAGAAAGGAATAAGAGTTGCTGTTTCCCGCGGTGTGGCACCCGCAGCGCGCCACCACTGTCCTCTAGCGGCCATCCCACGGGGACATTCGTGTCCCCAAGCCCTGCACGAGGTGGCTGTTCCCTGGATTTTGCCATTAAGCACAAATCAGGACAGAACCTCAGTGCTCTGCAGTTTTCTGTCCGCTCAGGCCGGTTCTGAGTCCACGACTCTCACCCTTTCTCTTCTCTGTTTTTTCCAGTATAAAGGGATTTTTGAGAGTTATTTAACCGACTCCATCAAACTCACTCCCAACGACAAGCCCAAGAAGAGATGCTGCTGACCCTGGATACCCTCCCTGCTGGACCCCACAATACCCAGGACTGGGGGTCTGTGCCCCCTGCCCATCCCAGCCTGGCTGCAGGGACTGGTCAAGCCAGGGCACAGGATGGACACACTGAGGCCAGCTGGTCGTGCACCCCAGGACTTGCTGCTTCCCAGGGCTCCAGAGCTGCTCTCCTGAACTAGCAAATCCCAAATTGCTGCTGTGTCAGGGTGGCCCTGTCCCCCTCCATCTGCTGCCATCTGGCACCTGAGTGGGCGATGCCCCTGCGGTGACAGTGCCAGGGATCCAGGCAGCGTTCCTGATGCCTTTCCAGAGACCACAACCTTGGTCCAGGGATGTCCCTTCCTGGTGGCCCCATGGCTCTCACAGTGGCCAGAGTGTGTATGGGCTGTCCCAGGAGGACAAGGGGGGGCTGGTGGCCTCAGCACAGGGCTCAGAGCAGCCAGGTCCCCTCCTGGGATCAGCCACTGTGGAGGCAACTGTTTCATGCCTCAGTTTCCCCTGAGCTCATAGACATCCTCTGTCAAACACCTTCCACTCCCATCTCTCCTGGAAGGATCCTCAGAAAAAACACTTTGTCAGGGATTCTTTTTATAAAAAAATAGGAAATTAAATATTTCATTTTATTTATAGTTATATGTTGCAAAATTCTTCTGTGGTCCTGCAGTGGGAGGATGGGGCAGGGCCTTCAGACTTTCCCTCGTGAGCTTGTGCCAGCCCCTCAGAGCTGGGAGATGCATTTTGGGGCTGGCTTTCTTTTCCTCTGCAAATTTTGAGTCAGGACAGAGAAGAGGCATCCAAATCATCGTGCCAAAGTGGGTGTGCAGTGGAGGTGTGAGGCTTGGCTGGGGTGGCTGTCAGCAGAGGGAGCCTGCTGGAAGCCAAGCCAGGCACCTGCTTCCCTTCCTTCATCCCTCCCACTCTGGATCAGGCTCCTTTGAGGAGCTCTGTCGAGGCACAGGCTGGGCCTGGCCAGGGAGGCACCCATGGCCATCTCATGCCACATTCCCCACAGCCCTGGGAGCTGCATCCCTGGGGCTACAGAATCCCATTTTTTGGAGTGGTTGGACTCAGGGAGACCCCCAGCTGAGGGGTTCGCTGCAGGAACTCCTGTCCTCCTGAGACATCCTCCTCCAAACCCATCCACATTGACTGCACAAGCCCTACAGAGATTCCCAGGGGCTGTGGGAGCTCTGCCCTGGCATCCTCCAGACCTTTCCATGAGCAGCAGCCTCTTTATGCCTGTCCCCCACCAGCTGGGGACAGCACCCATCGGTGGCAGTGGCAGGGCACGGAGCTGGCAGGAGTGTGCAGGGAGGGTGAAACCTGAGTGAGGGCTCAGCAGAGGAGGCATGGGGGGCTGCAGAGCTGGAATCAGGCTGCCCGTCTCCAGAGGCACGTAGAGACCTTCCCACCCTCCTCCTTACGCAACACTCAGCCTGTTTATTTGGGCACCAGGCCTGAGACAGGATTTGTCCCTTAATATTGGGAGGAGAGAGGCACTAACAATTTCATTTCCAAGCTCTGCCAGCCCTTTCTCCACTCTGTGCCTGCCTGGAGCCCCCTCATGCCCAGCACTGTGCAGCCCCATCCTGGCACAGCTCCAGGCTGAGCATCTGCCAGTGCCTCGGCCAGGGCTGTTTGGACAGGCATGTTAAGCACCATTTGTGCCAATAGTGCTGTTGTTTCTAATCACACCCTTTCCCCAGAATCTCTCGGTGCTGGCAAACAAGCACTTGGTCTGTTTTACCCCACCAAGCAGCACTTTGGACACCCAGAGCCGAGCAGGTCACACAAACACACTCAGTGGAGTGGGTGCTGCCTCAGCCAGGGCTGAGCAGCCTCTGACACAAGCCCAGGGGTGCTGTGGGTGCTGGAGCCCACGAGTGGCAGGGGCTGGAGCCAGGTGGGAGCTGCAGGCTTGGCTCAGGGTCCACCTCCAGATTGGGCTCCCCTGGAGAGGCACAGCCAGGAACACCCAGACCAGCTGGGGTCAGACCTTCATCTGCAGGCACAGCTCACTCCTGAGCCCCGATTCAGGCTCTGAGGTTCTGGGCTCAAACTGAGCAGGGCCCCAGCACTTTGTGCATCCATAGAACATCATTCCAGACACAGGAATTAAGACTGTGAAGGATGTGGCCACCGTGGGAACTGGCAAGATCTCCAATGGCATCACCACCCCGTAGAGATCCTGGCTAACACACCTTGCAGAGGTGCAGCACCATGATGGAGCCAACTGCAGCCATCCAGCTTCTCTTGTCCCTCCATCCCTCCTGGGCAGGAGCTCTGGCATGGTCCTGCCATCTGGGCAGCCCTGGGACAGTCAGGAAGGCCAGGAGACTGAGCAGGGTGGCACGGTGCCAGGCAGGATGCTGGCAGGAGCAGCCAGAGGTGCTAAGCTGGTAATACTATCCCGCGGCCGAAACTTGATAAAGGACAGAGGGAGGTTTGCAACACGTGGGATTAACAAGGTCGGCTCAAGATTTTCTCAGGGTGAAAATCAAAGGGAAAAATATTTGCCTTGTGTGACTCAGTGAGTTCCTGTGCAGCCAGCAGCGCCTGCTCACCCTGGTGGAGAGCCTGGTCTCCCTCCATTGACTGCCAAGGAACCAAACCTGAGCCCTCCCGCTCTCCTGCCCACGCTGAACTATTTAAGAATCAAAGAGACTTCCCAGCTGTGGTGCTGGACTCGACCAACACAACCAGGCTGCACTGCTGCCACAGGTTTTCTCATTCGATCACCAAAACTGCAAAAATCAGCTAAACCCCAACCTGAGGGTGCTGATCATTGAGCAGAGGCCATCCCAACACTGTTGGCACATGTGGAAGAGCTGTCCTCTGTATTTACAGAATTAACACTTGACATTCACCCTAAATCTCTGACTCCCAGCTTCATTTTGCTGCTGAGGTTTAATTACTCCTGAGAGCTCTTCATCCTCTAAAAGTACAGCATGTGCTCTCCATGTTACCTGGTGCAACCAGCCTGGCTGAGTCCTGACTGGTTCCAGGGGTGGGAGCCTGGTTGGAGCAGATGGATTTGCATCACAAACTGCCCTGTGCAGGGCTGACACAGAGCTGTTCCCCTGCTGCTGCTGCCTGAGGCACATCCCAGCCATCCAGGGACAGGCAGCAGTGGCAAAGAATCATAGAATCAATAATTTGGGTTGGAAAAGCCCTCCAAGATCATCAAGTCCAAGCTCACCACGAAACAGTGTCTGTCCACCCTAGCACTGGCACTGGGTAGGATTAAATTCTTTTATTGAATGTGTGAGAATTAAAAGAAAGGCACCAGAAAGCAGCTTAAAAAGCTGCAAAGCAACTTTTTTAAAAAATCAAGTTTTCCTGCTTGGAAGCAGAAGGCCCATTAGCCTGGAGCTAGGACTGGGAGTAATGCAGTGGCTTCAGCCACTTCAAAGCAAACCTGATAAACCCTAGGGGTTCAAAGTTCCAGGTAAACTTTCAAAAGCTTCAGACATAAAAAATAAAACTATGGCATCATGCAAAGCCTTATCTCTGTCCTTTGGTGCCACCGGGCAGTGGGTGAGTAAACACATCTGGAGGTCAGCAGAGGTTTCCACAGGCTCCTTGTGCCGTGGTGGCCACTCCTGGTCCCTCTCCCCTGTGGCAGCACCATTCACCTGTAAGGGAGGGCTCAGTGGTGTGGTTTGGCTGGACACAGAGCAGCCCATGGCACTCTGGCACCTCTTTGCATGAGCAGTCCTGGTGCTATTGATTCTCTGAATGACTATTCTCTGTTTCCTCAATCACTGCACTGAGCAGCAGTGAGCAGGTGGCACTCATGGGGTTTGTGTGGTCATCCCCCCACAGCTGCAGGGGACACAAAAAAGTCCTGCTTGAAGCACAGCCAGGAGGGAGTACACACTGTCCCCTCACCCTCTGCCTCATTGTCCACCTCTCCTTGGCAAATATTGATGCCTCTCCCTCAGACCCACCACGGGGGAGGTGGTGTTACCATGTCCTGGCTGCAGTGGCCATCCATGTGTGGGGTTGTGTGGGGACACAGGTTGTGTGGGGTCACAGGGCTCTGCCTGGCCCTGGGGGCTGGAGCAGCGGGGTCTGGGGACACAGCAGGACTGTGAGCCAGCACGTAGAGAGGATTAGTGGCTGTGGCCAGTCCCGCAGTCAGCTAAGGTACATGCTGAAGTCAGCAGCCAGCCTGAGCCTCAGGCGTCCCTCCCACTCCACGTGCATTTTTACAAAGCCCTACAGAGATGCCAAGTGCTGCAGAGAGGATCCCATGTGTGGGACAGACCCACGAGCAGGAATAACAGCAGCAAAAGCACTTGAGAAAATCCATGAGGGTTCCATCAGGTTGGGATTGGTGCTTGTGTGAGGAGCCAGGCAGCAGCTTGGCAGTGACAGAGGCAGGGCTGAGCCACAGTGGTGCTCACCTGGGGTGGGTGTGACCCTTGGCACAGGGGTGCACAGCACCTTCACTAGGGAGTTTGGGTGTTATGAGCACCTGAAGACCAGGAGCAGCTTCAGCCTCCTGCTCATGGATACCTGCTGCCCACTGAGGAACTCACTGCCCCCAAATACCCTGGTTTTGATTTCAGACAGGCTGCACTCCATCCTGCATGAATAACCAGCTCCTCAGAGTGCAGACAGACATGAGCCACGGTGTTCTGCAGCTTTTTGGGTCAACCCATTTGTGCTTCCTCTTGTTGCCTTGGCTGAGCACCCTCATTCTGTACGTGGCCACCAGCATCCTGGGAAGGTGGGTGGACTAGACCAGAAGCCAGGGCACACAGGAATCTAAGCAGATTCCCTCAAGCTCAGAGCAGAGAACCCAAGTCCTGGCAGAATTCATTCAGGCATTTCATCCCTGTGGCTCAAAATGTTTTATTTAACTTTAAATGCCCATTGACCACTGACCCTTTGGAGGCAGGCTGGCACCTGAGCTGGCTCCTGGCCTGGTGCCACGGCTGCAGCAGAACAACACCGAGCCTAAACCTTCCGAAAAGGGCAAAGCTGGCTGCCGCCTCTTTCATCTGAAATCTGGCTCCTGATCTCTCTAACCGGGGGCGACAGGACCTCCACCAGGGCCGCCCTCACCTCAGACACCTGAGCACTTCTGCAGGCATTGACCTCGGAGCCCCGAACAATGAGGTGGTTTATTCCACGGCTTATCTCCCATCGCTGAGGTTGGAGCATTTGGGCCCTAATGAGTTGCCCGAGGCCACATTGCAGCAGCAGCGATGGGACCACGTTCACTTTCCCTCCCAGTCCCCCTGCTCCTCCTTGCACGAACTGCTGGAGGAAAGGGAGGAGAAGCCACACGTCCTCCACACACCTTCCCGCATTTTTTTAAGAAAGATTCCTCTTTTTTTTTTTTTTTTAAATTGGAAAACCTCCCTTTACTGGAATTCAAATTTTTAAGTGAAAGAGCCTCATTTTCCTTGACTCTCCTAATTCAGAGGGGGCAGAAAGCCTTGAGGGGTAGGCGAGGCAGTGCCTGGAGCCAGCTCACAGCCCAAATTCCATATGAGCAGGATGTACCCTGTGGCAGCCTTTGGGTTGGGGTCCCCCAGGGCTGCAGGGCTGCTCCAAGGCTCAGAATTTTGGATGGAAGGTGTGTTCTGGGGCTGCTGCTACCCAGCCCCACGTTCCAAAGCCTTGGGCAGACCTTGCTGAGCACTTGTGCATTCCCCTGGAAGAAGGCAGATATCTTGCATCTATTTTACAAATAAGATAACAGCCCTTGCTCAAGGTGACTGGAGCTGGGACGAGGGCTGTCCAGAGAGCACCATCTCAGCCCCAGCCCAGGGCAGACAGCCCAGTGCTGCTCCATGGTGCTCTCCAGGGGCTGCCTCTGGGCTGGAAAGGGTCTTCTCAAGGGTGGTGATTGCTCTCGAGGCCCCTGTGCTCCAGACAGAGATCTGAGTCAATGGGGTTCACTCTGACCAACAGAACATGCTCTGCTCCCAAAGCCATGATGTCTCACACAGCAAAACTTTCAATTTGGAGAAGCATGGTGTCCCTCTGAGGACAAGGGCCAGCACTGATAGGACAGGGCTTATGGGCCAGACACATGCAGGTGACATGGTCTCACCAGGACACTGGCCTTTCCCTTGCCTCTGGAGATATTTCCAGAGGGTTAATGCAGGTTATAAAGGCCCTGAGCAGATGTGACACAGCAATTTCCCCTGGCAGACAACCACAGAGCTTCAGAGCCTCTCCCCAGCTCTAAGTTCACACCAAGTATTAAACAGCATGAAACATCCAGAGTTGTTGAGCCACAGGGGCAGCTTTGAACCTCCCAATGTCTTTCTGCATTCCACCCCTTGTTTTGGTGCTGTAAATAATCCTGCTGTCTCCCTCTAGGACACTGTGTTCCTCATTCCTCCCCAGATAAAGCTGTTGACCCCTGTGCCAGCTGGTGAGACCAACTGTGTGTCCCTGCAGGGAAAGGGAAGTGGGAATGTTGGCGGTTCCTTTTCAGGTGGGAGCTGTGTCTCCATGGCCTGGCACCACGGAGCCAGTGGCTTGGCCACCTCTGCCAGCAGGAGCACGGTATGCAGCCCTGGCCCGGGATCTGCATTCCTAGGTAAGGAGGAAATGGTGATAACCA
Source organism: Serilophus lunatus (assembly GCA_013399895.1). Lineage (NCBI taxonomy): Eukaryota > Metazoa > Chordata > Aves > Passeriformes > Eurylaimidae > Serilophus > Serilophus lunatus. Next base: position 2,790,133 of record VXBA01006016.1, read on the forward strand.
GCCCTGGGAATTTCACTGCTCCATCCAGGCTGTGTGGTGACACTCTGTCCCCACGGTGACACTGTGGGTGCCTGGTGGGTACCAACCCCTGCCCACCTTCTGCTTGCAGCCAGCAGATCAGAGCACCCAACACTGCTCCAGGAATGGTCACCTCATTCCTGTAGGAGTTTGGCAGCCCATATCTCTCCTGACTTTTTTTTTTTTTTTTTTCTGGGGATGCTCCACTTGACTTCAGCTGTCCCGCGCAGTTGTCACAGTCTGAGTGACACATCAGCCAAGTGGAGCAGCCTCACAGCATCTTTCAACCTCTTCAGCACTGCCCAGATCCACCTGGAAGCACCAGATATTCTCCACAAAGGTCACCCTGCTCCACCTGCATCATCCCCATCCCAGACTCTGGCTCCTACCTGTGCCAGCACAAGCCCCATTTTCCTGGTAAAACTGCCCAAAAGCAAGAAGCAGCTCTGGCTGCAGGTCCAAGGGAGGAAGAGAGAGGGAAGGAGGGAGGGAGGAAGACTCCCTGCAAGTGGCATCGTCATCAGAACTTCCAGGAATCAACCCATTCCACCCGGGGGCATGCGCTGCCTTTCCCTGCTGACAGTAACCTCAGTGCTCCACTGAATTATTACCCTCATTAAGTGCAATATATCTGCTAATATTAATCACCTGCAAATAAATACACACATTCCAGCACATGGAATGCTGCTATCAGCCCAGGAGGTAAACAGCTCAGCAATCTGTCCACCCAGAACTCCATGTTTGACTTGTGGAAGTCTCTGTGGTGTCTTTCCGTGTCCCAGTGTTTCCCAGTTTCCCAGACCCCCTGGTGCTCCCTAGCCACTCATCCATGGCCTGCACGTCATCCTGGAAGATCTGTTGATGGACACATCCTTTGGCCACATGTGGTGAGCTTGGCCAAAGCAGAAAGAGGCAGAATTAGTTTTATTTGTAGTTGCTCAAAATGGAATTTGACCAGGACTACTCCTCCCATGCAAGAAATGCTCAAGGCCCATCAGTGGCTACACAGGGCTGGGTTCTTCATAGGGCAAGAGCTTCTTGTATCCTGATCTCACCCACCAGGACTTTGGAATAGCAGCTTTTGCCACAGGGAACAGAAAACAACAGTGAATCTCTCTGTGAGGGAAGGACAGCTGGATTTCGAGGGGACAGAGCCTGAAGGTCTCATGGAAGTCCTTCCCTGTGGGCAAATTACCTTGCACGGGATGGAGAACTTCCTCAGCTTTTGTCAAAGCTGGATGGGCAAGAATCCAATCAGTTGGACTCCAGCCCTGCCAGTATCCCAGTCCAAGCCCCAGCAACTGCACCACTGAATCTGTCCAACTGGATTGGTTCTGCACTCCAATGTAACCGCATTCTGCTGCCCATGCCAGGGATCAGTGACATTCCCACGGACTTGGCACCCCACTGCTGACCTTGCTGGGTCCTACACAACCCTATACTTGCCCAGGGCCTGGTGCAAAGAGCAGCTGAGAGGATGAGGAGCATCAGCTGTCCCTGTTTCACTCGTGCAGGGAGCCAGCTTAGGAATTTTAATTTTCCTATCCAGGTTACTTGCCTGCCATGTCCATGGCCACTTCTCCAGCTCCACACTGGGGTGACAGTTTGGGAAAATGGGAAGAAAATTAACCTTTCCTTGGTGGAGCTTTGCTAGGAAATGTGCCAGTTCGATGATGGCAAGAAAAGTTCCTTTTAGCATTATAAGTAATCAGCCCTGCACTTTAATTAACACGATCCAGGCAGTTTAGCATCACTGCTGCACCAGAGGTGTTGTTTCCCTTCTTTCCATGTGCCTTGTGAGCAGGATCCCTGTGGCTGGGACCTGTGGGTGTCAGAGCTCAGTATTCCCTGGATTTGCCCTGGGCCGTGTCATGCATTTATGTTTCAAAGGGCTCCACACATATCAGGCTGCCCTTTAAAAAAAACAAAACCCACTCGATATGAGTTATTAATGATATTTACAGGATAACTGCTTGGCAATTATTGCCTCTGTCTGTCAGATGGCAATGAATCAGCCCCTGTCCCTCTGGCACCCTCTGGCAGGGTGTTCCTTTGGCAGGAGCTGGACACAATGATTGATCTGCAGAGGATGAGGTTTCTTGGCAGCAAATGCTGATGCCTCGAGCACTCACAAGGTACCAGAGTTTTTTACTCTTTGACAGTCTCCAGGAGAGAGCAAAGGCGACACCGCTGCCTTTTTTCTTCCTCCCACTCCAGCCGTGTGTCCCTGCCCTGCCTTCTCTCTCCTTGCTCCCTTCTCCCATCATTTTCCACACACAAATGCTCCGAGGTGGCAGCACATCGCGGCAGGGAGGGTCACACCCAAAGCAGGGAGGGCGACAGAACCATCCCCAAAACACCTCATGCCAAGCTGTCCTTGGGGAAAGATCAGTTCTTCCACAGTAGACAACCCTCTGTAGCTTCTTTCTGGTGACCAATGCCTTTGATGACTTCCCCTGCTGATGTCCCTGCCCATCTCATCATCTGTGGCATCCTGACCGGTGCCTGGCTCCTGCAGTCTGGAATCCCTCCGGGAGGAGAGGAAAGGGGACCAGGAGCCTGGACCCGGCTCGGCACAGTGGTGCTGCCATGGGTTGGGGACACGGCGGCAGGAGGGGATGAGACCTGTCCCCTAGTCCGGGCTGGCTGCCCCCTGACAGCGCACACATCACAGCAGCGCCTTTTCCAGTTGGAAACGCCGCCTCTCCCGAAACCCCGGCAGCTTCCCGAGGCAGGAGATCAAAGAGGACCCGCAGCTGCCGGCGTCTGCCCGCTCCATCCCTGTCCATCGCCAGGGGCACCTGAAGAACTTGTCAAACCCTGCTCCAGAGGAGCACGTGGCGAGGTGTGGCTGCTTTCCTGGGGACCGTGTCTGCCAGGCTGCTGACAGATAGCCCGGTCTGATCCTGCCCGGCACATCCCGCACCACCGAGGGCTTCCACCTCCTCCCCACGCAGGCAAAAGCAGCCTGCGCCCTCTCTCCCGGGCAGGCAGCGCCTCTCCTTCCCGCTCCTCTCATCCCTTTGAACCTGGAAATAAAAAAGACACTGCTTTTCCCTGCCAATCCCATCTTCAAAGCCCGAGCGGCGGGTCCGGCGCTGGCACAAAGCGCCGCATTGTCCGTCCCGGAGGCGGAGAGTCGGCTGGAGCTCAAAGGCAGGGGAGACACTGCCCAGCACGGCCAACAAAAGCATCTCCTGCTGCCCCTGGTCCATGGCAGGTGAGGGAGGGGGCCCGGGGTGACGGTGAATATGGGCTATTGTCACCCAAAGCACAGAGAGACCCGCAAAGGTGATCAAACGGCGCAGGCCAAGCGCGAAGGGGCGGGGTGAGGGGGGACATCCAAAAAGCTCTTCTCCCTCTTCAGATCTCCCCTTATCTCCCCTGGCTATCTCCTGGGCTTAGGCCGGGTGTACTTGCTCACAATTACCTCCTCAAGCCAATCAGGCGCCGAGCACAGCCCTCGGTCCCCTTGACTGAGGTGATTTATAAATGACTCACTGGCTTATTTGAGCACAGACCTCTGCACACCTCCTCGGGAGCACCTCTCCTGCCACATCTGCAGCTCCCCTCGCAGGATCGCCGAGGCGCAGGTAACCCCCTCCAACAATCGGCCTCTTTGTCTGGGTGGGCGTGGGGGATTTACACTCTGGTTGCAAAGCCACTGGGTGTGAGTTGTAGTATTTGGAGAACTGGTACTTCTTCCTCTCCACCACCACCACCCCACCTTCTCTTTTCCTCCTTCCTCTCGCAAAGGGGATTTACGGCGGCAGATTTACTCAGGAATTAGCAACACCGATGATCCAACAGCTTGATTTATGAAGAGAGGCTGGAAGAGCCAAATATGTGAATTAATTATTACTAGAAATAAATCCTGCCATCTTGTCCTGTCTGGTTCCTGCTGAGATTTGTGGAGGGATTTGCCTGATATAGGAGAGGCAACACTGATAAGAGCCCCTTGGTTTGTGGATCCTTCTCATGACCAGAACTTCCTGTGCATGGGACTATGTAAAGTGGCGCTTGCCCTGAGGATGTTGCAGCCCAAATTAGATGTTGCACATCCCAGCATAGCGGGAAGGGATGTGGAGCCCAGAGCCTGCAGGCAGTGGTTGAGAAGCACAGTTTGTGCACAGGAATCTCATCAAGGAAAGGGGTCTTGAATTCACAGGGGATCCTGGAGCACGGTGGCCTGGCTGTGGGCACACAATCAGGCCAGGAGGGAATTTTAAGGATGGGAATGAGAAGTGTTGCCAGTTTGAGACCTGTCAGACTGGGTGAAGGGTCTCCAGCTCCTCCCACTGCCATTTTATGGGATGTTTAGGTCCAGCTTTGGAGGCTCCTTCACACACAAGCAAGAGCAAATATCCGCTCGAGATTGCTCCATTGCGGAAAACTGTTGCTCCCGAAACTGGGATGCTTTGTGCTCTGCCCTGATAAAATTTGTCCACACCTTATTTGTAAGCAGGCTGAAACCTGGAGCATGGGACCTGACCTTCTTTTCCTTGAAGATAAGTTCTTGGAGTGACATTTGTTGCTGGTGACCCAGTATTTCTGCCCCAGGTCAGAGATTCCCAGTAGAGGAATGCTGTCCCATCCTCTGCCTCTGGGACAGGAGGGATGGGGTGACCCCAGAGGTGTTTTTCATTCTCTGAGAGCGAATCCACAGGAGTGGGGATCATGTTCAGGAGTGAGCTCTCAGCAGGCATCACAAATCACTGTGTGCAGGCACTGCAAGAACGCTGCAGTCTGCAAACTTTGTAATTCCCTGGGATTTGTGTTGCCCACCTGCTCTCCAAAGGCGGAGGGCAATGTCTGTGTCAGCGGCATGTGGAGAGCAGAGGCTGTGGGAACTCTGAAGTTCCCTTTGCAATGTTCTGTCCTCCCCATCCCAACGAGCAGGAAGGGAACGGGGACGACGGACACACCACTTCCCAGGGACAGGCTGAGATGCTGTTAAATCAGGCACTGCTCCCTGCCTGCCAAGGAACAGGCAGCCTGATCCCAGCACTGCTCTGCCACGCTCAGCAATGTGACAGCCCAGGGAACAGCAGGACAGGGGAGCTGGTGGCTTTTGGAGGACTCTGATGGGTTTATTGGTATCCCAAATTGCAGCACCCCAGGCCATGTGTCCACTGCCTCACCCCAGCCCAGCCCTTCCTCGGAAAGTGACTGCACTGGATGCAGAGAGTTGGGGTGGGGTTGAGAACAAGTGGGTTAATCAAACAAATCACAGCAAAAGTGAGCCCAGTGTGGGCTCTGTCAGGTGTCAGTGCAGGGCAGATCCCCCGTGCCCACAACATTTGCTCATTCACGAAGCCGTGCTGCTGAATACAAACATTTTACTTAATAAACACCCTTGGAGCCAAACACTTTGGCTTCACCTTCAGTAGCTGGCAGATGTCTGCAGATTTTATTATTCTGGTTACCAAGTGCAGAGCTAGTTTGGTTGGAAACTCGTGTGAAGTGGTACATCAAACATTGGCACCGGCCCAGCGCCGGCTGCACAAGAGCACAGCTCCTGCCCGCTGCCTGCGCTGGGCTGGGTCACTCAGAACAAGAAAAAGGCCATCTGCCTCATGGAAATCACCTATTTAACACTCCAAATATTTAATCTAAACAGAAAGAAAACAGTGATTTAATGCCTGGCTGCTCTGTGGCAGAAGTGCAGGAGTGGAGGAATGGGATGGCAGATCTCAACGCTGAGGTGCAGTGGGATGGGAGGTGGGAGCTGGAGGGAAGCAGGGATGTCTCCTCCTGGCCTTGCACTGTGGCATTCGACACCCTCCTGCCTCCCCAAGATCCCTCAGGACCCATTAGCACCTCCTGGCACCCCCTTCACCCTCTCCCTTTCCCTCTGGCTTTTATTACCCCAACCATCATGACAGTTCCTCCTAGAAAATTGACTGAGGCAGCTAAGTTTGGGCTGAACTTTATGGATTCTGGCATTTTGCCTTTTCTGAGGCTAAAAGCTGATTTTGGGATAGGATATTTTTCGTGACAGATTTATATGCTCTCCTAGTATCAGCCTTTTCTATTTCCAACAGTCAAAGGTTAAGAAAAAGTGAAACCCCAGGGAATAATGTTGTGTGTGCCCAAAGGCAAAACAAAACTAAATGGATCGAAGCGTGAACAAAAAATTTGTGCCCAAGTGGCCCAGGTGAAGACTCTAAGCTGCCAGGGGTCCCTTGGTGATGAGCTCCCACTGAGATCCCTCAACTGGATTCGATCCTGGCATGTCCCTGATGCAGGAGGCCAGAGGGAGTGAACAATCCCGGAGCACAGGGGTGGGTGGATCTACTGGGCTGATGGGCTCCAGATTGTGGAGGTGAATTATACAACATCCTTCTGAAATACCTGAGCTGGCTGACTGACAGCAGAAACCTTTTTCTCCTGCCTGGGCACTTTGAGAGCCCAGCTTGACATAAGAGGTGTGAAAGGGAGCGGGAAGTGGGTGTGTGGCAGGAGGGTGAGGTAGGGTTCAGCTGAGGGGAGCACTTGCTACTGCAGCATCCAGATCTGCAGAGCCTAGCACCAAAATATCTGCTATTTCAGCATCTGGCACTGCAATATCTGCTGCTGCAGCATCTGGCACCACAAAGCCACCCTGCATCCACCCTGTCCATCCCCATGGCATGCACATTTCGGGGCAGGAGATGACGCCTTTCTCTCCTGACCTTTGAGATATGAGCCCTTTCACCACGTTGCCCCAGGGCTCCCATGGCACCTGGATCGAGCAGGAGGGTGGGAATCACTGGGGAAACGCTGCTGAAGGCACTGATTGAGAGGAACAGGAGTCAAGACCTTGTCCTGATGTTGCAACCAAACCCTTGCACCTGTGCTCGCCTTCTCCCGGCAGACCTTGTCTCCTGGGGTAGGGGAGAGTTGATTTTATGACCCTTTCTTGGGCAATGGAGCAGGGAGGGAGATGTTTTGGATGAAGATTCACCCAGGATTTGGAGGAGACCAGACCTCTGAACCCCAGCAATCAGCACAGAGGGCTGGGTGTGCATCACCTTGCGCAAGGAGAAGGGGGATGGAGAGGGAGCAGGCAAAGGAGGAAATATTATTTAAAGAGCTCTAACTTTTTTTTCTGCCTAATATATAGCACAGACATTTCCTGAATGTCCATCCCTTGCACTGGGATGAATTTGAACCTTTATATCATGCACAGGGCAGTGATCAGATAGCTCTCCTACCAAATTTTAACTCTCTGCTTGGACTGGATCCCTGTTCTCTGCCTACGTCAGGACAGGAGAGTGGCTTTGTGCCAGTGGCTCCTATCAACACTAGCCAGGAACCTCAATGTGACTTTCCTCTTCCCAAACACAGCTATCACCAGCACAGGGACAGAAGATAAGAGCTTAGTAAGTGTGTTTGCATGATGAACTCTGGGAGAAAAGAGCTGTGGCTGTTTTGGGACTGGCAGGGCCAGGATTGGCCAGGGATGGATTTATGGGACACTTGCCTCACAACCTGCTGGATCAACATCATTCACCCCCATCATATTTTTGGAGTGAAGCAGTTCTGCTTTCATGTTGTTTGCTCCAAGTATCACATCACATTTATGTATTCAGTGTGTCACAAGGTCTCAGTAGACTTAGTGAGGTCAGACTTTACATTTCTGAGCATCACCCACTCCAGCCAACACACTGCAGGCATGGGCTTCCTGGAAAGCTTGTGACATGGGCTCCACATATGGAGGTTTTTCACCAGACCTTGCCCTTTGTTTTGGTGCCCACAGTGGAACAGAGATCTTGAAATACAGCAACTGACTGGCACTGCTTTTCCTCCCATACCCACTGTATTGCTCAAGGGTCCTGCTCCTGCTGCAGGGTTTAAGCCAGCCGTGGTCTTCTCCCATCAACACCAGGACAGCTGGCTTTGCCTTTTGTTCAAGAAGCAGTCAAACAGCTCGTTCTCTTTCATTCCAAAATCTCAAAGGTTTAACCTGCTGTTTGATCTAGGGCAAGGCCAGTGATAAGCCAAGTCGAGAACTTGACTTCATCCGAGATGCTGACATCATTAGCCTGTTTGTTTAAGATGGAATTTAATCATGGGGATATTTTCCCCCTCTAAACTTGCTTTGTTTATTATTTTTCCTGATTGCCAGCACTTTCGCTCAGCAGGGGAAATTCATTAAAGGGCTGGGATCTAATTGGCTGGCTGAGTCTGTCTGGTGGCAGATACACTGCTCCCCAAGGGATGGAGCTGGGAAATAGAGCTCAGAGAAACTTCTTGCACCAGAAACTTGGGTTTGTCACCCCTGAGAAGCTGTTGTTGAGTCTGAACCTGGGCTACAAAATATTCATGAGGGAGAACTGGAAATTCAGAGCAGAGCTGTGGGGCTGGGAGACAAGTTGGGAATCTGCTTAGTTGGGAATCTGCCCTGAAAGGCAGGAACACGACATGCAGGCTGATATGGGAAAACCAGGGAAGGACTACATATCAGACAGGCTTTAGGCATGAGCACAGGGACTGGGAAGAGCCTGGGGCACTGCTTAGTCTGCACCAATCCTGCACAGGTAAAGCTTGCCATTGCCCTTGGAAAGGGTCTCTAGGTGAAAAGGAGCAGCAGGGATGACAATGTGAGGGCACTGGATCGAGCACCTGGTGCTGCAGGAAGAGGGATGTGTCTCCTCTTTCCCGGAGCTGTCCCTCCAAAGCCACAGGCTGGAGTCCCGTGGGTGCAGATCAGAGCCTGGAATCAGAAACACCCCATGGCTGGAGCTGTTTTACAACAAAGTGCACTCGATTGCCCCCGTGATCTCTAGAGAAGTGGGGTTGATGACCTCCCTTTCTAAACCCATTAGCTCCCATTTGCATAATGATTCTGCTGACCTAAATTCTCCCCAAAGTTTCGGCTGCCCGCATCACGCTTTCCTTCCTGCCCTGGTCTCCTGCTACATAGTGCTCGTGTCTTCCAGCCCCCACTCTGAGGCAGCTGCTTATCAGCAAGGATTGGCATCAGTCCCAGGGGTGGACATTTCGCTCATCCTGGTTCCACCGAACTGGGTGTCAGGTGAGCACTGACTTCAGCATTGCAGGGCAGAGGAGGTTCTGGTACATTCAGACCACTTCGTAAGCCCTCAGCAACCTGGATGTTGTTTCTTGATACATTCTCCTGCCTGAATCACCAGCTTTTTCCACCCCCTCTACTCCTCCTGTGTTGGGCAATGACCCACTTAGATACACGCCAAACCACAAATAATTACCAAGATCTTGTTTTATATCTGACCACTTCCTCCCTCCCCTCCCAGCCTGGCCAGTTTAGGATGATCCTCTCCTCTTCCCAGGCATGGCTGGTAATAGTAAAATAAGGGTTCTCTGAAGTTCATGATCTCTCTGGTGAGACCCAGATACAAGGCAGGACCAGTCCGCCCAGATGTTTCGGCATCTTCATCACTAAAATGAATTAGCAACAGTTATCTCTCTGCACATCACTTCCTAGAGTAAACCAAGGATTCGTCCACAGCCCCTCACGGCACGAGAGGATTGGGAAGGCTGTGGAATGCCGGGCAGTGGGGCAGGAACACCTCGGACGCAAACAGCCTTTGATAAAGGTGCCAGGGCTGCCCAGCCTTGCAAAGTCTTGCCAACGCCACCGATGGTGAAACCGAGGTGTGAGAAAGGTCAAGTGACTCGCCCCAGGCGAAAAGGCAGACACTGGCAGAGGCGAGATTAACAGCCCTGCTCGCCTGCCAGGCAATCCACGGGCTCCGTCCCCTTCGCACGGCATCGCTCATTAGCATCACCTCCAAAGAGCTGCCCGAGCTCCCAGAGCCGGGCAGCAGCAGCCCCTGGAGCTGGAGAAGCCACTCCCAGGACCTGCCTCTGCGCCACGGGGAAACTATTTAGGGTGGAGAAGTTCGGGGAGGGCTCCCAGACGCTGGAGGTGTCCGGTCTGTTATACTGCAGGTGGGGCCAGTTCCAGTCACATTCTTGGCTTTGCTTTTTCTTCTTCTTCTTCTTCTTTTTTTTTTTTTTTTTTCTGGGAAAAATTTAAATGATCCAGAGATGAGCCACGCCAGGCCCCGCTATGCCATCGAACGCCCTGCCTACTCTGTCAGCCTCTTTGATGAAGAGTTTGAGAAGAAAACCAGAACTTACCCCATTGGGGAAAAGCTGAGAAACCTTTTCAGGTAACATAGAATGATATAACTGGTGTAAATGTAAAGCAGATTCAGCCTGGAACTCGGGTTTAATTCAGACCTGGGGATATAGGTCTCATTTTTATCCTGGGAAGCCTTCTCGAAGGTCTTCAGGGTTTTGATGGGTGAAAGGCATGGGAGAAATGTGAATTGTGCTGAGGCAGGTGGAACTGGTGATTCTTTTCACTGGTGGGTTGGAAGGCAAGTCATCAAAAGGGTTTGCACTAAGTGCATCTGGGATTTGGGGTTCTGTTTCCCAGTACGTTTTTTAGTAGTGAAAAAAAAAGTATAGTTCGTGGTGTAGGTGTTGGTGTTTGGATTGTTCCCAAAAAACTGGATTGTTTTTTTAAGCTTTTCATGTGCAATTTCCTTTTATCAGCTTTCTGATTAAAACCAATGCCACCTTAAAGAAATATTTATGATTATGCTGATACCTTCCTTGGAAGTCTATCTCCATTCCTTGGAAAAAAAAGAAGGTGGAAATACAGGAAAGAGAGAACATGCATGTTAGCAAGCAGAAATGTGAGATGTTGCACGTGTCAACCCAGAAACAACCTTCTTCTTTCAGACACACTTGAGGATTTTTTTTGACCAAGAACCTGAAAAAGTTCATCTTTGGCTCTGTGCAACTGTCCATGAATCTCTGAGCTGTATTTCCTCCCCACAGGTCACCTACCCCTTGTCTGAAGGGGAGCAGGATATTGGGGAGCTAAATCCTTCATTCTTTGCAGGTTTCAGCTGTGGCAACACTGAGGACCTCCCACTGTGTCAGGAAGGTCCCCAAAACAGCCCTCCGTGGCATGTACAGCTTGTTAACCACAAGAGCCTTGTACTTGAAGGGAAGGGAAGTGTCCCAAACTCTGGGCTCAGAATTTGGTGAGGGAGAAAGATCAAGACATTCCTAGGAAGACCCTTCCTCTCTCACTTCCCAGCTCTTTTGCCTCTTTCCTTCTTGACTTATTTTCTTTTATTTTTTATATCTCCTCTAGATGTTCAGCTACGAGATTTAAACTCACCCTCTTCCGCCTGTTCCCAATCCTCGTGTGGCTCCCTAAGTATAAAATTAAGGATTATATTTTGCCTGATGTCCTCGGTGGGCTCAGTGCAGGGACAATTCAAGTGCCACAAGGTGAGAACCAACAACTTTCTGGGTCTCCAAAAGGGGACAATGGTTTGCTAGTTCAAGGTCTGCAGATGATGCTGATTCCCAGTTTGGGGGGGATTACCTGCCTTTATTCCTGACATGTATGAACCCAAGTTCTTCCTCCAACCTGATCATCCATGTGTTTCTTTACAGTACCCATTTCCATTCTGTTTTCCAGGGATGGCCTTTGCTCTCCTGGCCAATCTCCCTCCTGTCAATGGGCTCTACTCCTCCTTCTTCCCCTTGGTAACTTACTTCTTCCTTGGGGGTATCCATCAGATGGTCCCAGGTAAGAGTCTGCAGAGAAGTTATCTGCATAAACAATTTAATATTGGATGGGAATACTTGGTGTGTCCCAGAACGGGGTTGTTTGGACTGTCAGGGGTTTATGGGATCCCTGGTTCTATCTGCACAGCAGGATCTCACCCCACTGAACCATGGCCACATCCCACTGTGGGGCTGGTGATGGGCTGTGTGACTCGGACTGCACAGCCCAACCTGCCCAGGTGCCTTCCAGGACAGGATGCTCTCTAGAGAAATCTCCTGACCTCAATGTGTTGTGCTGCAGGTACCTTTGCTGTCATCAGCATTATTGTTGGCAACATCTGCAATGAGCTGGCTCCAGAGTCGGACTTCCAGTACTTCAACCACACTACCAATGAGACCAGTGTGAATACCACAGCCCTGGAAGCAGCCAGGCTGGAGATCTCTGCCACCTTAGCCTGCCTGACAGCCATCATACAAGTAAGGACTCACTGCCTCTGCTGTACCCTCTGACACACAGGGCCTCAGCCAAGCTCTCCCTGGAGCAGAGATGGTGGGAGAAGATGCTGGAGGAGGTCCCACTTCTATGTGGATGATGCCTCAAAATAAAGGTCTGGGGGGATTCTATCCCAGCGTTGATCTTGGTGAGGAATTCTCCAAGGGAGAGGCCACGCCCTGGGGCAGCCAGTGATGACACCTCCATCCCTCCTGCCCCTGTCCCTGCTTTGGGACAGCCTGTCCTGCCCAGCCCGTGCTGTGGCTGTGTGGGCAGGATGTGTGTGCTCTCCCAACGGAGCAGCCTGTCCAACCTGGGTATGTTCAGCTCTTCACCTTGTCCTTTTTGGCTGTCACAGTTCTAATAACTCCTCATCTGTCCCTCCTTAGCTGTGCCTGGGGTTCATGCAGTTCGGCTTTGTTGCCATCTACCTCTCTGAGTCCTTCATCAGGGGTTTCATGACGGCAGCAGGGCTGCAGATCCTCATCTCCGTGCTCAAGTACGTCTTCGGCTTGACAGTCCCATCTTACACCGGGCCCTTAGCTACTGTCTATGTAAGTGGGTGCTCTGGACAGGGGCCTTCCACCACACCACAGGCATCACTGACCCCCCTGTGAGGGAAAGGGGAGCTTGGAGAGAAGGGCAGGGTGGAGAGAAGGGGAATGCAGGTGTCTGCACCAGCTCAGTACACCCAGCTGATGCCACTGTGTTCCCTACACAGTTTTATCTGAGCCCCTGTCTGCGAGTTTGCAATGGGAAATAATGAAATGGGACTGGGATTTGGGGAGAATATGAACTGTGTTGCTCTACATTTACAACTGTTAGCAAACGAAACTTTTCCTATGAGCATGTTTGCCCATCCCTGGGATTTCCTGCATCTTCCATGGGCGTATCTTCCACCAATGCAGCCAGAACTGTTTCTAACCACCAGCAAGGGCCAGGGCTGGTGGCTGATCCCTCAGCAGAGGGTTTCTGAGGGTTTCTGAGGGTATTTGTAGTGATTATGGTAACAAGTCCTCTCTGTTGTGCTCTCCACGTTGTGTGGAGTCTCTGGTTCCCTGTGACACCTTCTCCTCTTCTCTCCCCTTTAGACATTCATTGACATTTGTAAAGGTCTGCCCAAAACCAACCTGGCTTCCCTGGTCTATGCCTTGGTCAGTGCTGTGCTCCTGATCGTTGTCAAGGAGCTCAACCTAAAGTACATGAAAAAGATCCGGATGCCCATCCCCATGGAGATCATCATTGTAAGTGACACCCAGACTGTCCCTCAGACCCTCCTCTCACCTCACAGCCCCAGGACGCTGCTGGCCCATCATGTAGAGCCTCTACACAGTGAATAAGATGTGATCCTCACATGGTTTGAGGTCAGGAACTGGGCCATCCTCAGGGAGAACACCTCTGATGCCCATCCCATCCCTGTAATGCTGCACTTGCATCCTGGTGATGCTGAGGATGAGGAACGTAATTCCTGCTGGGACTGTTTTCTCCTTTCCTAACCCATATTTGGTGCTGGTTTTATTCTGTCAGCACTGGAAACACAGCAAGATTAGTGCTCTGAGCCAGCTCAGCTCTTCCTGCTTAATGTTCTTTATTCTGTGTTCTTTCAGGTAATAGTTGCAACTGCAATCTCTGGCAGCTTCAACATGCCTGAGAAGTATGGCATGCCAATAGTCGGGAAGATCAGCATGGGGTAAGTGCATGTGTAGCTCTGACTCACCTTCCAGACAATTTTCCTTCCTCCTCCTCCTCCTGCAACCTGGAAAACACCTCACTCTTCCCTGCTGTATGACAGTCCCCTTCCAGGGCTGTCAGGCAGCACTGCTGCACCCTGTTACCCAACCACCACCATCCCCTGAAGCTGTGCACAGTGTAGACATGGATTATGCCATTCCTGAACACACCAGCTCCTCACCCACCTCACCAGCCCCCGGCCACTGGTGTCACCACTGCCTCTCGCCTCTGAGTGCAGGTTCCCAGAGCCAACCCTGCCCCTGGTGAACAAGTGGAAGGACATGATCAGCACGGCTTTCTCCCTCGCCATCGTGGGCTACGTGATCAACCTGGCCATGGGCAGGACACTGGCAGCCAAGCACGGCTACGACGTGGACCCCAACCAGGTAAGGCTGGGGCTGGGAGCTGAAGGCAGGGGCTGTTCCCCTCGCTCTCAGGCGTGAAAGGAAAACCTCACGGCATGAAGGGGAAGCGTTCGAACGTGCTCTGCTTACAGCAGACGTGCTGCTCTCCCATGCAGGCAGGCTCATGTGGCAGGGTGCCATGTGGGGGTCGAAAGGACACGGCAGACACATCTCCCATGGGCTGCAGAGAGCCTGAAAAAGGGGAGCTTTGGGCTGAACTCCCTGCCTTGGTGTCTCTGCTGGCACAGACCTTTTGGCAGGTTGTTGAAGCACAACGAGGCACATGTATTTCTCAGCGAGCAGAGAAAGACCTGGATTCCTGGTGTGTCACCTAGATACTGTGGGAGGCAGGACATTAAATAATCCTCTTTTGTCATCACTGGCACAGTGGCAGCTTTCAATAACAGCCACACATACCACATGGAGCCCTGCCCTTAGTGTGTCAACAGATGACAACGTGTTTATGTGGAATTGTGCTTCCAGGTTTCCCTGCTATCCCAGAGCCCATTCCAGTTCTTACTGGAAGGAAAGAGTCTGGGACACAATGCAGGGAAACCAGGGCCCTTCCCTGGCCACATGAACCCCACACTTGGGCAGCTGCTCTCATGTGTTGGCAGCGAGGGAAGCTATGTTTTCTGATGACCATGTTCCACATCTCCACAGGAAATGCTGGCCCTGGGCTGCAGCAATTTCTTTGGATCCTTCTTCAAAATCCACGTGATCTGCTGTGCTCTCTCTGTCACTCTCGCTGTGGATGGGGCAGGAGCGAAATCCCAAGTTAGTACCTTCTCCTCCCCATCCTTGTGGGGCCTTCCTTGAGCACAAACCCCTGAGCTACCACGTGCTGCCAGCCTGATGTGGCTGTGCAGGACTGGAGAAGCTTCATACTCAAATGCTTCACGTCCCTGTTGTTAAAGCAGAATTTCCTCCCTCCCAACCCCATTTTGTTCCCTGGGTCGTAGACATAGAGCTGTCAATCTGCATTCCCAGTCTGTCTCTCAGAGCTGCCAGTGAGGGAAGTTTGGTGATATCTATGAGATCTGCAAAATCTTGCCTATTTTTAGAGGCAATCCTGTGCTCACATAAAACACTGCAGTGACCAGCTGTGCTGTTTGCTGCAGCAGCAGGAGGCGAAAGACCCTGGGGGAGTTTAGGAAGACCCTGACATTTGCTGAAGTGATTTCTTTCCTTTTTGCAGGTGGCAAGTTTCTTCGTGGCCTTGGTGGTTATGGTGACCATGTTGTCTCTGGGAATCTACCTGGAACCTCTTCCAAAGGTAACACAAACATCTGTCCAAGCAGCACGGCCATTGCGACACAGGCTCTACACACCCAGGCGAAGGCACGGTCTGGCTCCAAAAAAACCCTGATGCCAACTGCTGCATGGGAGGGTTTGTTCCTGCCTGGGGACCCATCTGCGCTGAGTTTCTGGAAGCAAGAATCATGGAATCCTAGAATGGTTTGGGTTGGAAGGGAACTTAAAGCTCATTCACACCCTTGCACTATCCCAGGTTGCTCCAAGCCCTGTCCAACCTGGCCTTGGACACTTCCAGGGATGGGGCAGCCACAGCTTCTTTGGGCAAAGACAGGTCTAAGTAACAGTCTAAATTACAGTCAGAAAATAGCCTAAATTACTCTGCTCAGATTCAAGCAAGATCTTTGTGAGCATCACCTTTCCTCACTCCCTTGTGGGATCGGGACCAAGGAAGGCAGATGCTGCTGAAAGCTTCTGCTGCCGAACATGGCACATCCACACCCTGGCTGACACCATCCCCTCTCCTCCACAGTCTGTCCTGGGAGCCCTCATTGCAGTGAACCTGAAAAACTCCCTCAAGCAGCTGGCTGATCCCTTCTACCTGTGGAAGAAGAGCAAGCTGGACTGTGTGAGTGCCTGGGCTGGTGGGAGGCATCATATAACCCTGGCAGCTCAGTCCATGGCTGGGGCAGAAGCAGGGCAAGTAGTTAGACCCCAGCAGCTTTTGGGGAGCATTTGGGGGTATAAATCCCCTGCAGGAGGTGGGTTTGTCTCTCTTGGTGCAATGATTCTTCCAATCAGTTGCCAATGAGTCCTTGAGCTTGTCCTGTCCAGCTGAGCACCCTCATGCTCAGAGCACATATCAGAGAGGCCTGAACTATTACCTGCTGTGTTTAAATGCCAATCAACTGCGGGAGCCTGTTTGCCCAGAACTAGCCAAACCGGCCCTGCTCAATATCTGGGAGTCATGACTTAAAAACTCACACAATAGCCCTCCAGGGTGAGGAGAGCCCTTCACAGTGATAAGGACTCCAGGCACTGGTTGATGTATAAACCCAGGCAGGGGGTGCGGGGGAGTGAGAACGGAATTTGGAAATGTCTGACATAAAAAGACAGTGTTTGAACAGGACTCCCACGGCTGAGTGGTGTGTGTGGACACTGAGCCAATATCCTGTCAGGTCCCGACAAACCACCTTATCCGAGAAATCAGGAGTCCCAAGGGGCTGGCCTGAGCCATTAACAGCTCTCCCAAAACTGCTGTTCAAACAGGTGCTGCAGAAGGGGTGGGTTGGCAGTTTGAGCACATCTCTGAATGGGTTCTGCTGATGCTGGGGTGTAGGATGGAAGGTCTGTCAGCTCTGGTCACTCATGTGAGGGCAGTGAAGTTACTGCCCTTTATCAGATCTCATAGAGGGTGGCACAGCCTGACCCCCTGAGTTTCAGAGATCCCAAAGCCTGGGCAGACCCTTGAGCTGATGGTGAGATGCTTGGCGTTGCCTGGAGACTGTGCAGGGAGTGTGGACCAGGCAGATGCCAATGGAGTGAAGGGATTCCCCTGACCTTAATCTCCTTGGAATTTGAACTAGATCCAGTGTCCTGTCCCAAAATGGGGAACACTCTTCTGCTTGTGGTCAGGCTATGGTTGTTCATCACCTTAAGGCTGGTTGTGTTTCAGGACAACTAACTCCACAGATACAGCCCAGCATGAAGCCTGGGTTGAGGGAAGCCCTTCCTTGTCATTTATACACTAAATTAATATAAATTAAAATGCTGAAGTCATCGGTTACCCTGATTTGTCCAAGGTCAAAGTTAGGTTTTATTAGCCTTGAGGATGAGACTAAAATAACCTTATAATGATTTTCAGAGGGCACATTTATATGCTATGGCAAGACTACTTTCATATGGAGAAGTTGCTCAAGCACTAACTTACAAAAATGGCAAATGTCAGAGCTCTGAGCTGGAGGTGGAGCTGGTTTTGGTGTCCTCTGTCATACTTGGCCATCAAATCTGCTCTGTGTTCAGGCCATTTATAGCAGGTGCTCAGGAGGTTTCCAGAGAGAAGCTCATTCCTTCTGAAATGCTCTGACTGACAGCAGGCTCTTCTTGGGGCTGGGAGCAGCCACAGAGCAGCAGATGGTGTGATCTGCAGGAGCCTTTCCTGGGCTAGTCAGGCTGATCCTTTTTGGATGGAATGAGTGGTGTGTTCGTGCAGCCGTGAAGAAAAGCACTGGCTGCTCTTATGCCTGAAAAACTGGGGCTCGTGGCAAACTTCCCAGCAAGGATGCTTCACATGAGAGCACATAAAAAACTGTGCCATCAGAACAGCTGGAGAATTCAGATCTTGGTCATTAGAACAGCTGGAGAATCCAGGTCTTGGTCTATCGATGCTGGGCCGTGTGGTTTTGGGAGCCCAGGATATCAGCACAGAGCCCTTTTCCATCCATCCCTGTGCTCGTGGTAGAGTGAAATGACCTGCCATGCTCTTCTCTTTCTGCAGCTGGTCTGGCTGGTGAGCTTCTTCTCCGCTTTCTTCCTCAGCCTTCCCTACGGAGTCGCGGTGGGCGTGGGATTTTCCGTGCTGGTTGTGGTTTTCCACACCCAATTGTGAGTACCAGTGTAGCCACCAGAGCCACAAGAGACAGTAAACCTCCCAGGGGCAGAATCAAGGATTTTATAAGTGACCTCTGGCCCGTGTCTCGAAGGAACGAGCAGCAGGAGCCCGGGGGAGTGCAGGTGTCCTCCCTGGAATGTGCAAACAGGAATGGCAGGCGCTAATTTACTGCCTGCATTCCCGCTCCCGTGCACATCCCAAGGCAAGGGGAAATCTGTAGGTATTTACTTCACCCTGCATAGTTCCCAGCAGAAAGTCCTGCTCATAAAAAGAGCGAGCCCTGTGTATGTGCAGAGACTGGTGTGAAAGGTTTCACACCATTTTTTAATCCATCAAAGCCCCTTAATTACTATTTCCTAGTCTGGGATCTCAAACTGCTGACTCTTTTTTTTGTTGTGCAGACTCTGCAGGGATGAAATATAAGTATTTTCATAAAGCAAATTTTCAACTCCTGGTATGGAATGTGAAGCAAAGCAGTTTTCTTTCCCTGCAACATTTACTGTAATGCAAATCCCCTCTTTTCTGCAGCCGGAATGGCTCTGCCTTGGGCCAGGTGTCTTCCACTGACATCTACAAGAACCCTAAAGCCTACAACAAGGTAAGGTGAAGCTAAAGCGTCTTGAGAGAAAGTGCTGTTCTTTGCCACTGGTGCCCAGACCTGTCTGAGCTCTTGTCTCTGTTGCAGGTACATGAAGTTAATGGGATTAAAATTGTGACCTATTGCTCACCGCTGTATTTTGCCAACTCAGAGATATTCCGTGAGAAGATTATAGCCAAGGTGAGCAGTGCCCTAATAAATTCCTGCCTGCAGTCATCCCAAAAAGCCCTTGTTCTCTCCTGTACTGCTAAATGGAGATAATTAAGCCATGGACGATTGTCAAAGATGGTCACATTCCTCCTCTACCCCTCCATCTTCCTGGTCTTCAAGACTGTTTGTAGAGCTCATTGTAGAGGTTGTGTCTGAATCCTGGCAGATATCCTCCTCCAAGCTCTGCCAAAACAGGGGCATCCTGCTCCTGCAAGGCACCCTGAGTCACTGAAGATGTTTGGTTTCCATCAGGATCACCTCACTCCTGTGTACAGCTGGTGCCAAATGCCACAGGCTGGGAAACGAGAGGAATGAAACAGCAACCCCTGACTATGGGGCTGACCAGAATTTTCAAAGAGAACTCTTTCTTTCCCACAGACTGGAGTGGATCCTGGGAAAGTGTATTTGGCCAGGAAGAAGTATCTGAAACGGCAGGAGAAGGGGACAGCACAACCACCAACCAAGCTCCCGAAATTCTTATTGAAGCAGAACAAGGTAACTCAGGTTGGGTTCCTCTGCTGATGAATAAGACTCCAGGTCCCCATCAAATAGCTCCTCTTGATATAGGATTTTCTGCATTGTCTCCCTGGCCACATTCACCACCTCTCACCTTCTTTCCTCCCCACTCACATCTCCATTCTTCCCAACAGCCAAAACCTTAAGATGCAGGAGAACTGGGAATGACTGGGAGTAAGAAAGATGTAGAGATGTCTAGACTGGAAACATGGTGAACAATTTGGGAGGAACCAGCCTCGCCCTCTTTCTCTGGGGATGCACCTATGTCAGCATTTTGTTTCCTAAGTGCCCTTTTGAAGCCCCAGCTATATTTGGGTTGCAATGCTGAGCAGTTTTGAAGCATGTTACATGAACATGAATCATACAAAAATTAATCTAACAAACTCCAGCCCCAAGGGACAGTCAGTCTAGAACCAGGCTGGCCTTAGTCCAGATTAGAACACTTCATGCCTGTGGGTACATGCTCACCTGTCAGGATCTCTGCTTGTGCTGACATTTGTGCCCTGCCCTGACTGCATTTCTGCTTTGCTGTGTAGACCTTGTCTTTGCAAGAGCTCCAGAAGGACTTTGAAAGCACCTCTCCAACAGATACCAATAACAACCAGACGACTGCTAACGGGGCCAGCATCTCCTACATCACATTCCGTCCGTCTGCCAACGGTGCTGGGCAAGTGAACAGCTCCAGGGAGCTGGGCAGCACCACAACTCTGCAGGGAAGCACGTTCAGTGTCCTGCCCAGGGCAGATGTTGACCCTGTGGTGACAGCACCGCCCTACATCAGCTTTCACACCATCATCCTGGACATGAGTGGAGTGTGTTTTGTTGACCTCATGGGCACAAAAGCACTGGGCAAGGTTAGTTCTGTGCTACAAGCACAGCCAACTAATGGGCACTTTCTGCTCTCTTGGGCATCTCTGATAAAGATGCTTTCCTGCCTCAATAGAAGGTTTGTGTGGCTTTTTTCCTTCAGGATCTTCAGAACTTGTAAAGCCGTGATAGGAGACTTTGTGTATGAACACAAAGTTGGAGCAGCTGTCTTACTAATCCTTTCTCTCCCCTCTCATCCCTTCTAGTTGTGTTCCAGTTATCAGAAGATTGGGGTTAAAGTGTTCTTGGCAAACGTGCATGGTAAGAATTCACAAAGAACACATTTCCATGTGATCTTCCCCTGTTTCTGAGCTCCTGACAGACTGGAGATCTTTTTGTGTTCATTATACAAACTGTATGAGCTGTGAGTCTTTTGTTGAACCAAACCAGAACAGACAAAAGAAGAAAACAGGAGAAAAGAAAGAGAAACACTGTTCTCTGTGTGCAAAGTCAGTCCTTTCATTTGGGAAGTGATACAGCTGGAACATCTCCACATGTAGAAAAATAGATCCCTACACTCAGTTCTGCAGCAAACCCGCTTCTTCCCTATTCATCTCAGCCTTGCCTAAGCCCAGAGGCCACTGCCAGCCACACACACCTCCACAGGCTCCTCCTTTGCTCTCCTCCTGAATCACATGCCTTTCCTTTCTCCAGCCCAGGTGTACAATGACATCAGCACAGGTGGAGTCTTTGAGGAAGGGGGCCTGGACAGAAGTCACATCTTCTTGACCATCCACGACGCTGTTTTATTTGCACTGGCAAATATCAAAGAAGTTGCCCACCCACCCATCTTGGAAGAGGTAAATCTGCTCCCCAGACTTTCCCAGCTCACAAGACTGTATTTATTAGGTTTACACACCATGTCAGCACTAGGGAAGAATAACAAATTGCTGCTGCACCTAACAAAGCTTTTTTGCTTATCTCGAGTGGTAAAGGTCTAAACCCAACAAAATATTTCATGTCCCAGTTGTCATGCACAGGCCAAACACCTACTTACTGAATAGATTTCCATGGGAATTCAGGAGTGTAACTGTCTTATGCAAACCCTTGGCTAAGAGATCAATATTTCCCAGCCTGGAGAAGCCCCAAGAGCTCTTCCAGCTCTATGCCCTCAGTTTGGTGCTGGGTGGAACAGCCAGGTGCACACAAAGGCAGAATTTGGCCCTCAGAAATGAAGGCAAATCAGATTCACCTGTCCTGGAAGAGTTCCAGAATCCTTGAATGCTCCCTCGGTGAGAAGAGAAACAGCCAAGGCAGGAGTGGGACACATGCTGACATCACAGCATCAGACAGGCTCTTGCCCCAAAGAGGAGTTGGTTTATCGTGCTAATTGACTGGGAATCAGGGCAGTGGGAGCCAGTTTTCTCACAACAACCTGTTAAGGTATCTCATATCTGAGCAGAGTGATATGTGAATGCCAGGTCAGCAGCAGGAGATAAAAAACTGGAACAGGATTCCTTCTGTGCTCCTTCTCCCAGGCTGTTCCTCTGGAGCACGTGAGACATTTGAAGCCTGGGTAAGTCATTATTTTCATTCCTTTTGACCCTGCACTCTGCTGATTTGTGGATTTGATTCTTTCCTGCACAGAGGCCAGACCAGACAGAACTCTCCATCTATGACGACTCTGTGGATGAAAGCACTGCAGAGTTCAAGAACCTGGAGGAGGTGAGTTCTAGTGCCAGGGGTCACTGCAGCCATGGGTGTCAGGTGGAAATGAGAAGTCATGGCTGGGGCTGATCAAATGAGGACCCCCCTGTGCCATTGCCAGGCAAACTGCAACTGCGATGCTTTGAAAAGTTAATTGAAAACATAATTTTAAGCCCCTGTCCTGAGGAGCTCTGGCAGGCACATGGATGAGGAGGAGGTAGGTTACCCCACAGGGGAGTCCTTTAATCCACTCTGGGCCACGCAGCTCAGGTTCATAGTCAGACCTGTGGTCTCCACACACTGGAGGGAACTTGTTGAAACAGGTTTAGCTCTTGCCCCAAAAAAAGGGTCATTGGTCAAGTTTTTTAGCACAGACTTATTAATGTGGAATTGACTTGCACCCACATCTGGGTCCTGGGAGGAGATTTGTTCCCATGCTATCCATGCACAGCTGGGGACAGAGCAACCTCCCACCACCAGCTTTCCTTGTGGAGAAGTGCTGGAAAGGGCTGGGATTTCTGGTGGTGTCTCTCTGTGTGACTGAATAGTGCTGAGCTGTGTTGGTGGGTCTGTGCCATGGCATCAGCCCTAACCCTGCATGTGTTCTGTGCCCTTTAGGAGATGTTTGGAAGCATGTTCCACTCAGAGACACAGACAGCTCTGTGAGCACAGCATGTGGGCAAACCCTCCAGAACAGACTCCTCTCTCCCACCCCTTTGTGAAAACCTGGGGATGCAACAGGATTGCAAAGCAAGAGGCCATCACACCTCTTGAAGTGATAAATTCCTCCCTCCTTCCTGCTCTTCCTTGTGGTGTTCAGAGCCATGGACTCTGGAACAGGCAACAGCAACCTAAGGAACCAGGAACTCAGGAAATGCCATCTCATGGATTACAGAGGAGAAGCAAGTTCATTTGAAGGCAGGTGCCTTAACACAGGAGACAATGAATCACTGGTGCCAAGTGCTCTCTTTTGTCTCACACAATCTCACCCCTCTGCCCACACTGGCATTACGTAACTTTGGCATCTTGCTTCTTTCTGTTCCCTCCTCCCTCTGTTCCTGATGAAGTGAAATACAAGCAAACATTAAAAGCCTTTCAGGGCTTTGATTCACGAGCAATAGCAGCTCTTGCAAAGGTGCAGCTTTGCCAGGTGATGCTGTTCTACGATGTGCACTGACCTCTGGGGTGTCTGTAAGTGCAGCACCCCAAATTTCCCTGCCTGTCTGTGTAGCACCTCCTCTGCCTCTCCCATGGCCCCTCTTCTATGACCCCCTGTTCCCCTCTCTCTGTCACTCAGCATCACAAAAACCAATGCCTCAGACCAGTGCTGTATTTCTGATACCCCCAAAACCCTGGTACTGTCTCTCAGTAGGGTTAATTTCTGAATTACATATTTTTTCTTACTCATAGGATGAGCTTGTAATCAGAAATAAGAATTCCTTGTGTCCTGCCTGCCCAGGGGGTTGAGTACAGGTACAAATGACCCAGGGTGCAGTTCAAATCCCCTCTGAGATTTTTTTAAGGACCAAATAATGCTTCAGAGAAGACTCTTAGACTGTGAATGGTATGAAGGCATGAAAAGGAGTTCTGACTCTTCTCATTTTCTTGTTGACTGGAGCAACGAAGAGATTTAATCCAGAACATGGATGAATGCCTTGGGGAAAGGTGCTTCTGCCAAATCATTTTAATCACAAGTAGCAAATTCAGGGATAGGGAAGGAAGCCCTTCCTGCATGTTTTTCATGATGCCATTGGTCCAGAGCAATTAAATTAAAATTTGAGTGTATTTTATGCCAGCAACCAGGGAACAGCCCAAGTGACACCCTGTGCTGGTGACAAGCTCTCAAATGGTCACTTATGCAGCAAGAGAACACTCTTGTCTAGAATATGATATTCCCACACCAGTTCTCTGCTGGTTTTGATGATTTTCACTGAAACCCAGCACAGAATGATGCTCCCAGGACCATCTACCTCTCAGGCAAACTCACCTGCCTCCCCGACCCAGAGACAGACCGTGGGGACCTTTAGAATTTCAGAAAACCTGACAGACATTCTTTTATATTGGAGTGATAAAAATAAGACCTGCCATTTTACTTTCCTTTTATGATGCTTTTTCCTCTTACCCAGTGCTGATTTTGTGACAGCAATAACAAGGTGACAATATAAAACCTGAAAAATCTAAGTGTAAGCCAAGGGTGAAAGGGACCCTTCTTTCTTCAGTGCATTTCAACCTCAAATATGGCTTTTATGAAAATAAGGTTATAAAAAAATAAGTTAAAGACACACACTTGTACACCTTCTGCTACAAAGAAAACAAATTTTTGTTTGAACTTCCAATCTCCCTACAAAATATTTCCAGCACTAGGACAAAATGCAAGAGTCACCCAGAAAAAACTGGACAGAAATGGAAGTCAATCTGAGCAGTCTGTTATTTTCCCATGAATGCAAAAAATAAAGAGGGGCCTTAATAATAAATTATATTTTAAAATGTTATTTCTATTTTATTACTCTAAGATATTAGAAATATGAGCAAGCCTTAAGGTACAGTTTGGAAGTACATAGATATTATTGAGCTGATTCACCAGCAGATTGCTGAAGGCTTTCTGGGAAGAGAATGTGGGGCTTTCCTACAGCTCCCAGGGTCTCATTTTTAAGGGAAATAGAGCTTCATGAACCATCTTAGTTATATATCCATGATAAGAAACATCAGGGCCATTCCAGCTCATTTTTATCATCTCATTAACTTAAGTGACCAATTCTCTACCTCAGTTCCTGATTATGTGGTGCAGGAGAGAGTAATAAAACCAAAGGAAGGTGGTTTCCAAGAGGAAAAACTCACCAGCTAATTCCTTATTTTAATCTCAGACAGAGGTGATTTCTCCAGAACCATGTTTAGCTTGTTCTACAAGGTAAAATCAAGAGATTAAGCCTCTTAAATTATCTTTGAGGGTAATTGCTCATGGTTTTTTGTTACTGCCCAAGTCCTCCTTTGGAAACAAAGCAACAAAGAGGTTGGTGCATTGGAGCAAGAAACTATCCTAATCAATATTTCTGTATCTCTGAGGCAGCATCCCATTAAAAGAGGAAAACTCCAATGTCCAGCTCTTCATTCAGGATCCAGTGACTGCTCTTGAAATCTGATTATTTCCAAACAGAAGGAAACCTCATTTCTGTAGCCGTGGGTCAATTGTGGCAATAAATGTCCTATCAGCACTGCTGGAGGCACAGTGTGGCCAAAGGCTTGATTTCCAAGTGCCTGGGCAGAGAACTAGAGAAGCCCAAATTCACACTGGTGAAATATTTTAGCTTCCACTGTCCCTTTATTGCTTTTAAATAACAGTGATGTTGGTGTGTAAGGGCTCTGAAGCCTTCCTTGGTAAATGCATGATGTATAACCAGCTCAGAAATGTTTGTAATTTATTTAATTTAATATTGGTTTCGTTCTTTTTTTTTTTTTTGATAATAAAGAATGTGTGAACAATCATCTGCTTCTTCTGCTGACTCAGGAGCGGGGTTTCCTTGGCTGTTCCCATTTGGGATTTCACATCCTGGGGTGAATCTTCATATTCAGCACGGGACAGCTGTAAAGGAGGGAAGAACAACTTTTCCATCGTGCTAGTTGGTGGTTCCACTGAGCCTTGGGGTGGTTATTCCCCACAGAAATTCCCTTTATCCCCATAATTTTGGGAACAGCATCCCAAGTCCCAGGCACAGGCTGAGGGGACACTGTTGGCTGTTGAGGCAGGACATGGACACTGTTATATGGTTATGCCCCCTCCAGATGAGAAACAGGCTGAGAGAACTGGGATTGTTCAGACTGAAAGAGAGAAGGTTTAGGTGCGATATTGGGAAGAAATTCCTCCCTGTGAGGGTGGGCAGGCCCTGGCACAGGGTGCCCAGAGAAGCTGTGGCTGCCCCATCCCTGCAAGTGTCCAAGGCCAGGTTGGAGCCACCTGGGACAGTGGGAGGTGTCCCTACCTTTGTCAGGGGTGGAACTGGATGGGTTTTAATGTCCTTCCCACACAAACCATCCCGTGAGGAGCCCACCGCCCTCCCGCCGCCATGGCCACCACCAACTACAACTCCCAGCAGCCCCCGCGGCGTGGGGGCGGGCTCAACCCTCGCATCTCCTCCTCCCATTGGTCGGCGGGCGGGCGGGGCGGGCGCCGATTGGCTCAGAGCCACGCCCGTCAGGCCGGTGCCAAGATGGCGGGCGGGCGGCGGGTGGCCGTAGTGGCGGTAGCAGTGCTGGGCTCGGCCGTGCTGGCGCTGGCGGCCGCCGTCCTGCTCCGCGCCTTCGTCCTGCGGCCCCCGGCCGGGGTCCCTCGGCTGTGGGCGCGGGGCTCCGGCACCGCCGCCTTCAGCGCCGACGAGCGGCGGGAGCTGAAGGAGGCGCTGCGAGGTGAGGGGGCCCGCGCACTGTGTGCCCCCCTCGCCCCCCTCACAGGGCCGGTGGCCCCCCTGAGGGCACGGGTGGCACCGGGCGGGGGAGGCGGCCGGTCCTCGGGTGCTTTCCCGGGGAGGGAGCGGGTGTTGGCTCCCGGCAGGGACTTGTCGCTCAGTGCTGAGCTCTGGGGAGGCCACACCTCGAATGCTGTGCCCTGGTCTGGGCCCCTCGGTCCAGGAGGGGCTGGAGCGTGTGCAGGGGAGGGAAGGGGCTGAGGGAGCTGGGGGGGCTCAGCCTGGAGAAAAGGAGGCTCAGAGGGGCCCTGGAATTCTCTGCAATCTCTGCCAGGAGGGGGGTTCGGACTCTGCTCCCAGGGAACAAGGGCCAGGAGGAGAGGGAACGGCCTCAGGCTGTGCCAGGGCAGGGGCAGGGGGAACAGGAGGAGGAATTTTTGCCTGGAAAGGGGAAGGTGCTGCCCAGGGAGGTTTGGAGTGCCCATCCCTGGAGGTGCCCAAGGAATGGTGGACGTGTCCCTCAAGGACAAGGTGGGGATCAGGCACAGCTCGGACTCGATGATCCTGGAGGGTTTTTCCAACCCCAGTAATTCCTGTGATTTTCCTGGCCCAGCTCTCACCACGTGCTGATTTTTCTCCACCGTTTCCCACTCGTTCACACAGGAAGCACCACACACCCGTGACGGGGTTTGCCCTGGACATCCCTTTGTCGCCTGGATAAATCACTGTCGGGATTTTTTCCTTTCCTTGCTCAGCCCTGCTGGCAGCCCTGGCTGTGACCAGCCGTGGTGTGTTTGTGCTGCCTGACGTAGAAAATCCGAGGGTTTGAGGTCTCAGTGTGCAGGAAACCACAACCTGGCCCTGCACTGCTCAAGCAGGGCTTGGGTGTGTGTGTGGATCTCATACCTCGCTGGTGTGTAGGATTTATTGCCTAGCAAATCGTGTTTACATACCTTTTTAATGGGAAAATGAAGGGTCACAATAGATTTTTTTGTGTTAATTGCTGAATCACACTACCTCAGAAGAATCTGTAACCTTACTTGGCAGACGCTCTTTGCAAAGCCAGCTGGCACTGGGAATAAGTTAAACCCATATTCTGCAGGACAGTGACTGGATGCTGGAGAGCAGCTGTTGAAATGTCAGAGCAGACTAAAAGCACCCACAAAAACCCCTGTGTTCTTATATATTTTAATAGTTCAAGCAGTTTGAGAGTGTAACAACACAACTTCCTATTGAGAAAGAACCTTGAACTGCCAACTAAGCTGCTTGTTCAGCTGCCAGAGGGGTTTGTGAGCAATCAGATCTCCCAAGCAAATTGCAGCTGCTGCTGGACAGTGGCATTTCCAACGATATCGTTCAACACTTCAGGATGAAAAAAGGAGTTGAATTATCTGGAGAAACCCCTTGGCTGAGCTGTTAGGAAATCCTGGTGGCTGCATGTGCCCAGCTCACATCAATCTTTTTTTGATAGTGGCAGCTCGTGCTGTGCTGTGAAATAAATGTTTAAAGCCTGGAAAACATTCAGCAACAAAAATACTCTTTGCTTTTTTGAAATGCAGTTCAAGTCTTGCTTGATTTCAGTGCTCTGAATGGTTTCTGGTTTGTGTTTCATTGAAGGTGCCATTAAAATCCCAACTGTGTCCATCACTCCAGAGGACCTGAACACAACAGCCATGGCAGAATTTGGGAGTTACATTCAGAAAGGTACTAAACTTTCATTCTTGGCAATCTCTGCAGCTTGATTTCATTTTCATGACCAAATTGAGAGCACAAAGGGTTCTTGGATATAATAGAACAGGTTTTTACATTGTTTTTCCTCCAGAAAGCTCTGTCAGGAATGACACATTCTGCAACGTTGTATTTTTGGGGTATCTTTGGCCAAAGCCTGAACAGAGGAGGTTTAAACAACTTTTTGAAATGCTGGTTTTTAGTCTTTGAGGTGGTTAATTTTACACATGTCTTTAATTTTTTTCCCTCCCAGTCTTCCCGGCTGTGTTTTCCTCAAAGTTCATCCAACATGAAATTGTTGGGAAATACAGCCACCTCTTTACTGTGGAGGGCTCTGCCCCTGAGCTGCTGCCCTACATGCTGCTTGCACACATGGATGTTGTGCCTGCTCCTCCAGAGGGCTGGGATTTCCCTCCTTTCTCAGCTGCTGAGCACCAAGGGTTCATCTACGGACGAGGAGCGCTGGATAACAAGAACTCTGCCATAGTACGTCCTGCTGGTAATGTCATTGCAGAAAGAGGAAGTTGGAGGGGTCTGTTCTCTTTAAAATTCACTGTATGGTCTCTCTTGCCCCTCTTTTAATTAGTTAGTGATAAGTTCCTAAGCTCTGCAGTGTTCTCCCAGTGTTTCCTAGAGATGGAGTGACCACGATTGCTGAAGAAAGCAGAGTTAGAGTGTTTAGAAGAAACAGAAGAACATATTCACAGATGCAGAGGTATTTAAAAAAAGACATATTTGGTTAAAAGCCATATTTATGGCAGAGGGTGCCCAGAGAAGCTGTGGCTGCCCCATCCCTGCAAGTGTCCAAGGCCAGGTTGGAGCCACCTGGGATAGTGGGAGGTGTCCCTGCTCATGGCAGGGGGTGGAATGAGATGATGTTTAAGGTCCCTCCAACACAAACTACTCCATGATTCTGTGTTTCAAATCAGGGATAGACCTTTTCCTTTTTCCCAGGTGTCACAAAGCCAAACTTGGCCCTTTGAAAAGGCTCAAGTTTCAAAATAAACAATGTGTTTTTTTAATTTTATAGACAAACAACCCTGTACCTTTTACCCAGTCTGTGGCAGAACAAAGAGCTGTTGTGCTAAATACATTTAGGAGGAATAAAGTACAGAAAGTTTTGGTCTGTGAAGGATTTCTCATAGGGAAAAGGTGGATGCAAAAATTAGTAAGGAAAATGGCCCTTTGTGATGATTTCTTCCATGACAACCCTGTATTTCAATTAAAAACAATATTTAGCAAACCAGTGTCAGGGATGCTGTGGCTGCTTCTGGTGGCATAGAAAGTTTCAGGTTGTTTAACCATCAATTTCAAAGCCTTGAAATTTAAAAGTTTGGTTTGGTGCTTCATTCTGCTGTGAACTGCACAAGGAACTCCACAAATGGACCCAAAAATCAGCCATTTCAGTGAACGAGACAAAAATGGGCACTGACAAGATGTGAGAAGTATTTTAAATTGAAACAACAAGGGAGATGGAATATTATGAGAAATAAATTGCGAATGGTGGATTTGATGTCTCATCCTTCAGATTAAGTTTCTTGTCATCTTGGCATGTGTACAAAATACACTGCTCATTAAAATCTCTGGATTTGGGACAGGCAGTTTAAGGGAACAGAGAATTCCTTGGATAATTATGGCTCTGGTGCTTCCTGCACAGTTTGTCACCGACATCAGCAGCAAGAACAAGCTACTCTGTATTTCAGGTCCATCCACTGACACTGTAGCACTGTCAGAGATTATTGATCCCAGGGATTGCAGCATGTTTTCCAGGGAATGGGAGTATCCAGTAGGAGCTGTAGAAATCCAAGCTGTGCAAAGTCTCCTTAAGGGCTGTGAGAGCATCACATTTCTCTTACATCACACTGCATTCTTTTGCATTTATCCTCCTTGTTAACAGACAAGGAGGGGACACCATGTTCTGCTTTTCCTGCAGGGTATTCTGCAAGCTCTGGAATTTTTGCTGAGGAGAAATTACAGACCCCGCCGATCTTTCTATGTTGGTATTGGACACGATGAAGAGGTATTTTCTTCCATTTCACTGAAACAACAAGTTGTTTGCACTGTTCATGTAGGTAACAAGGCTTAATTTCTAAAACAGGAATGTCTTTCCTGTTTTTCTTGGTTCTGTGGGGAGATACAGTGTCAGGCAGGAGGTCAGAGTTATACATTGATTGTTTGGTTTTAAGTGACGTTGACAAAGGGTTTGGTGTGATGAGCAAAGAGAAAAGAACACAGTAGGGTGGTAATTCACATTCTTCCCTGCAGAGAAGGTGCAGCAGGAGTCACATTTTGGAGTACATATAGGACATGAGAAGCTCGGTTAAGATTCACATGGTTGTTCCAAATGGTCAGGAAAAACTTAACAAAAATGTTCCAAATGGTCAGGAAAAACTTAACAAAAATGTTCTGCCTTTGTTGTGGGCACTCCCACTAGTAAATGGTACAGAAAGACAGATATGGTGGGTTTGTTTATGCATTTTCACAATATAAAGATAAAGGATTGTTCATAGTTAAAATATGTCTAAAATTGCTAATCATCTCCAATGAGTTTTGCTGGGAGAATATTTTACTAAGAGGTCTCTCTAGAGCTGTTCACCAGAGGATTTCCAGCACTCTTTGCATTGTAGCACTGGTACTGCCAACAGCAAGGTGTTTTCCAGTGTTCCTCCCAGTGATTAATCTGATCAGTTCCTCTGTCTGGATTTTCCCAGGTGTCTGGTTGGAAGGGAGCCATGAAAATTGCAGCTCTGCTGGAAGCCAGAGGAGTGAAACTCTCCTTCTTACTGGATGAGGGAAGTGCAGTACTGGATGGGATCATTGCAGGAGTGAAGAAGCCAGTGGCTCTGTAGGTGCTCATGATGAAAGTGATTAATTTCCAGTAATTAATTAGTGATAGATGACCTTGCTAATGTCACTACAGTATGTTTTCAAGGCAAGTGGCAGCATTGGTGTTGCTAAAGCCGCAACAGTGGCACAAAGTGCAAGCCAAGGACCTTCAGCTCTTGTTTGCTGTCCATCACAGCTGTGCTGACAGAAACAGAATGCAAGCATTTTAATTTTGTGCTGTAGAGTCTGCTCACTGGAGAAGCAGCCAAGGCATCATCCCTCCAGACATCTAAATATTGTGATAATGACTTGTTGTTGATTCTTGGCTGTTTTTTGTAATAGCAAAATTATCCAGAGTAGTTATTTTATCTGTAGTCTGTGCATGTGTGCTTGGAGCTGCATGAATCATTTATTTGTTGATTGATTGATTGATTGATTGATTTATCACTGACCAGAATTGCTGTCACAGAAAAGGGTTCAATGACACTGAACTTCACAGTGGAGAAAGAGCCAGGGCATTCATCCTTTCCTCCTAAGGAGACAAGTATTGGCATTCTTGCAGCAGCCATGTCCAGGTGAGTTTCCCTGTCATCCAACATCAAAGACAGTCAGTCTCCTGAGTCACTGATATGTGACTTTTTTAATGTTTGCATTTAGAGTCTTTTTCAAATTCCTGTTAAAATATTTGAAATGCAGTTTGCAGCTCACAGCTCACTTCGAAGGGCAGAAATGCAACTCCCAACAAAGGGACAATTGCCAGGTGTCTGCAGTGTCTTTTTGCTTCAGCTGTTCCTGTGTCAGTTGGCTCTTCAAAAGCAAGACAAGTGCTGTCTTCCTTAATTTACTCTGTAGCAATAGAGATTCCTTTTCTGGGTTGCAGGATTTCTCTGGAATTTATTCTTCCACATACCTGCTACCTCAGCTGGTCATTCTCCAGGCCAATGAACATGGTGTAGAGTCAAATTCTGACTGCATAAATCACCTCTTTGCGTGTCTGTGTAGGTACTCAAATTGGCCAATAAATAGATATTTTAGGAAACCTCAGTATGGTGGAATTTGGTGTGATATTTTTCTAATTTTCCATGTATTTATGGAAGTCAGGCCTTGGGATTTTTCTCAGCTGTTTTTCAAAGAAGCTCTTTGCCTGTGAGTGGAATGCCCAGAGGAAAGTCTGATTGCAATCTCAAATACATGGATACAACTCAGAAATCAAATTCCTGTCAACCTTCAGGAGCAATCAGAGATTTTGATTTATTTTTTTTTAAATTCCAAATGTTGTTTGCTTTGTAGACTGGAGCAGAATCCCTTGCGCAACCTCTTTGGCCACGGGCCAGAGCTCATGACTATGGAGCACCTTGCAGCAGAGGTGAGGAAAGAAGCTTGATTTCATTCCCAGATTTTTCATATTAATAAGTGAAGAGTAACCCAGCTTATGAATTGAGAGCACAGTTATGTAGGAGAAGACTTAAGCTGGCCTTTCTCCCACATAATTGTTTCTGCTGGAATTGTTTCAGCCACAGCCAAGTGACTCCACTGTGCTCTTGAAAATAAGGAACTTTCTGATTTGTGGTTTTATTTCTTCCTCTTAGTTCAGGTTTCCTCTCAATGTCATCATGAGCAATCTGTGGCTGTTTTCACCTATTGTCAGCAGGTAAGAAAACAGATCCTTGATAAACATCCCCAGCCCCTCGCCCTTAAAAATGAAGCCATGTCCAGCCTTCCCAGGCCATCAGTTATTTCATTTTATACTTCAGAAAATTCAGTGGTTTACTGTTAATAACCACTTTGTTAATTGAATAAGCCATCATTCAGCTTAATGCCTGTGGAACTGTGGTGCTTATGTTTTATAAATATTCCATTTCTTTGAAAATTTTTAATTGTTTCTTTCTTTTTTGTAAGAGTTCTTGCCTGGAAACCCTCCACCAATGCCTTGATTCGAACAACCACCGCAGTCACCATGTTTAACTCAGGAATCAAGGTAGTTTCACATGGATTTCTCTCTGTATAATATGATGAGACAATTAGGACATCTGATTTCCAGCTATGAATATCCATTTATAAGATCAGGGTTAGGGTTTAGCCATAAACACCTCCCTGGCCCAGGTGGGATCTCGTGTTTGTAGCACAGGTCTGGTGTTTGCCCTGAGCAGGGTGACTGTGCACCTTGGACTGAGAGATAACAGCTTCTGGCTGATACAGCCAGATCTTGCCCTGATAAGTATCCAAAAATATTGTAGTTCTGGAAGATAAACAGGCTGTTTGGTGTGTCCCTGAAAAAAATCTGTTACTGAAAAGCATCACTGGACAAGAAAACAAGATACAGTGGCTGAACAGTGACACAGAGTGGCCAGGAGAGAACTGACACCCTGGTTTCTTGTTTTTTTTTTCTCTAAAGATGATAATTTTTTTAATAAAGTTATAAATATTCATTATGTAGAAAAGAAGAATTATCTGTGTTCAGTAACATCATTTGTTGAACGACTTGCATCTCACAGATGGGGAAAAGTAACATGACAGTGAGGTAAAAATATCACTAAAAAAAACAAAGTAAGGTTTCAGAATTGCTCAGTGGAAAGTTTCTGAAGTGAGAAGGTTTAGCTCAAGATGAAAACTTCTATGTAAGAGCTAACTTCATTGTTGTTTAATTGATGAATATTTGTGTATTTATGTGCATTTTAGATGAGATTTACAGTATTTTAATGGAGAAAGAGATACCACACTTAG
The DNA here is from genome assembly GCA_013399895.1 of Serilophus lunatus. Taxonomy (NCBI): domain Eukaryota; kingdom Metazoa; phylum Chordata; class Aves; order Passeriformes; family Eurylaimidae; genus Serilophus; species Serilophus lunatus. Next base: position 2,823,719 of record VXBA01006016.1, read on the forward strand.
GAAACAGTGAAGCATCAGGCTGAGGCTTGGAGTTGTTTGAGTTTCTGAGTTTGCAGTTGGCAATTTAGTCAGTCTGTACCTTCCTTTTAAGCTCTGGTCCTTCCTTTTGTCCAGGTGAATGTCATCCCTTCTTCTGCAAGAGCCACCGTGAACTTCCGGATCCACTCGGCAGAAACAGCCCCTGAGGTGCCCACTGTGCCCCTTCAGACCCCACAGTTCCTTTGTGCCAGAGAGCACCTGGGGTATGGGTGGTGATGGAATGGGAGCGTTGAGGTTTGTGACCTGTGAGAATTTTGGGAATCTTGCACACTGCTGGAGGTCTGACACGCCTGTCCAGCCCAGGACAGCTGTGAAGCAGTGACAAAACAAAACATCTCCCATTCCCAAGACTTTGCTGGAAGTTTCTCTCTCTGGAAGCTTTTTCTGGATTATTTGGATGATGTAACTTCCAAGAGAAACAGGTTTAACCTGTGCCTTTCAGGACTGAAGCAGTTTAGGAATACCTTGAGAGACTGATGTGCCTCTGACTGCACTGAGGTTGAAAAGTATCAGCCATCCACTGCAGAACAGGAAGAGAGACTGACACACAGTTTCAGTCTTAACTATCACCTGTATTTGCAGACTCAACTGACAGTTCACAGACAAATGTTTTCTGGAAAGCAGAACATCTGTTGGTGTCTCTCAGGGATGCTTTCTCATTTCTTATACTCATTTAATCTCTGTGTTTCACACACAGGTGTTAGAGACAGTCAGAAACATCATTGCTGATGACAGAGTGAAGATTGATGTAGTAGAGGCCTTTGACCCTCTGCCCATCAGTCCTTGGGATGAGCAGACATTTGCAGTCCATGTTTTTCAGAGAACCATTCTGGACATTTTCCCAGATGTTGACAGTGTAGTCCCAGGTAACAGCAGGCACATGATGATTGTTTCCTCCCCACCTTCTGCCCAGCTTTTCTCTCCCCCCTCCTCCAATACTGACTTGTTTCCATTTGCTGTGTACCTCCCCACCCCAGCTGTTAACTACTGGAAACAGCTGGTTTTTCCTCTTTTTATTCCGTTCTCTCTTTATGCTTTAAAAAGTTTTAATATTGTTTTTTTAGTAGTGGAAGTAAAAAAGCAAACAGGAAACTGACAGAAACAATGAGCCTTGAATTGGATTCTCTGCACATACAAAGGAATCTCTTCAGGGAAGAAAGGAATAGTGAGGGAGAGGAGGGAGGTCTTCTTGCTTTAACTCTTCTTTTACTGTTTTCATAGCTGCCAAAGCCATTCCTGCTTTTCTGCATTGTTCCTTAGGATCCCAGCCCCTTCCCTTTCTTGCAGCTCCTTCCTAGTTCTGTAGTGTTTTTTGGACTGCTCTTTGAAGCTTAAACTTTTGGAGAGGCTGTTCTTAGACTGAATTGTATGTTCCTGAAGGAGAAAATGTTCTTCCAGGATGTACCAACCCCCTGTTTCCAGCAGCGCTGCTTTTGCTGTAGGTAGTGGTTACACAGAGCTGTTATCAGATGCCTTTCCTCTCTCCTGGGGAAAATGTGGGTCATTAAATTGCTGCTTTGATGCAGAGTAAACCCTGGGTTTGTTTTCCAGGCACATGCATTGGAAACACAGACAGCAGGCACTTCACCAACGTCACCAACGCCATTTACCGCTTCAACCCGCTGCTCCTGAGAGCTGATGATCTCCCCAGGTGCCTGCTGTGGGCAGCTGCTGGGGTGGGGAGCAGGGAAGGAGAAGATCCATATGCATTAGGCAGAAGGAAACCCAACCTTGTGTACCTTGGCACGGTGCTGGGCCACCCATTTCCTGCAGATTTGGGTGCTGCTCTAACGGGGTGGAAATGACACTGGGAGAGTGTCAGTCCTTACCCTTTGTTCCTTCATATGCAGACAGGACTCATTTAGGTCTTTCATATGGTAGTTCAGCAGTGGAGCTTTGTGGATCCTTCCTGTAGTGCAAGAATATAAAAGGAGATGTTCTGGTAGTTGGCCTTGTCCAGGAGATTGATTTATTCGTGGTTTTGGACACATTCCACTCTGAACTGATTTCCTCCTTTAAGGTGGAAATTAGGTTTCCTGAAGTAAAGTGATAATAACATCACCGTGCAAGGGATTGTTTGTTTATTTAGCATGTGCTAGATTTGTCATTTCATTGAGGTGCAGATGATGCAGAAGAGTGTTCTGGCTGCACAGGACAGTAACATAGAAGGCCAAGAAATGGGCAGAGAGCTGGAATACTGTTAGGATTTCTTTCACACACACCAGAGATGTAGTTGTTGTGCTCTGAGCCTTATAATCAGTCAATTTGGGTTGGGTACAGCACAGTATTTGGTGTATATTGCTGTATTTTTATGCTGTACATTGCTTTATAAAATCAACAGGCAAGTGGGGTGATGGGCATGTGCAGGTAGGCCCCAAATTCCCACTGAAGTGAAAAAAATTCTTTTTCTTCCAGGATCCATGGGTTGAATGAGAGAATCTCCATTGAGAATTATGAGAAACAGGTCGAGTTCCTCTTTCAGCTGATTAAGAACTGTGACATTGCCACTCTTCCAGAGCCACACAGCAGCTCCCATGAGCTGTGAGAAACACACGGAGAAGAGCAGCTACTCAGGTGGACTGGGGGACACAGATGCAGTTGTGTGTTGTGTATTGAGCTGCATCTGGAATTTGGGGTGGGTTTTTTTATACTGTGGTTTACCTACAGATGGAAAAACTGCTGGTTGCTGCTTTAGGAAAATGTGTGGTTTTCCAGAGGGTGATAAGAACCTGGATAAAACACAGCAAATAACCCTGATTTCTGCTCCTCCCTGATATGAAATTCAGCCATTAATCTGATGACATTAATTTTTTCAGCACTGTCTTTAAGCCTCTGAAATTGGAAGTCACTTAAAAATCTAAGCTATAATCAGCAGTCACTCACCAGTAAGAGGTGAATCATCCTGTGGGCTTTTGGCAAACTCACTTGATGCAGTTAATTGATTTTTTCACAAACGACGTGTCTGTCAAAAGCTCATGTGAAAGGTTTGTGACATGGGGAAAGGTTTCATGTCACTGATAGAGTCACACTAAGGGTTTGTTGCACTGCTGGGTATGGGCTGTTTCCCCAGGGGATTCTCTCAACCAGCAACCAAGGTGCTCTCAGCCAGTGTCAGTGTTAACTCCCTACTGCCAAGCTCTCCCATGTGTGCACTGATTCCTATTTTAAAATACTGAGCTCCAGGAGTTGTAGCTCTGTTGCTGGAACTGATGAGGTGCTCAAAACCTTTCTTCCTGTCTTTTTTGGTGATTTTGTTTTTTGATCCTTGACTCTTTGGAATGGCTCAGGGTCTGCTGTGCAGCTGGGTGTCGAACTAAGGGATTGCAGCTTTAAAGAAAAAATCTAAACCAACATTGTTGCTCATCTGTTTTGTCTTCACTGAATCAGTTCCTGTACTGTATGTCTCTCATTTGCTTCTCTCAGAACTTGATTGTGAAACATGTGAAGCTCTTCAGATTCTTCCAGTTCAGTGGAATCAGAGGTTTGTTCCTTCCCTTCCCGTGCAGTTTTCACTTTGCTGACCCAGCTCTTTGGGAGGCCTGGGGCAGACAGGCCATTGATGTTTCATCTTGCACTTCTTGCCTGTCTTTGATAGCACTGAAGGGTTAAGCATTGTTTTGGCTTTGATAAGCTCTTCAGTTGGGGTTACCACTATTAATTAATCAAGTAAATAATTAATAAATTGATGTTAGCCAAAGAAAATACTGGGTGAAAGCTGCTTTGTGTCCTCCTGCTGCAGAGATGTGTCTCTCTTCCAGAACTTGAGTTGTGCACTGGTTGTTCTGTTCTAAATTCATATTGTAAAATGTACTGGAATGTACAGGAAATACCCTGAAATGTATCCTGAGAAACACTGATGGAACTGTGATTCCTATTCTTTCCACTCACCATTCTCATTTATTTGCAATGTGATCCTATCAGTGTGGCCAGAGGGCTACAACTGTATCATCTACTAAGTAATTGAAACAAGATTGACATTTTCATCTAATAAAACAAGGAATGCAGATTCTTTTCTGATTATTATTTAGTCTTTTCATGTAACTGTATAATTGCACTGAAGTCATTTCCACACCTGATTCTACACTAGAGCAATTCATAAAGTTTCCATCCTAACAAGCCCACATATTTTCCAGCCAGCTTTAATCTTTGCACCCTCCCCTTTCTATACAAAATTAGCTAACTTAGTTCAGGCATTATTGGGCAGTAAATAGTTGCATCTTTTATGGTTTGCTGCACTTTGTCTGTGTGCCCCAACGTCAGTGATTTGTTCAGCCACATGTCTGTGGCTCTTTTGTGAAGGTGTCATTCCTCTTGCAAACTCCTGTTGCAGGCACAGCAAAAGTGATGTGTCAGGGCACAGCACAGAATAAAACACAGCCCCGGGAGTGGGAGGTGGAGGGAAGGTTTTGTTGTTGGTTTTATGTTGCTGGCAAATCTCTGTAAAACTGAATCTAAAGCCTTTTGCTTTGACTGCAGCAGTGTGGGGTTGGTATTGTTTAACACCTGATGGTTGTGCTGCCAGTCAGAGGGACCTGGAGAAAGGGGAAAACTTGACTCATGAGAGAGCACAGGTTGTGAAAATCCTGAGCTGGGTCATGGTGTTGTGCAGAAGGCACTGCTGAGGTGTGGAAGGAGGGGTTTGTTGCCTGTTGTAACACCAGGTGAATCCTAAAGACACACAGCATCCTTTATATTTTGTAATCTGCCCCCATCCAAAAATCCCTCGTGCTGTTCTGGTGAGGATTGTTTCTTTAAAGGACCTTCTTCTGAAGGTTCTTCTTCTTGCTGCTGAAGGAAAAGTGAAGGACAAACAGGGCTGGGAAGGCAGGGTTGGTTTTGGCAGGTACTGTGCAAATGTGTGCCATGAGATTTCTCTGCAGAGCCTCATTAAGTGCTGCTCATCAGCCAGTGCTGAAATCATGCAGTTCCTCTGCATTGGGGTTGTGTTCAGCAGAGCTTTGCTGCAACCTGAGCCCCCAGTGCTTTGAACAGACCGTGTCCTGCAGGATCCACTGGTGATAAAGCACATTCCCCATCACTGCCCATTTTTCCCAGTCACTTCTGATAACCCTCTGTGTTTTTTTTCCATGCAGCAGCTTTGCCTTTGTGTTCTTAAGCCTCCTTATTTTATCAGACTAGCTGTCATGTGCTTATCTGACACAGTTCTGAAGGAGCACTCAATGGTTTGGTGTCTGCTCACCTCTCCTGACAGAACAGTTCTCTTTCCACCCCATTTTACTCTTTTCTGGGAATGTCTCCTGCCCTGAGTGCTGTGTGAAATCTGTGTCATCATGTAAATAACAGTGCATGGGTGATGCACTGGCCTTTCCTGCTAAAGTCACCCACAACTTTGCATGGTGTGAGTGGTTGCTTGCTAATGTCAAGTACATCATGAAAACACAGATTAGTAACTCTCGGAGCTATTCTTTTTTTGTTGTAATGAGTCACTGTGCTTTGGGCATGTAGAGCAATTACCTCTGACTCATCAGAGAAGGAAGAGCCTGATTTTCTGCTCTGAAAACAGGTTAACTTGTTGTCCTATTAATGGGTATGATTTGAACATTGTATTAGTCCAATTCCAGCGTGTTAACATTTTTCTGTTACATCCACAGCAATTTCCTTTTTTCTCCCGCTTTTCCCCAAGTCCACAAAGCTGCCATTCTTCTGACAACTCTAATCCCAGCCTGCTGTGGGCCAGCTGATTTAGGGACATGTGGGCCTGCTCCACGATGGAGAAAAGGTCACATTCCACACCTGCATTTTCTAAAGAAAGCCCTGTTGCTGCCCTCTGTTTAACAGAGCTTGGTTTATTTTCAGCCTTGAGTGACCATGGGGAGTTCAGGCACAGAGCTGGAGGAGAAGGCAGGAACAAGGTGTTTACAAAGTTGTTTCCTCCGGCTTTGCATTTGACACTTGCTTTCTTGATTCCTCTTTTGTCATGTTATTTGATATTTCATGGAAATGGTTAAATCCATTTTCTCAAGCAGGTGCTGTGAAAACTTCCCCCTACCAGAGTGAGACATGCACCAAGGAATTTGGAGGCTGCTCAGCCATAGCCTGCAGTATCCTTTGCTGTCCCAGAGAACCATTTCTCACCTGTAGCTCAGCCCAGGACCCTTAATTCTGTAATCTTCAGGCTGCTGCCAGGTTGAACCCTGCACAAATTCTACCCACTGCGTTCAGTCCTCATCCACTTGCTGATGCTCTGAAACTTTCAGAGATGTTCATCCTTTCCGTCCTCACATCCAAACTCTTACAACAACCCTTTAAATCTGCTCTGCCATGACCTGTGAGGTCTCCACACAGCACTGGGAGTCCCCCACTAACACCTCAGTGCCCTCAGCAAGGCCTGGGGGTTGTTTTCCTCAGCTGAGCAGCTCGGGACAGGCTATGTGACACCGGAGTTGCCCTGTGGGGGTTTGGCTCCACTTTCCAGTCCTGCACTTCCCAGGGCTCTGGAGATAAAGAGCTCAGCGTGGTGGGGAAGGGAGGGACCTGCCCTGCTCAGTGCAGATCACTCAGGCTGATTTCAGAGCTGTGGGGGTGTTGGGCCCCAGAGGAAGCTGCAGCCAGTTCTCAGCAGGAAGGAAAATGACCACATGGAAGGGTGGTTAGAGCAGGGGGCAGGGGACAAAGGGAAAATTTCTCTCTGGCACTGATGGATTTACCCAGGAATTGGTCACAGCCTGGGCAGTGGGTTTTAGAAGAGACATGCAAGTCATGGAGCATTTCCCAGGGTGCTTTTCATGCATTTTCATTTGTGTTTTTAATCCAACACAATGTGTGGTTTACTGTAACCCTGTAAATACTCAGATATTTGAACGCAGTCCCTGATCTTGCAGTAAGAAGGTCCCATGGAGGGACCTGGCTGCAGGTCAGGTATTTAAGGCAGTTACCAAAAGTCATTGCTACAGTGCTGCCTAACTGTATGTAGGCATGTTAATCCAAAGTCCTCGTTGGGATTTTGGGAGTGGAAGGTGCTTCACAGAGTAGGAAATAGAGGGGAGTTAAGAGATTTATTTGTATATTTTTATTATCAGTCTCTGGTCTGATCAGCCTTGTGGAATCAGTGTTTTCTTCAACCTGATGTCTGAATATAAATGAATTCCCAGCTTATATCCGGGACCAGACTGAAACGTGAGGCACATCCTCAGTGTCCCTGGACAGGTGTCCATGTCCCTGCTATCTCACCGGATCCACTGGCCTTGTGCAGCACAGGAAACCAGGACCTTTCAGCTCCTCTCTGCCAGGGGCTCTCACGTGGCCAAAAGCCCAAGGGATGGAGCTGACTGGGGCTGACCTGTGTTTGTCACAGCACGTGGGTGACACAGGAACACAGCTGGGAGCACTGGTCATATGGACCTTGTTAAAAAGGATGGTGATGGGTTTGTTTGCTTGCAGGCTGGCAAAACAGAACTTCCTGCATCTACATTTCTTCTCTCAGATCAGGGTCAGCCTCTGACGTTGTTGTCTGCCCTCGTGAGCTGCTTTTGCTCTGGTCTGACATCTGAAGGGGTAAGTCATGATCCAGAACCAGTTCAGTCTTTGAGTTTGCCTCTTGGGATTCCTGGTTACAAGTTTCTCGGTTCCTTCAGGGTCCTTGATCAAAGGCAGGTCCATTCAGACCTGTGACAGACAGTGGTGGAGCTACAACAGGGAGCAAAGGCACTCTCAGAGCACTGTCAGGTGTATATTGGGTGAATTTCTTTAGTGATTTTGGCCAAACCCATTTATTTTGCTGGATGGGGAATCACCCAACACCCACTGTGGCCTCATAGGCTGTTACTGAATGCTGGACAGTTGGATAGTGCCAAAGTCACGTGGCTGCTGTCAAACACACAGGCACAACATTCCATGATCCAACACAGCTCAGTGGTCAACTCTTCCCTTTCCAAACCCTTTGTTGCCTTTGGTACCTGCTCTCTGCAATTGGAAACTCATTTCCTGTCCTTTCATCCTCTGCCTCTCTGATCTCAGCCTGGCTGGTAGGGATTTTATCTATTTCTGTTTTCTTGGCTCAGGCAGCTTTTGTCTCCACACTTCCACTTCCTGAGCGTGCAGCTGGCTGGGCTGATGAGCAACAAGGTCACATTTTGGGACACGTTGTTTTTGGGGAGGTGAGGGAAGGATGGGGGTTCCGGGGGAGATATGGATTTTCCGAGCCAGGAAGGAAAGATGCAGGAGGAAGGAGGCCCTGCAGCCCCAGGTTTATTTGGACAAAGGAGAACAGAGGCTGGGGTTAGAGGCAAGATTTGGAGCTCCACTCCCAGCTTAAGGGTGGAAGTTGTGTTGTGGTTTTAGTTAAGACTTGTTGTGTCTGTGTGTCTCAAGTTTTCTGCTGATGTCACAGCAAGAGGTCCTGAGAGTTAAACGAGTCCAGAGGCTCCTTGAAATCATTGAATCCCAGAAAAGTTTGGGCTGTAGGGGACCTTAAACACCATTTCCTTCCACCCCCTGCCATGGGCAGGGACACCTCCCACTGTCCCAGGTTGCTCCAGCCTGGCCTTGGACACTTCCAGGGATGGGGCAGCCACAGCTTCTCTGGGCACCCTGTGCCAGGGCCTCGCCACCCTCACAGGGAGTAATTTCTTCTCGATATCCAATCTACCCCTACCCTCAGTTTAAAACCATTCCCCATTTCCCTGTTTATATAAAACACTCCCATCAGAGTTCCCTTCGTGCTGCTTTTCACAATTCCTCCCTCTGCTCTGCTCCACGTGTTCCAGTCACCCTCTTCTCCCAAATATTTCAGGAAAACATCCTCCCCTTGCTCAATTTTTAATGAGAACTGAAAGAAATGAAGTAGCAGAGCCCACAGCTTTAGGTCACAATGGATCCCTTGCTGCCATTGACCTCGACTGCCTCCATTTCCTTAAGAAATGAAGTCACCCCCTCCAGTCACACTCGACTCCCTGTATCCATGGGGGAACTGTGGTTCCTGTGCTGCCCTCCCTCCCTTATTGGCCCCAAACCTGTCTCCAAGGCCTGGATCTGGGGATCACGTCATCACTCTGAGTAATAACTTGCTGCTGACTGTTTCCTGGGAGGAAAGGAAAGGCAGGAAGGAAAAACAACAAACTGGTCATAAATTCCACTCATGCAAAAAAAAAAAAAAAAAAATTTAAATAAAAGGAAAACATGAATCAGAAGAGCTGGTGTCATTCAAGAACACAGAGTTCTACAGAGCGATGGGGAACTGATCTCTGAGCAGCTTTTATGCTTTTTATGTATTTCTTGTGGGACAACTGGGGATAAACAAAGTGTGTACGTGAAAATATTCCTGATTATTTTTTTTTTCTGCACTCCATCAGTCTGGCAGAGGCCTGAAAGCCAGTGGGTACCACCTGTACCTTGTTGGTGCTCCTGAGACTGGGTTTTCCTGGATGGGGGGACAATCAGAGCATCCCTGTGGGTGGAATCTGTGAACCCCCTTTCCAGGTGGGCAGGACGAGACCTCCCCAGCCACGGGCTCCCCAGCTCAGGAGGAGGGAAAGGAGAAGGAGAAGCCTTTGCTTCCATCAGCCAGGTAAGAGCAGGAGAAATCCCTGAGGGATGGATGGAAGGGGGGTAGTGGGATGGATGGACAGAGGGAGGGAGGGAGGGGTGGAGTGATGGAGGGATGAATGGATCGAGGGAGGGAGGGATGGAGGGAGGGATGGAAAACGGGATAGTGAGAGGGATGGATGGGTGGATCATGAAATGGTTGGGTCACAGAGTAGTGGGATGTATGGTTGGATTGGTGGATGGCTGTTGAGGTGGGTGAAAAGTGGTGGGATGTGCGGCCACCGGGATGGGTGCGTGGCCACCGGGATGGGTGCGTGACCACCGGGATGGGTGCGTGGTCACCGGGATGGGTGTGTGACCACCGGGATGGGTGCGTGGCCACCGGGATGGGTGTGTGACCACCGGGATGGGTGCGTGGTCACCGGGATGGGTGTGTGACCACCGGGATGGGTGCGTGGCCACCGTGTCGTGTCCCGGGTCCCCCCCCGCCCCACGTGGGCTCGGCCTCACGTGCCACCGCGCCTTTCAGGCCACGCCCCTTTCCCCCTCTCGGGGTGGAGGGGGCGTGTCCAGGCGTGACGCCACACCCCCGCAGCCAATGGGTGCGCGGCTCNGAACGGCGGCACAACGGGCCGGACAACGGGCAGCCGCCGCCACAGCAGCGCCGGGCACCGGCCGGGGCACAGCTCCCCCCCTTCTCCGCCTCCTCCCGCTCCCGCAGCCCCGCCGGTCCCCGGAGGTGGCGGCTTACGGGGCTCCCGCAGCGGCGCCGGTCCCGCTCTCCCCGCGACGCGGCTCTGAAGGCGCTGCGGCGGCTCCGGCTCCGCAGCGGCGGGGGGGGGGCACATCCTG
>VXBA01006016.1:2834185-2851430 GCA_013399895.1 Serilophus lunatus
TGAGGGCCGGGGGGAGGCTGAGCCTCGGGAGTGCGGGGTGGGGTGAAGGAGTTGTTGTGCTGCCCCTGGAACGCAAAGGAATATTTGTTTTCCTCCCGTTGTGTTTCCACAGGCTGCCCAAATGCCAGCGCCCACCCTGCAGCCTGCCCAGCTCAGCGAGTAACCTTAACCGGGCATCTGATGTAAATAAGATCTCTCGTGGCCTCGTGCTGTTGGGTGAGAAATTCTTCGGGACGAGGAGGACAGCAGTGACAGCCGGGGCTTGCTGGAATTTCTGGCTGTTTTGGCAGCACAAACCAGGCTGGAACAGAGCAAAAAAAAAACCCCATAGGAGCCTTCAGACTCAGATTCTGCAGAGGGACAGCAGTGCCCCGAGACAAAGTGATAAAGCCCTGACAGCAAGAAGAGCTTTTCTGCATCGGATCATCTCTAAATGCCAGTCCTCTGCTTCATCATCCCTTTAACCTTCTGTCTTGTTCAGTGTTCTTCACTTCACCTGTTCCTCTCCTTGCCTTGCCTGCCCCATCACAGCAGCAGTGCTGGCAGGAAGAAAACCTGGAAAAAGAAGCACTGAAGTGTCACCCATCCAAGAAGGAAAGCTTGGCTCCTGCCTCGGCAGCTGCTGTCCCACCCAGCACTGGGGAGGAGGAGAAGAACCAGAGGGAATTTGCTGCCATTCCCTGTTCCCTGCTCACTCGGTGGTTGGTGTCCCCCCGTTGCTGGACTTTGCTTGATGGGGATCTCTGCTGCAGGAGCAGGCTCTGCACTCCCAGGCAGGCGAGCAGGGATAGGAGAGGTCACTCCTAGATGCCGGAAAGGCCATTTTTATAAGCTCCTGGCAGAACATCTCTGGAACAGCTGCTGGCTGTAGGCCCACCAAGCCAAGGGTCAGGGAAGCCTCTGGGCAGCATGTCTTCCAAGGCAGAGCAGAAGGAGACCCCCCAGGCCAACGGGGCTGTGCTGCCCATGGTGGACTGTCCCACCAACCCAGAGCCCTCAGATTTCCTGGGACCTCACGAGAACGGGGTGGAAGTGGTGGTGTTGGAGTCCCGTGCCAATGCCAAAGGGGTGAGAGAGGAGGATGCCCTGCTGGAAAATGGCAGCCAGAGCAATGAGAGTGATGACACCACCACAGAGCGGGGGCCTGAGCCAGCCTCACCCCTCAAGGAGACCTGCTTCTCCATCGGCCTGCAGGTCTTCTTCCCTTTCATCCTGGCAGGCTTTGGGACAGTTGCTGCTGGAATGGTGCTGGACATTGTACAGGTAGGAGAGGTGCTTCCCTGGTGTGACACTGGGCTCTGAATCCCGACTCTGTTAGGGGACAGGTTTTATCCCCAGCCAGGAGGGACTGGGATGCCAGGGCTTCTTCAGCACATGGCAAGGAGCAGGGGAAGAGTCCAGTTCCCTGTGCTGGCTGGGGAGGGGGAGATGAGGAGACCTTGGTGATGTGTGGAGTGAGGGAAGGAGAGGCTGAGGGCATCCCTGCACAGCTGCCCAGCTGTGGCTCAGGGGAGGTCACAGCTGGCACAACATGCAGCCAAAGCATCTGCATGGGAACTGAAACCACTCTGTGCACCACAGCTTGAAATAAAGCCCTTCCCTGCTGGTGGCTGGTGACATCCCAGCCCCAGGCAGTACTTCCACAGGCCCTGTGTCCCTTTTCCATCCTGGCTGTTTGCTGTGCTGTTCCAGCACGCCAGGCTCGTGCCAGGTTAATGATTCCCCTGCCACAGTGTGTGCTGGACACCTGCGTCCTGGCTCATTCCAAAGCTTCAAGGCCAACTGGCCCCTACACCACCTCCTCGTGCTCCTGAAGTGGCCAGGGGTGCCAGGGCTGAAGGAGTGGTTCCTGCTGAGGGGTATGTTGAGGTGATCCTTAGGAAAGGCTGGCCAGGGAGCTGGCAGCTCCCTCTGGATGAACTGGATGCTGTGGGAGCCCAACAGCCTGGCAGCTTGTTTAGGTTTTAAGGTGGGAATTGTGCCTTTGCAGTCTGTGGCTCCTGCACTGGTCTCTAACACGTTTTCCAAGCACGTGTGTCTGGCAGCTGATGAGCTGCTTCACCTCTTCTCCTTTGCCTGAAATGCAGCCTGGGCAGGGCTGTGTGCTGCCCACCCCAACTGAGGCACAGAGCTGGCTCATCCAGGCAGTGGAGGGTTTATGAAAGTCTTGGGATGGGGGAGGCAGCCATTTTGGAGCTGTGGTCAACCAAAAATGCTGTGCCTGAAGCTCCCCTGTTTGCTCAAGTGAGGTAAAACAGGCCTTCAAGTGTTGGCTGAGAAAGGCTGCAGTGTCAGTGCTGTGTCTCACTGGCAGTTTGGATCATGCTCAGCCCTGTGCCAGGGTAAGTCAGAGGGTTTTTTTGGGATTTGTGGGTGGTCAGGCAGACACTCTTGCCCGTAACAGCAGTTTCCCTGCATGCCTTTACACTGTGGTCACCCTTATGGTCTGTCTTGGCATAACCTGTTGAGAGAGCTGTGAAGTGACTCAAAACAGGAAAGGCTGGATGTGCTAAATTAATCTGGGGGAGAGAGAGAGAGAGAGAGAGACTTACCAGAATCATATTCTTAAAAAGAAAGACATATCAAGCATGTTCCCCCTTGCAAGGTCTCTGTAAACTCCTGTGTGGCTCTTCTGGAAGTTCCCCAGAACTAGGGTCTGAACCCAACTTAAAGTTTTCCCTGGAGAAGGAACAGCTCTTCTGGCCAGGGGAAGGAGCAGGCAGGGCTGGGATACTGCAGCTTAGTCCTGTGTTCTCCTGCCTTTTTTTTATTGTTTTTTTTGTGGCCATTAGAAATAAAGCCTTGTGATTCCTGTGTCCCACAGCAGCTCAGCGTGTGGCTGTGCAGCTTGTCCTGCCAGCAGCTCTAACTCCCTTTAGCCTTGGGATGAAATGAGGCATCAAAATGCCATAGGGTGGAAAAGGGGGATGGGAAGTGTGTGGTCTTGCCTTGGGGAGCTGATCCTGATAACTGGCTTCCAAAGGCTCCAAGCCTGGGATGAAAGGAGGAAGCATCTGGGGTGGGTCACTGCAGCCCCACTGCTTTGGGAACAGCCCTGGTTGGATGTGGCTGGGGGGCTCCACACACTCCATCTCCTCTGCTTTGGATAACTGGACTAATCAGCCAGCTGTAATTGGTCTCCCCACTGTGAAAACAAGCAGTGCTGGCCTTTGGCCATGCTGTCCCATTAACGTGTCCCTGGGAATTTGCCTCTCAGGAGGAGGATTTGCTTCTGCTCCCTTTGGGATTGGAGAGGCTTTTGGGCCAGGTACATGTGAGTGCAGCAGCTGCTTTTTGTGTACAGTGCAGGGCTGTTGGCACATCCCCTCTCCCAGCAGAGCCCTCATTGTTGCTTTCCAGACTCGTCTGCCCCCAGAGGTTCTTTGGATGGACAGGATTTCATAGGGATGAGGGAGTGTACTCCTTTCCCCTGCTTGACCCTCTCTGTTCTTAACCATCCCTCCAGGGTGGGTCAGGGACTGCCAGCCCAGGAGCTGAACCTTTCCTGTTAGTGCTGCTCATTCCTTGGCATTTGGGAGGGAGAATTCTGGGAGAAGCAGCTGCACCAAGGCAGCCCCTCCCCTGAGCCATCATGAATCACCAGCCTGCTGTGGGTGAAACCACGCTCTTCCTTCTGACCTGTGAGCCTCGAGTTCACACCCAGGGGCTGAAATGACACAGCTGGGGGACAGCTGTTCCCCTGGGAATATCTGTGTGCAGGTGCAGAGCTTCCCAAAGGCAGCAAACCTGGAGGGAGCTGCAAACCAGCACCTGGGGGTTGATGTTTCCTCCAGAACCTCTGGCAATTTGGGGTCTGGTCTCACCCCTCCATGTTCTGCACAAGAAAGACCAGGATCTGGTGTCTCTGGGCAGATCCTAGAGGATTTTATATGCTGTGTTTCCTTCCCTAAAAACAGCTCATTTCTGTCCTTCTCAGAGGGGCTGTTACAGGGCAGGGGGGAAAAGGATTTTAACAGCTCAATGTCCTCAACTTGAATTTTTATTTCCTCTTCTCTTGCCCATTTTTTTTTTAATCTTCTCCAAACTGCCTGGCTCTGGTTCTCCCCGTGGAGCCACCTCATGGGCACAGGTCTCCACAGGGATCTTTGTTCCCTGCAGGAGCCACAGAGGCCATGGAGCAGTAGGAAGTGCCCACAGCCCAGTGTTGTATGACATTTTATATTACTAAAGCTGGCAGGAGCCCATGGGTCCTGCTCTTTGCAGTGAGCAAGCTGCTGAGGTCTGCAGAAATCTCCTTGTTTTCCTTCCCCAAAGATGACTTTTATTCCTTTCTCCAGGCACAGCCCAGTCCTGCTCAGGGAGCTGCTTGTGGCAGCAGTTTGCAGTGCAGCCTCCCCTCGATGGTGCATTTACAAAACCAGGGTTGAGACAAGGTGAGGGAGGGCTTGAAGCAGTGCTGGCTCTTGCCTGATCCTGCCTCTGTGATTTCTGGAAACTCTGGAGCCAGGAAACTTGTCTGACTAATGATGGTGTTCCTCCCATTAAGTGGTTCTGGTGACACCAGCTCGTCCTGCTGGGAAGTGGGAGCGTGGGGCTCCCTGGGTGAGTTCTGGAGGCTGGGAAGGGAAGTGGTAGCAAAGGATTCATCCACACCACACACAGCAAAATAATCCCAGTGTCTGCCTAAAAATAGACTGGGGAGAGCCAAGCTTGCCTGGATGTGTCTTAAAGGAAGCACAGCCTGATGTGAGGCTTTGCTGGATGAAGTGTTTCCTTCACACTGTTCTCTCCAGCAGTGAGCACTGAGCCCAGATCACACAGAATCACGTTGTAATTGAAATTGGAAAACCCCTTGGAATCCACAGCCTCTCTGTGCACCCTGTTCCAGGCCCTCCCCACCCTCACCTTGCCTTACCAAGGCAATAAGGGGATTTTTATTGACTGGAAAACACTTGTTGCCTTTGAGGAAAAACAGTCCCAGTTCATCCATCTCAGGCACATTCCTGCCTCTTGTAATCCCATTTCTCTCTCCAATGGTTTTTCAAGTGAGTGCAGCTTGAATGTGTTACTGCAAAGGACCTACCAGGAAACTGGGACTTGTTGGCTCAGTGGAAAAATAAACATAAATACCTGAAATCCTTCCCCACAGGGAGCTGTTAGTCACACAGGTAGAGGAACTTGTATTTTCTACAAGGTGTTGGCCTTCAGTCTTCCTTGTCCTAGAAAGAAATCCATGTCCCTGGTGAGCCTGGGCACTGGCAAGGAGAGCACAGGTAACTTTGGCAGGTGACATTTGCAGGCAGAGCTGCAGAGCTGTGATGTTTTAACATGAGTGTGATCCCAGCCCTGCTCAGGGCCCTTCCAGGAGTGTGGAAGTCAGGCAGTGTGGGGAAGCAGGAGTTATTTTGGACACAGGGCCTTCTTGCAAAACATCCATGACAACACAGAAAGGGGCAGTGAGTTTTGAGGCTGTTTCTAAATGCGGTTCTGAGGTTTTTCTGGAGTAGTTTTGTGTTTTCACAGAAACCAGCTGCTCTCTAAGGCTGCTTACCCTGCAATTACCCTTTGTTTTTTCCTAAATAACCATGGCTGCCTCTCCCTCCTTATCCCAGGGGAGGTGACTTGACTGGAGAGCCAGAGGAGTTAGGAAATACCTGAGTACTGTAGGTGCCAGGTGAGGTAGCAGGGAAAGGTGGCCACGGTTTTGGGGTCAGGGAGCAGCAATGCCTTGCTCCAAAATGTGTTTGTAAGACACACATGTAAGAATAGCTCTCAGCTGAGGCTGACCCAACTCCAGAATCTGCCAAGAACTGCAAATATTGGGCAAAGTTTCTTCCTCTTTCCCTGTTTTGGCCTCTGTGTGTGTAAACATTTTGTCAGTGGTGAATCTTAGGGGGATTTGTCACTGAAAGTTGCCAGCTCAGAGCTGTTTTTTAAGCTGCACAAATGTCACAAGTGGTAAAATCATTGCAAAATTCGAAGTGTAGCAGCAGGGAGGGACTGGGATGGCTGCTCAGGGCACTGCCAGGTGTCAGAGGTGAGCAGGAAGCAGCACTCAGTCCAGAGCAAGGGTTTGTATCAACCATGATTGTATTTAATGGTCTGTCTGTGTTTTAATCTTGCAGCACTGGGACGTCTTCAAATATGTGACTGAGGTGTTTATCTTGGTCCCTGCGCTGCTGGGCCTGAAGGGGAACCTGGAGATGACTCTGGCATCTCGCCTGTCCACAGCTGTGAGTATCCAGGGAGCTCAGGAGGGAGCAGAAACCTGCTTTGGGAACAGGGGGAAAGGAAAATACCTGTGCCAGTGACCACAGACAGCAGAGCTTGCAGTTCAGCGTGCTGGGAAGGTGTTTTCATCCCACTGGACTGATTGGATTTGAAGGTTTAATGGTCCTTAAGCTTTGCTGACAGTTCACTTCCTTGTGCTGGGCCTGGAGGCACAGTGTGAGTTGGCTTTGGGTGCTTGGATCCAGTTTTTTCCAAGAGGAGGCTGAATGTCATCAGAGCAGGCTGGAAGGAGCCAGGGTGTGGAGGGCTGGGGATAAGTGAGAGGGGACCCTGCAGTGAGAGCTCACAGGGGGATTGACAGGCTCTTGAAGTGATGGAGATCATGGCTGGGTATTTCTCTTGCTCCAATTCAGTCAGATTCCTGTGGAACACTGAGCCCCTTGTGAGGCTTGGGGCAGGCTCTGTCAGCTCCTCAGAGCACTGTCTTAGTCCAGCTGTAAATGAATTGCTCTGTGTTTAAATATTCCTACAACACAGCACTCTGTCTCTGGAGCTGCTGGAGTGAGACCAACATCCTCTCCTGACAGGGACAGTCACACTCCTTCCTGCTGCAGAGCATCTTCTGCCTGAGCCTGACAGCAAGTGACTGCCTGACCTGTGTTCCCCATGATGGGAGCTTGGAATCTTACATCCAGAAGGTGTTGGCTGCCTGCTGCCAAGCTTTTTAAACCCTCTGTGCTGTGAATTGCTGAGGAGAGAGCCCTTGCAGCAGCCAGCCTGCTCTTGGCCTTGACAGTGCAAAGGAGCTGATGTCTCTTGGCTCCAGAGAGCTGCTTGGGAAGTGCTCCCTGAGATGTAGGGATGGAGAAGTGTCTGCCTGGGTGGCAGCAGAAACCTCCTTCTTGGCCTGTTCCCTTCCTCTCAGCCTTCCCTTCCTGCAGGAGGAAGCACAGGAGAGTTGAACAGGTCTCTCTGTACCTGCTTTCTCTTCTCTTCTTCCATCTTGAGCAAAGGGGAGATTCCAGCTGTGACTCTTTGCTCCTCAGCAGCTTCTTGTTGGCCTCTGAGGCCCAAAGTTTCTGCTGCATTCCAGAGCCAACATTTTGGGCTGCTCATCCAGCCTTTTTCACTGTAGCCCCTCTTGTCCCCCCTTCAGGAGCTCCCTGTGTGAATCCTGAGGATGCTGCTCCCATCCCCTGAGCCTGTGGAACATGACCATGTGTTCTGTAGGGTCTGGGCTTATCCCAGGAAGGCAAACAGCCTTTCCCTGGAAAAAAAAGCTAGTGCCCTTGGCTTGGCCTGATGATTCCTGCTGGCCACAGGGATCACATCCTTCTTGGATCCAGCCCTTGCCCTTCATTCCCTGGAGGAGGAGGGCCCTGGGAATGGCCATGCCAGCACTGCCTGGCCAAAGCTGGGCTGTAGCTCTTCCCTTCATGCTGGGCTCCTTCTCCCCAGGGGAGGACAAAGCTGCTGGGAGGCTCCACACTGCCCCTGGCCCAGCTGTGCTCCAGTGCCAGGCCTTGCAGGGACAGAGGCTGAGCTCTGTTTGCCCCTTCATTCTGGGAGACAAATCCCTTTGTTTTATTCACTCTCTATTGTTCAGATCATGACAGGATCCTTGCTGTCCCACACACAGGCCCTTCTCCCTCCTGGCCTTGCCCAGCTGGTACTCTCTGAGCATGGGCTGCTCAGGGTGAGTGCTTGGCCCTCCTGGGACAAAGGCAGAGGGGCACTTCTGTGTCCTCTTCCCTCCTGAGGCTGGCACAGAGCAGCATTGGGGAAGGCTCGGCCAAGAAACAGGACTGCACAAAGTCAGGAATGCAAAACTGTGTCCCATCTGCTTTGGGGGCTGCAGGAGGGTCACGAGGACACCAGCACAGAGAGCACCCACCAGCTTGGTCTGTGGGGCAACAGCCAAGCTCTGGCCTCTGCTTCCCTCTGCCTCCACAGGGATCCCAGGGCCTTGCCCTCTGCCTGCTCAAAATCCTGGAATCACAGAGGTTGTAGAAGTTCTCCCAAGATCATCAAGTCCCACCTCCTTGTGTGCATTGCCTGGTGGGACAGGATGATCCCTTGGGTTTTCCTTCTTCTCCCTTGCCCTGCTCTTCCCTCAGCGTGGGGTCTTACCTGCAGGAGTGTGGAGGGAGCTTCCCACTGTGGATCCCCTGCTCTCTGCCCAGGAAAGCAGCCCAGGTTTCTCAGACTGGGAGTTTCTAATTAGTGCTGCATTAAGGCACCTCAGAAATTCCTTTCGTAATTAAGAAGCAAAACTCTCCCATTAGTTAAAGGATTTAAATCCTGTTGGCACTGACCACAGCTAGGCTGCATTAATCCCAACCTAATTGCCATGTGGCTGGAATTTTAAGGTCAGGCTTCATATGGAGCTCAAATTCCTGTGCTGGATGTGCCACTCCAGTCAACTTTTTGTTGATTTTCCCCCATGCCTTCCTCCCCTCCCAGAATAATTCACTCCAGGGGTGAGGGCATCTTGGTGCTGGTTGAAATGGGCTGGCAACACATTCAGCAAGGAGAGCAGAGGGATTAGTTGACCACTAACTCATTGTTTTCTTGCAGACCAGCAAGGAAAGCTGAGGGGAGGAAATTGCTGCTGCATTGTTGTGCAGGAATAGGAGTTTGAGTTTGGTGCTGTGAGCCAGCACCATTTGCCACTTCAATATTTGAGCCTCTCCCTTGCTTCCTCTAATAATAAAAATGGGATACAAGCTCATACACTCTGCTTTTCCATTCTCCCAACGTGCCATAAAGCCCCAGAAGGTGATGGGGAAGAGCTCTGCAGTGACCAGCCATGGGATCATACACCATGGAATTAAACCTGGTTATCCTGATTGGCATCTCCTGCAGCTGCAGTGGTGCCAGGTGACCCCTGTGCTTCCCTCCAGCACATCCCCACATGGCATTGGCCTTGTTTACTCAGCTTTTAACCAAAATAGGAGTTTTTGCTGCCAGTTTCCTCTGCCCACGTGCTGCTGCTGGAGCAGAGGCACAGACTGACCTGTTTCCCTCCTGCCTGTCTGACCTGAGGGGCACCATGACCCAGCTGGGCCTGTGCCAGGCTCGGCTGGATCAGCAGTGCAGGGAATTTGGGGAGTAAATGAGCAGCAGTGTCAGACTGCACAGGGACAGAGGAGACCTCAGGTGCTTTTGCAATATTTCCATCAGGTGTTTGGTTGGTGTTGGTTCCCCTTCACACTCCATTTAAACCTCTCAGCAGCAGGAGAGTCAGCCCATTCCTGCAGCTGGGAAGGAGGAGGTGCTGAAGGTGAAATTGAGAATTGCTTTCTGGGAGTACAAACCCTGAGTAGCTGTTGGAAGAGATGCTGTAGTTGGGGCAGTCACAGGCTGTGCCCCAGCTGTTCACTCTCACTCACACACACACACACCCCTTTTCTGCTCAATTACTCTCCTGTAAAACCTGAGGATTTGAGGTGTTAGTCCTCTCCTGCTCCTGGCACACACTTGTGGAGCTGGAAGGCAGGAATTTGACTGTTAGCATGTGCAAAGTGCTGTCAAGTCTAATGATGTTGCATATCCTCTAACAGGCTAATATTGGCCAGATGGATACACCCAAAGAGCTCTGGAAGATGGTAACAGGAAATATGACTTTGATACAGGTAAGAAAAAGTGAAAGGATGAGGAAGTGGAACATTAGTAGCTGGTGGAAGCCCAGCTCTGACAACTGTAGATTTGAATGCCTGTGTCTAAAGGAGAGGCAAGGGGCACCTTTTTGTCCCATAGTCACGTTTGCCCTACAAGTTGAATTTGGTGTTTCCCTGTTGGATTCTAATCCACCTGACATGGGACCCTGGGTGGTACTTCCCTCTTAGAATCATAGAATAGAATCATGGAATGGCTTGTGTTGGAAGGGAGCTTAGAGCTCATCCCATCCCACCCCCTGTCTCACTATCCCAGGTGGCTCCAACCTGGCCTTGGACACTTCCAGGGATGGAGCAGCCACAGCTTCTCTGGGAAACCTCTTTCCTCATTCCAGGACAGTTTTGCTCACTTGGTGACCCTCTAGTTTGCATTTTCAGGTCCAGGCTACTGTGGTTGGCTTCCTGGCCTCGATTGTAGCAGTGGTGTTTGGGTGGATCCTGGATGGGCACTTCAACATTTCCCACGCTGTCCTGCTCTGTGCCAGCAGTGTGGCCACTGCCTTCATTGCTTCCCTCGTTCTGGGTGAGAGACAGACCCTGCACACCCTCTGTGCACCTCTGCTGAAAATACTGGTCTCCCCTTGGCCTTATCCTGGTTTTTACCTCTTTTTGGTTGTAGGCATGATTATGATTGGGGTCATCATCGGGTCCAGGAAGATGGGGATCAATCCTGACAACGTGGCCACACCAATTGCTGCCGGCCTGGGAGACCTCATCACTCTGTCTCTGCTTTCAGGAATCAGCACTGGCTTGTACAAGGAGTTGGGTGAGGAGCAACAAAAGGCCTTTGTCTCTCCCTGGTCCTTACTTGTGCTGCTCATTTCACCCTCTTCCTTTGCCCTTTTGCCCCTGGGATATGTAGGATTTCTGGTGTGGAGCTCCCTCAGTTAGTGAGATCTAGACAGACTGATAAGGGGACCTTCTTACTGCCTTGACTGCAGATAGTCTTGGCAAGGACCTGCACATTTCCTTCTCACCAGGTAAAGGGGTAAGGGAGAGGCTGTCCCCTGCCAGGAGATTGTTTCAGGCTGGAGCAGCGGGAGAAGGAAGGTTGGATTTTGTCTGCTCTGCTCTCAGCACTAGCTGGGGATCCTCAGTGCAGCTGTAGACTGCCGAGTTCCTCCCCCTTCCCCTCCACCTTCCTTCCCCAGCTGGGATACAGGGGATGTGACTCAGCCAAGTTCATCCAGAGGTGAAGCAACACTGGGAGATCTTGCCTAGGAGCAGGAAGTGGGAATGAGAAGTTGAAAATGGAGAGATCTCACTGGGATCTGTTGATAAACAGACCCAAGTGCTGCACTCACACCCCTGTGACCTGTGATGCTGTAGTCCCACCCCTGTGAGTACCCCAGGAGAAGGAAACACCATGTCCTGCAGCACTGGCCCAATGTCCATGCCCTTCCTGACATTCCCAACTCCAGCAGTCTGTACACAGGCTCCATCAGCTTGGCTGAAGCAGCACCTGCCTCACTGTGAGGGGGATGTGTCCTCGATATCTCTGCTTGTTTCCCCCCCTCAGAGAGCAAAGCCTACGTGAATCCCCTGGTGTTCACCTTCTTCATAGCTCTGCTGCCCATCTGGATCTTGATTGCCAAGAAGAACCCCACGACCCGGGAGGTGCTTTATTCTGGCTGGGTGCCCGTGGTCATTGCCATGGCCATCAGCAGGTGGGAGGGCTCCTGTCCCCAGACACACCCAGACCCCCTTTGTGTGAGTATTTCACCACTGACCCCTTCAATCTTCTCCCTGCAGCGCCGGGGGGTTCATTTTGGACATGACAGTCTCAGATCCAAACTTTGCTGGGATGGCTGTTTTCACACCAGTTATCAATGGTGAGTCCTTCCCAGCTCTTGGAGGCTCTTGGCAAACAGTGCAATTGTCCCATGGGTGTTATTTCAGGCAGATTAAGGACAGTAATTCTCTTTTGGAGGCCAGTGAGACACAGTGGTTTGACTCAAGCTTTACAGCACTGGGGCTCCCCCCAGTGCCAGCCTTTCACTGAAGGGTGACTGACCTGGGAGCCTGTTCCCTAAAAGACACATTTCCAGGGACCTCTTAATTTCCTGATCCATCCTATCTGGTGGAACACCCCCATCTTCCAGAATATTTGCCTTGTGGCACCAGGCAACGTAAAGCTTTGTATCTGCACCTCAGAGTCAGGAAGTGTAATGGCTTCTGGTATAAAGATTTGACCTCCTTTCTGCCTAATGAAGCAGGGAAACTCCTTTTTGTTATTACTTTTTGAAAGAAATGGAGTTAATTCTGAGCCAGTGCATCTTGTGCTAGTAGGTTTCACAGTTTCATTACACCTTATGTGGAAAATAATAGTTTTAAACCTCCTGTGTCATTTTTGTTTTGACACATTTTTTGCAGCCCAAGCTGCAGTAACAGAATTGCATTTTACTATGGGGCCTGAGGGGAAGCCACAGAACAGTGTGCTTTGAGCTCCTCACATCCTGCAAAAGTGGAATTTAGGTCAAAAAATAGACTGTCCTACATTATCCCAGCACCTGGCAATCCTAGATCTGCTGGCTGTTGAAAATACTTCTTCAAAGTGTTTCAGACATCACCTTACTCTGTCTCTCCCTCTCTCTCCTGACCTGCAGGTGTGGGTGGCAACCTGGTGGCAGTGCAGGCCAGTCGTATCTCCACCTACCTGCACATGAGTGGGATGCCTGGAGAGGGCTCAGAAACAGCCCCTCGAAAGTGCCCCAGCCCTTGCAGCACTTTCTTCAGCTCAGGTATCTGAGTCAGGGCTTGAAATACATTGACTTGCAGCAGTGGCTGTAGTTGCTGTTGCTGGCTGAGCTCTCCGTGGCAGTGGCCCAATCCTGCCTTGTGGGGCAGAGCACAGTCCAAATTCCAGCTCAAAAGGGTGGGCAGAGGTTGTAACTCTGCAGAATTCCTATAAAGGCTTGTTAGCCTGCAGCCAGGGATGTAGAATTCCAGAATGGTTTGGATTGGAAGGGACCTTAAAGATCATCCCATTCCACCCCTGCCATGGGCTGTCCAACCTGGCCTGGAACACTTCCAGGGATGGGGCACTTCCAGTGTGCTGGCACTGAAGATCAAGGAGGAGTGAAAGATCTGCAGTGTGGTGGTGATCTGGATAGAAAACCAATAACCAGACAAGGTACAGGAAGAAATCCAAGGAAATTCCATGTTCACAATAAATTCCTGAGAGCTCTGTGCTGAGCACTGTCAGGGGTGGGATATGATCCTCTTGGCAGCTGAGCTCTGGGACAGCTTTTGCTCTGGGGAGAGAATTAATTCTCAGTTCTCCCTGGTGCAAAGAGCCCTCCAATGTCCTGATGGTTGGGTCAATGCCCAGAGTGCTGCCTTCCAGCTCAAACCTGCAGTGTGGGAATAAGGATCCAGTGTGGCCTCTCCTGATTTGGCCATGGTTGTGCTGTCTTGTCCCCCAGAGCCCAGGGAAGCTGCAGAGTTGTGTGTTCAGGCCCATCTCAAGCCTCATGTCCATCTTTGTTCCCTTGCAGATGTGAACTCCCTCTCTGCCCGTGTGCTTTTGTTCCTGGTGGTGCCTGGGCACTTGGTTTTCCTCTACACCATCAGCTCCATGCCAGGTGGACACACCACACTCACCCCAATCTTCATAGTGTTCTACATGACAGCTGCACTGCTCCAGGTGAGTGTGGAGCCCCTCAGGCTGGAGGGGGATTCCAGGTAGAACTGAGTAACAACTTTGTTGACACCTGTACACACAGTTTTTCCTTCCTACTGGTCTTGGTGAGTTCTGAATCTGTCTTTTGTCTCTTTTGAGTTCTTCTGATAGCAGGAGTGTTTACCTCTTGGTGTTAATCTGTCCTATGAGGGGATTTAGCAATTTTAAAACTCCTGGTGAAGAAAACAGGATGTGGAATTTGCAGGGAACACATGTCCTGCTTCCCTGCAGGGTAGGGACCTCCCAGCCCTGTGGCTCCCAGACTCCTCCCAGGAGCTGTGGGAGCCCCCAGTGATGGCAGCCTAAATAGGGTGGTGACATGAGAGTAAAGGAGGAGTGGGCAGAGGCTGTTAAGGACAAGGAGGATTGGGATGCTCAGGGACCAGCTGAAACTCAGCAGTGCTGTACTTGTTGCTTTGGGGATGCAGCAGCATTAAATGCCCAGAGTGCAGCACTCAGGGAGGCGGTTCTGGCCCCTCACCAGCTCCTTGCTTTGGGATGTGGTTGTGCTTCTCAGCTGGAGTTGTCCCACCTCTGTGAGCACCTGGGCTGCAGAGGTCAGGATTTGTGGCTGACGTGGCTCTTCCCTTCCCACCTCCCAGGTTCTTCTCCTGCTCTGCATTGCTGACTGGATGGTGCACTGTATGTGGAACAAGCACCTCGATCCTGACAACTTCTCCATCCCATACTTGACAGCACTGGGGGACCTGATTGGAACAGGGCTCCTGGCTCTCAGCTTTCACATCCTCTGGCTCATCGGGGACCGGGACTCTGATGTGGGGGATTAACTCCCTGCTCCCCCCTTCCCACACTTCTCCTCCTCCTCCTCCTTCTTTCATTTCTTCTTGTTTCCTTTCCTTCACCTTTGTTCTTCTTTCCTTCCTCTCCCCACCCTGTCTCTCTTGAGACTTCATCTTTGATACTGGATTCTCATTATTTTCAATGGGAATTCTATGTGGTTTATATTTCAAGCCAGGTTTGTACAGAAAATCTCTCTAGTTTTAGGAAGGACAAAAAAAAAGTAATGAGACAATCACCAAGTGCAATTTCGTAGTAGTTACATCTGAACCAAGGTTACAGTGAAGTTCCTGATCAGTCAGATCACGCAGGGAACCCACCCTGCCCCACTCACTCGAGGTGAAGGGCTGGTTTCTCACTTCACAAGCATTTTAAATCCTGGAAGTCAAGTTCAGGTTTCTTTTACTGAACTGGCACCCTCTAGTGAAGTACAACCTCATGGATGAGGGCACAGGGTATCTCCTGCCTTCTCTGCCCTGTCACCCTCCTGCCTTGTGCTGGCTCTCTGAAGCTCCATCCTGTGCCCACATCCAAAGCATGTGAGTCTCTGGGAGAGGAAGGAGTGAGGATGGTGAGGGAGGGTCCCATCTGAGGTTTGAGGACTGCAGAGCCCCCAAGCCTGGCTGTGCACAGGCTGATCTTTGCTGGCTGCCTTTTGCCAACCATCCAGCAGCATCTCAAACTCTTGCTCTGCCTCTTGTGAGCTGAGTTCAGCTGCTCTGTGCTTTGTCCTAAGGGGTTGTGAGCTCTCCCCATCCATCCTCCCCCCTTCCACCTGCCAGTGCTCCACTGGAGTATCCACTGGAGCCCTCATGGGTGCTGCCTGCAGCCTCTCCTGTGTGCTGGGGCAGGCACAGCATGGTTTCCATGGCTGTCTGCTCAAACTTTCACCTGAGGTGGATGGAAAAACAGCTCCTGTTCTGTGTGTTCAGATTTTTTCTTCCCCACCTTCAAGGTGGGAAGCTCTGTCTGTTAGTCTGGACAATGCCAGATCTACCCAGCTCTACAAAGCCTTTTAGGCAAGGAGCAATTCCTTAGAAATAGTTTCTGCCTCTCCCAGAAACCAGATCTAATGCACCCAGCTGGGCAATTTGAAACCAAAGTTAGTCTGGGGTCATCATCCCAACCCACAGATCTGGGTGCAGAGCTGGTCCTTACTCTAGAGCTGAGCCTGGTGGAAAGGAAGGTTGGGATTAGTGAGTTCTGGAAAGCCGTGGGAGCAGGTGTATCCAGACCAAAGGAGACAGCAGCCTGCTCCAGGCCCTCCCTGAAGTTGTGAGATCCTTCCCTGCTGTTGGTGGAGTGTAGGAGGCAGAGGTGGGATCCAGGCTGCTCCCTCTCAGCCCCTCTGAAGAGCAGGTGACATAGTTTTGAGATGATTCCCCCTTTTTCTCCCTTGCTAATCCAACATCAGGCTCATTTCCCCTCCTCTTTGCACCCTGTCCTGTGTGGGAGCAGCTCTGATCCTCATCTCTCCACCCTGAGGACTTCTCACAGGTCTCATTTGCCCAAAGTTGCAAAAAAAAACCCAACCACCAAACAAACCCCAGCACTGCTGTGCTGAGCTCTCAGCCTGGGAACTTCTAGAATATTCTCTGCTGCTCACCTGATTTCTCTGCCTGATGTGAGATTTCCTTCCATTAACACTTCACCTCTTTATAAAGAAACTCTCCTGGTCTTTTAGGTGCCACATCACTCTTTACTTCCCCAAGACAAGAGGAAGAATCTGCCTCTGGTGGTGTCCTGTGCAGTGCAGAGACCCTGAGGGGGTGGGAGCTTCTGGGCTTGGGGGGGGTCTGTACATTATAAATGGTCAAAGGTGTGTTTGGGGAATGGTCAGGGAAGAATCTAATTTAAAACTGAGGAATGTTAATGGAAAAACCTCTTCCCACTGGTTGCACTCAAATGCATGCCTACTCTACAGCTGCCTGCAGATGAAAATCCTGGTCTGTTCTTTAATAAAAGGAGAAAGACTGTCTTAATTATTTATAGTCCTATAACTGACAGATGTCAACTGAACTGATAAATTATATTTGGGTAAATAAAGATGACATTTATTTATGTGGACTGTGGTGTGCTTCCTTCCTTCACCTCTGCCTGGTTAAAGGTCCCTCTCGCTTTTTGCAGCTTATTTTAGCTCACACTGAAATTCTTTTGATACAGTGGCATGAGAGTTACGAAAATCAAATAAATTGCTGGGCATGAAGCAAACTGTGCTTGTGTGAGTGCCAGATTACCTTGACGTGGCCTCGCCCCTGCCCTTGGTCGGGTCCTGGCAGCTCTAGGGGGCTCTCAGCAGGGATCTGGGTGTTTGTTCTGGATGCAGAACCCAGCCCTGGCTCCCTGGGCGCTGCTCACACGTGGGCTCTGCCTTTGCCTGCTCAGGTTTGTGGGACAAAAAGGTTCTGCACCTTTTGGAGCACCCTGAGCCCCTGGGTTTGCAGGGCTGTGCCTCCTGCTCCCCCAAACAAGGATCTTTGTGCAGAATCCCAGAACAAAGTCTCAGCAATGGCGGGATTTGGGGAGCAACCACCCAGAGCCTGGTGGCTCGTGTCCCCACTCTGAATGTCAGGGGATGGGACACAGGATGGGTCAGGCCATGCCCTGGTCTCCCGGGGATGGGAGGGTTGTGTTGGGCTTTTCTGGCTGGGAGGAGAGAGTGATGGAGGAAGGAGCACCTGTTGTAGAAACATCTGGAGGTCAAGACCTTGAAGAAATCCCAGCAATAGCGTAGCTCTGTCTAAAAAATAAGAATATATTGAGCAGATGTGTGTATTTTGTGGAGTCTATTGCAAAGGGGCTGGGAGTGCAGGGGGCCAGGGGTTTAGGGGTGTGTGGGGTTGGATGTGGGAATGCAGAGAGCAGGGTGTGGGGGGGGCCGTGGATGCTCAGGGCA
>VXBA01006016.1:2852614-2864395 GCA_013399895.1 Serilophus lunatus
GGGGGTGCACAGGGCAGGCTCCGGGGGTGCAGGGGGTGCACAGGGCAGGGTCCGGGGGCCCAGGGGTGCACAGAGCAGCATCCAGGCCCGAGCGAACTACAGGTCCCGGCAGCCCCGCCGCGGTTCCGCCGCGTCCCCACCTGACCCTCACATGACGGCCGGGGCCGGGCAGGGGCCGGGATGGGGCAGCGCGATCGCATGTTCAAGGTGCTGGTGGTCGGGGACGCCACGGTGGGCAAAACATCGCTGGTGCAGCGCTACGCCAACGACAGCTTCAACAGGCACTACAAATCCACCGTGGGAGGTGAGCGGCGCCCTCCCCGGGGTCCCGGTGCCATCCTCGGGATCCCGATGCCCACCCTGGGATCTCAGTGCCCTCCCCGGGGTCCCGGTGCCTTTCCGGGGTCTCTATGACTTTCCCGGGGCTTCGGGTCTCTCCCCGGGATCCCGATGCCCACCCCGGGGTCCCGATGCCCACCCTGGGATCCCGATGCCCACCCCGGGGTCCCGGTGCCACCCTTGGGGTCCCGGCGGCTTCCTGGGGTCTCTGTAGCTTTCCCGGTGTCCCGATGCCCACCCCGGGGTCCCGATGCCCACCCTGGGCTCCCGATGCCCACCCCTGGGTCCCGATGCCCACCCCGGGGTCCCGATGCCCACCCCGGTGTCCCGATGTCCCACCCCGGGGTCCCGATGCCCACCCCGGTGTCCCGATGCCCACCCCGGGGACCAGCTCCGGCCCCTCCACCGGGTCAGTGCCCAGCTCACAGCCCGAGCCCCGGGGCTCCCCGGGACCCCCCTCTCGACCAAACAAAGGGAATTTATGAAAGGAACAACCTCCCGTGGGGGGTTTATTGAGCCCCTCCTCCCTGAGCCCCCCGCGGTGTCTGTCCCTCTCCCCGGCTCCTTTGGGATGCCCAGTCTTCCTCCTGGGAATAGCTCCACTCTGAGGTTCCAGGCTCAGCTCTTCCAGCAAACCCAGCAGCACCAGCTGGTTTGGCATTTAGCAGCCTGGAACCAGCTTGGAAAGGTGGTGGGTCTGTAAGGAGGGGGCTGGGAAGGGCTGAGTGGGATTGTAGTTCTTTGTTTAGCACCAGAGTGAATGAATAAACTGGAAGGAGCAGAAGCTGCCAAGGCTCTACCCAGGAAATCTCCCTAAAGACCCAAAATAGTGGGGGCTGAGCATGAGCTGTTTGAATTCTCTTATTCATGAATCGAGAGGGGATGGATTATAAGTGGAAAACACTGGAGAGCCCCATCCCAGTGGGCAGAGTGCTGGGCTGTGCCCGTGGTCACTCCCAGCAGGAAGAGCTGCAGACTTCTTGAGTTTACTTTTTTTTTTCACTTTAGTTCCTGGTTTTGGTAAGTTCCAGCCCTGCTGAGTCTGGCTGCCACTGGAGCAGGACAGGTTTTCCCCTGAAGTTAAAATCTGACACATCCTTAATCTGAGAAAAACACAGGGTTTCCCCTTTTGAGTCACTGCACAGGTTACACCAAGCCATGGAGTGGTTTGGGGTGGAAGGGACATTAAATCTCATCAGGGGCACCTTCCATAGGTCAGGTTGCTCCAAGCCCCATCCAACCTGGAGTTGTGCCTGGGCTGGTTACAGATCTGGTGAGCCAGGATTCTGAAAGGCCCCACGATTTGGGCTGGGTTGGTCTGTGCTGGGAGATGGGGAGGGGCTGTGGAGGAATGAGCCCCGTGGTGCAGAACAGCTTTGATTAAGTTTCCTCTCTTTTTTTGGGATCCTGTAGTGGATTTTGCCCTGAAGGTGGTCCAGTGGTCGGAGTCAGAGACAGTGAGGCTGCAGCTCTGGGACATTGCAGGTACATCCAGGGACATGTGCAGAAGCAGAATTTAAAGCTCTCAATGTCTTTTCCCCTTCCCTTCCCCTCTTCCTTTCCCCTTTCCTTTTCCTTTCCCTCTTCATATTTCTCTTCCTTTCCCTCTTCCCTTTCTCTTTTTTCCCCTTTCTGCTGCAAAAATAAATCCCAGGAACCTGTGGATTCCAGAGGCAGGACTGCTCTGGTTGCCAGGCTGGCTGTAACC
The DNA here is from genome assembly GCA_013399895.1 of Serilophus lunatus. Lineage (NCBI taxonomy): Eukaryota > Metazoa > Chordata > Aves > Passeriformes > Eurylaimidae > Serilophus > Serilophus lunatus. Next base: position 2,854,662 of record VXBA01006016.1, read on the forward strand.
TGCTGTAGTAATGTAAATATCTAATTAAAAGCCCATTTGCAAGGAGGGCAGCAGCTCAGAAGGTAATTCCTGCTGAGCATTCCCTTTCAGCTTCAGAGCCAGAGCAGAGGGAATGGAAGAACAGGCTCATCTGGAGCTGGATATGTGACTGCTCAGCTCCAAACCTTGTGTTAAAACCTGAATTTCTGGCATGATAGCCAAGAATCCTGAGGCTTGCATGGAGCAGCTCCGTGGATCTTGTGCTGCTTTGCCTGCTGGGATTGGGATCTGGGTGCTCCTTGAGCTGTGGGAGCAGAGCCAATGGATCTCTTGGGAGCAGACAAGGCAAGAGGAGACCAGTGGATGGCCCAGAGGTGGTGGGACCACACTCCAAGGAGTGGGACACACTCCAAGGGACAATGTTACATGTCCTGAGGTGGAGTGAGGAGCCCCTGCTCCCCAGAGAGCTGCAGAGAAATGTGGTTCCCAAACTCCTTGGCAGCAGGACAGGTTGGGGCAGCAGCATCTCTAAAATGTCACTTCTGGATCTGGAGAGATAAGGAAAACAGGGCTGTGGTTTCCTCTGGTTTCACTGCTCAGCTGCCTGTGTCTGGAATGCTTAAAAAGGCAACAGGAAGGAGAAGTTGGCAGCAGGAGGATTGCAGCCAGAAGCTGGTTTCAGTTTCAGCCCCCAAAAGGCTTTTGGATGTGGAAAGCAGAGAGCCCGTGCCCTCTGCCACTGGAGCAAACTGGAGTGCCTGCACTTCCTCATTACCTAAGGGGGGACCATTAGTGCCAACTGAGCTGGACCAGGGTCAACACATCATTTGCATGAACAAATCTAAAAATAATAACTCGGGGGGGGGGGGTAATTTTTTCCCTTTTGATCCCCAAGGACAGGAACGTTTCACATCCATGACCCGCCTGTACTACAGGGAGGCCTCAGCCTGTGTGATCATGTTTGATGTCACCAACATCAGCACCTTCAACAACAGCCAGAAGTGGAAGCAGGATTTGGACAGCAAGCTCCTGCTGCCAGATGGGAGCCCTGTGCCTTGCCTGCTGCTGGCCAACAAGGTGTGCTTGTGTGTCCAGTTGTGTGTGTTTCTGTGTGTGCATGATGCAGGATGGAAAGGAGACCCCCTTAGCACAGCCTTGCCTGGGGTTATCCCACACCCTGTTGTCTTTTAACCCTTCAATTCCTTGAATTTTCTTTCTCTAGCAAGGATTCTCCTCCATAACCAGGGCACTGGCAGGACTCCATGTGTGGATATACTGAGTTCTTCCCAGCTGCTCTGCCCTGGGATGCAGGGCCTTGTCCTGTGCTGTTGGAGCTCTGGAGCTCCTGGATTACAAAGCTTTGCTTTTTTCCTTTTTTTTTTAACTTTTTTTTTTTTAAACTTGCAGAATCATAAAATAATGGAGTTGTTAAGGTTGGAAAAAAGCCTTTAAGGTCATCAAGCCCAACCATGTTCACCATCAATCCATGTCCTCAAGAGCCACATCCACACGTTTTCTGAACATATCCAGGGATGGTGACTTCACCCCTGCCCTTGGCAACCTGTTCCAGGGCTTTACAACCCTTTCCATGGAGAAATGTTTCCTATTATCCAATCAAACCTTCTCTAGCAGAATTTGAGGCCAGTTCCTCTCCTCCTGTCACTGTCCCCTGGGTGTGACACAGGCACAGCTCCTGTCAGAGCTGCCAGAGGGAGGGATGTCTCATTTCCACGGGGATGTTTTGCTGTGTGGATTGGTTGCTGCCTTTTAATGATGTCTTTTCCCTTCATTTAAAAACTGCCTTTGTGTTCTTCACGTGCCAGCACTGGCTTAGCTGCTCCTTCCAGATTCAGTTTGAGACTTGCCTGGTTTGGGAGAGCTTAAAACTTCCAGATGACTCAAAAACGTGATGGGTGGGCAGGAGAGTGGTTTTGCTTTTCCACTTCTCCACAAATTACTCTCCCCTCAATAACTGTTTCCCTCAATCACTCCCTACAACTCCCTGAAAGAAGGTTGGAGCCAGGTGGGAGCCAGGGAATAGAGACAGGAGGAGAGGAAATGGCCCCAAGCTGGGCCAGGGGAGGCTCAGGTTGGACATCAGGAGGAATTTCCTCCTGGAAAGGGTGGTCAGCCCTTGGCAGGGGCTGCCCAGGGAGGTTTGGAGTGCCCACCCCTGGAGGTGTCCAAGGAATGATGGAGGGCTGGGGATTGGGCACAGCTTGGACTGGATGGTCTTGGAGGGCTTTTCCAAATGAAATGATTCTGGGATTCTGTTCTCTGGTATCAGTTTTGCCTATTTTAGGGAAATCTGTGTGACTGTACCCACGAGCTCTCAGGGGTCAGGGTCTGTCTCTGCCTCCTCAGATGTCCTGCTGCCACTGGTGTGGCCACCAGTGTGGTGGGACTCCTCCCTTGGCTGCTGAGAGGCAGATTTGGGATGGGGAACAGTGTTTGAAGCTCCATTCCAGTCGTGCTTGACTGAGGTGTGTCAGTAACTCAGATGAGATAAATAAATGGCTGCTTGCAACATCCCATTAGGAACCTTGCCCCGAGAGCTCTGGATCAGCCTGGGATCTGGGACATGTGGAGGGCAGGAAATGGCCCTCCCAGCTTAAAAATCAGGAAGAAATCCTTCCCTGGGAGGGTGGGGAGGCCCTGGCACAGGGTGCCCAGAGAAGCTGTGGCTGCCCCATCCCTGGGAGTGTCCAAGGCCAGGTTGGAGCCCCCTGGGATAGTGGGAGGTGTCCCTGCCCAGGGCAGGGAGTGGGATGGGATGAATTTTAAGGTCCCTTCCAACCCAACCCATTCTGGGATTCCATGGAATGCCTGGCTCCTGTTTTGCAGTGTGACCTCTCCCCGTGGGCAGTGACAAGAGAGGAGGTGGATCGGTTCAGCAAAGAAAACGGCTTTTCAGGATGGGTGGAGACATCTGTCAAGGAAAACAAGAATATCAGTGAGTCCATGAGGTAGGAGCAGTGCCTGGTGGTTCAACCAAGAGTTAATTCCCTCCCCAGAGGAGTTGTGGACTCTCCATCCCTGGAGGTGTTCAAGGCCAAGCTGGACAGGGCTTGGAGCAAGCTGGGCTGGTGGGAGGTGTCCCTGGCCATGGAATGAGATGAGCTTTAAGGTCCCTTCCAACCCAAACCATTCTGTGATTCCCTCTGATCCTTTCCAACACAGCCAGGGAGGTGCTGCCAGTGAGGAACAAAAAAAATACACAATAAATCTCCTGAAAGGAAACTGAATTCTGAAAGGTTGGAAGTTCTTCTGTCCTTGGATAAGCTCTGACGTGCTTGTGGAAACAGAAATTCTTTGAACAGCACCAGGGGCATTTTTTTCACCTCCTGGCCTCTTCCAGGAGGGTGGGAGTCACTGTGCAAAGGCATCAGAAATTGTGATGCACCAGTCCTTTAGTGGAGAATTTGGCCTTTTCTGAAAGGTGTTGGAATCATAGAATCATTAAGGTCAGAAAACACCTTTAAGGTCACCCAGTCCAACCATAACCACTGTGTTCACCTCTAAACCATGTCCTCAAGTGCCACATCCACACGTTTTTTCAGCATTTCCAGGGATGGTGACTCCACCACTTCCCTTCTGGGCAGCTGTGCCAGGGCTTGACAACTCTTATGTTAAGGAATTTTTCCTAATATCCAATGTAAACCTAGTCTGGGTGTTCAGAGCTCATCCTGAGGTTGGGCAGGGGGTATCCAGGGAGGCTGTTGTTGCTTCCCAATCCTTAACTGGAGCTGAGGTGGTTGCAGTAGGTGTTGTTGATTATCCAGTCACTGCAGAGTCTGCCATGAAATCATAGGAATCCCTTTGCCAGTGCTCTGAACTCCCTTAACCTGATTTTTTAATCATTTTCTGGAGCTTTGTGTCCTTCTGGGCTGAATTGCTATTCCTTTGCTGCACTGCTGGTTAAAATAAAACACCCCACAAACCAAACTCTCCAATGTTTGTCTTGCAGAGTGCTGATTGAAAAGATGATGTCCTCATCCACAGGTGATGGAAGTGCCTCCACTGCTGGGAGTGGGGATTATATTCATTTAAAGGAGACCACCCCCCCAGGCTGGGCGTGCTGCTGAAGGCCCTGACACACCATCTCCTCAGCTCCAGCAGTGATGGTCCTTTTATTGTCAGCATCATTTCTCCCTAAACTGGCTGTCACTGGTTCTGGGGGGGTTTTTTTTACATGATCATGGACTGTTTTGTGTTTAGTGAATATTCTTTCTCAGTAGAGCATTGCTACAGTGACTTGAGTGAGGAGTGGAAAGGAGAGGAGTGAGAAGATTCCTCCTTTTCCCAGTGTAGCTGGAGCTCTGATGTAGCACAATCCATGTCCATGCACGTGGCTTGGATTACATTTAATTTTTTTAAAATTTGGAGCACTTCACCTTCTGCCACGTGCTGGCCTGTCCCAGGCTGTTGAAGGTATATTTTGAATATTATTGCACCTTTATCCCCCAGCTCCTGCACCCACCACCCCCAAAGCCTTGCAGAGACCTTTGCCCACAGAGCCCAGGTGGTCTCTCCGTGCCTGTGGAATCCCAGAGTGGGATTGCAGCTCTGGAATGACAGACCTCTGCTGGGGAGACCAACACATCTCATCGTTGCCTCTACACAGCCTGAGGATGTGAAGGGGGACGTGGATCAACGTGGTGTCCATGGAACCAGACCTGTGAAACCACCAGGGTGAACTGGAGAAATGGTGCAGCACAGCCCCTCACCTTCCCTGAGTTCTGACTGTGCTGTTTAACAGCACAGACCCCCAGTCTTGGTCAGGAGCTGCCCAGTTGCCTTCTGTCCTCCCTCCTCTTGTCTGGCACAACCCCATTATCCTGTTCTGCTGCCCCTTTATGAGGGCACAGGGAGCTGGGGGAGGAACAGGCTGTAAACTCCTTTGTGTGCCAGAACAACAGTCCCTCTCCCTTTTAGCACACCCTGCATCCCACCACCCCAAACAGCTTTGCAATTGCTGATGAATTGCCTTCCCACCATTATCCTGCAGCCAAGAGGGAATTTGGTGGCAGGGCTGGTGTAGGAAACAGCTCCCTGAAAACCCCCCCTGCTGCTTTTAGTGGGGCAGGAGGAAGAGGAGAAGACTTTGTGGAACAAAAGGAAATGAAGAAACCACCCCTCACTTCCCTTTGGTGCCTGCTCCCCTCCTCACACATATCCCAGGTATTTGTTGGGAGAACAATTCTTGCCCAAAAACTGGTGTGAGCACGTTAGAGATGTCAGGAGAGTGAGTAGGAAACTCAGACTGCAGGGCTGGAGTTCAAATGCTGTGTTGTATTTGATGTATTTTTGATATTCCATGGTCCTGTGATATCAGTGTGTGATGTTACAGAGCTGTCCTGCCCATGTTTTAGGTTTGGATTTCAGCAAATGGCCTTCAATGACATTTTTCCCTTGAAAACAGGGCTATAAATTGCTCTGTCCTGATTCCTGCTGAATTAGGACTGGTTTTCTTTGGCAAATTATTCCTCCTGTCTGTCTTTTCTTACTCTGTATAATCTATGGAGGGAGGAGGTGGTAGAACAGGAACCAGTTGCCTTCATTAAGCACAAAAAAATTGGAGTTTTCATTCTCTGGAGTTGAAAAGAATTGATAAGTGAACAGTAAGGATTATAAGAAATTTAAACCCCTGTTTTAATGAAAAGCTGAAATACCTGGGCTAGGATTCTGTCAGGCAAATATTGCCAAATTTGGGTTTAGGGGTGCTTAAATACACCCATTTCTGCACCTTTGTTTTCACTGTAGAACTGTTTAGCAACAAACAGTGTTTTGCTGAATTTTTCTTCATTGTGTTAAAAGCCAAAAGTGTTTTTTGATCCTATAAATATTTCTAGTTCTTTGTAGGACATGGCAAAAAGTGCCTAATTTTTTTTAAGGAACTGGCTTGAATCCCTTAAGATTCAGGTGTTATTTATTGATTTTTGTACGTGCACCTTAAAGTATTTTGGCAAAGAGATCAAGTGTTGGAGCTCTCCTTAAAGATGGAGAAATCCCTGCCCAGGGTCAGTCAGAGCTTGGCACTGAAAATTCCCAAGTCCTGGTCCATCCAATTATAGAATAATGGGATGTTTTGGGTTGGAAGGACCTTAAAGCTCATCCCATCCCACCCCCTGCCCTGGGCAGGGACACCTCCCACTGTCCCAGGGGTCTCCAACCTGGCCTTGGGCACTTCCAGGGATGGGGCAGCCACAGCTTCTCTGGGAATTCTATCCCAGCCCCTCCCCACCCTCCCAGGGAAGAATTTCTGGGCAGAAAATCTTCTTTACACCTTTTCCACATCACTTGGGTGGCTGCCAGTGCCTCTTTGGCACCTTTGCTTTCGCAAGTGCCTCTAAGAATCAAGAAAAAAAGCCAAAGGAAGATTTTTTTTTTCTTTTTAACAATTCTACTTAATTTCTCTTCATCCCAGTGGTTTGGGGGAGGTTTATTTTCCACACTTACTGTTGGTTAACATCTGACACAGTGGACAAATGTCAAAAAAAGAGAAACCACCCCAAAACCAAGCTGCACTCCAGAAACAGCCGTTGCTTGAGGTCCTGTAAAACCTCAACCAGACAGGAAAACGATTTCCCTGAGCAGATGTGTGTGTTCTCAGAGGTCTCTCTGTGGCTCAAGGTGCTTAAAAAAAAAGCAGAAGAAAACCAACAAAACCCCCCTTCATTTAATCTTGTAAAGCAGATCCAGAAGCCCAATCACAGATGATCATTTGTGGGCTGCACCAGCTGAAATTATTCCTGTTTTAAAACAGCAGAAGCCAAGGAGCAGGTGGATAAACCCCTGAATCTTTCAAATAGGAATCAGAAAACCTTGTCTTTATTCTGCTTCACTCGTGCCTTCCTCAGGAATGAGCTGTTTGATGTTTATTTTCCCTGCTTTTGACTTTGTACCCTCTGTGTGACTCTGGGCCAACTCTGCCTCTCTCTCTCTCTCTCTCTCTCATCCTGTTTCTCTCTCCTTCCTGTAACTTTAATTTGTGGTCCTGGGACTCAAACACACGAGGTGGATTTTCTGTGCTGAGGGCTGCACACTGTGGGTCCACACAGCTGGAAATTTTTACTGCAATAGAATTTGAAAGCTGATTCTAGGTCACAAATAAGTCAAAAATGCTAAAATTTAGCTTCTTTTTTTTTTTAAATTGCTTGCTGTTATTACCCAGAAATATTTTAGAGACAGGGTTCTGATTACTGTAAAACTGCAGTATTATGTTTTATATAAAGAGGAAAAAATGCTGGGAGGCTTAACCCACATCAATCAGTAACTAATGCAACTTTTGAATTAAAAAATCGACATTATTTGGTTTGTAGTTGTTTTCTTGTCTCAACAATCTTGAGAAATGGGTTCACAAGTTGAAACTAGAAATAAAAATAACAGGAGTGGATAAATCACACTGTGAGACCTGTCCTGCATGACCAGCAAAGCAAATTAGATCCTTTCCACTGAAACACCCTCAATTATTGGAGTTTTATTGAGGTGCAGGCTGGACATAAACATTCAAAATTTGTGGGAGTCAGGCTTTTAATCCCAGATATCCAACCAAGAGCAAAGGATTCCTTGATGTGGTTACAGCATTTTCCCCCTCAGGGCTTGTTAATTCAATTTTTGGGGCAGTTGCCCCAAAGTGTCTCTTTTTTTTTCCCTGGTCAGCTTGGTTTTTATGAGAAGTGAGTGGCACAGAAGGACAGGACTGGGCAGGAAAATGGCAATAATGCCAAAGGAAACAAAAATAAAGCACAAGCAGGGCATTAAATGAACTCAAAATTATCCTATAATCATAATTCCTGCCATAAAGCTAACCCTATCTATGTAGTCAAAACAGTCTTGTCCAACATATAAAAATATGTTTGGAAGCCCTATTTGTAATAAAATTTAGGGATGAGTCTCCAGTGGCCCCCAGTGCAAAGCAGAAGGGGGTTGTTATTGTAGGAGCTGCCATTTTAATGACTGTGGAATACATTTTAATTTTTCTGTGGTTAAAGCAGCTCCTGTTCCAAACAAAACGGGTCATTTGGGGGGTTGTAGGGAATTCAGAGTATAAAATCCAATCTCTCCCGTGGACTTTGCATGAGCTGTGCCCATCCATCTGCTGACTGGCAGAGGGGGAAAGTTTTGGTGATGGAGAAAATCTCCTGCTGAAATGGATTTTCTGTGTTTCAAATGAATCCCCCTGAACCCAGGGCTGAGCAGTGCCATGAAACCCCACAAATAAGTGTTGGCAGAATATGAAAAGGGTGTCAATGACTGAGGATTTCACCCAGTGCCAGGATTTTTTTTCTGGGGGTCCCTGCAGAGCACAGGAGATGCTGTTTGAGCCAAGGGAAAGGAGGAGAAGGGGGTGGTGGGAGAAATCCCATGGAATTCCCATGGAATTCCCTGCCAGGGCTCTGTCCTGTCCCCCCTGGGGGGGGGTTAGGGCTGGCACAGGGCTGGTGCTTTATCCCGGTGTGTATTCCCGGGGTGAATCCTCTCCAATTTGGGAACAATTCCATGACAAAGGGGCTGGAATCCCCCCGGGGGCTGGGATTAACCTGCCCTAACCCCGCTGCCTTAAATCGCGATAGGCACGACAGCAAAACAGATCAGAGCCTTCCCAGCCCAATTATTGGGGAACATGCCAAATTTGTGGGAGTCAGGCTTTTAATCCCAGATATCCAACCAAGAGCAAAGGATTCCTTGATGTGGTTACAGCATTTTCCCCCTCAGGGCGGGTTAATTCGAGTTTTGGGGCAGTTGCTCCAAAGTGACTCTTTTTTTCCTTGGTTTTTATGAGAACGAAGGACAGGACTGGGCAGGAAAATGGCAATAATGCCAAAGGAAACAAAAATAAAGCACAAGCAGGGCATTAAATGAACTCAAAATTATCCTATAATTCCTGCCATAAAGCTGCCCATATTTATATTGTCAAAGCAGACTTCTCCAACATATAAAAATATGTTTGGAAGCCCTATTTGTAATAAAATTTAGGGATGAGTCTCCAGTGGCCCCCAGTGCAAAGCAGAAGGGGGTTGTTATTGTAGGAGCTGCCATTTTAATGACTGTGGAATACATTTTAATTTTTCTGTGGTTAAAGCAGCTCCTGTTCCAAACAAAACGGGTCATTTGGGGGGTTGTAGGGAATTTAAAGTGTAAAAAAAACCAACCCCAAAACCTGCGGGCTTTGCATGGTCTGTGCACGTCCTGACTGGCACAGGGGGAAAAGGAGTGGCGGCGGAATCAGCGCTGGTGACAAAAAATAATGTTTTTCGCACCAATTCCCTGCGGTTTTTTAATAATAAAAATTAACGACCCTGGACCCGCTCCCGGGGCCGCCTTTTCCCTCCAAAACCGCGCCGGGCCCCGCGTGGCGAATCTGCGGCTCAGCGCGCCGGGAGCCCCGCCGCGCCCCGAAAAACCCGCGGAGGGCCGGGGGGAAAAAAAGAATTCCAGGCGGTCCTTAGAGACTGCGGGATGCGTTTTTCGGGGAGGGACGTGCGGGAAGGTGCGGGACGGAGCGGAGGGGTGGCGGAGCGCCCGTGGCGAATCTGCCGCGGCATGAGGGGCGCGCTCGCCGCCCTCCCCGCGGGGGCCGGGGGGCGGGGCGCTGCGCGGCCGTTGTGGTTCGAACAGGCCAATGGGAGCGAGGGCGAGGGTGGCTTTAGCCAATCAGCGGGCGGCGGGGGCGTGGCCGGCGGGGTCGGGCTCGCATCCTCCCGGCGGGGCGAGCGCGACCATTTTGCGCGGGGGGAGCGGCGGGAGCGGGG
>VXBA01006016.1:2864499-2890655 GCA_013399895.1 Serilophus lunatus
AGATGTCGCGGCCCGTGAGGTGAGTGAGGGGCTGAGGGAGGCCTCGGGGCCTTGCAGGCCCCGCACAGGCCGCGCTCGCAGGGCCGGGCCCGTTTCTCCTCTATTTCCCCTTGTTTCCCGCCCTCGGAGCCGCGCGGCGTTTATCGCAATTAACGCAATGTTCTCGCAATTAACGCAGTGTTTCACGCCCTGCTCCTGAGGGGGTGTGTGTGTGTGTGTGTGTGTGTGTGTGGGAAGGGTGGGGGGTGTGGNNNTGTGTGGGAAGGTTGGGGGGTGTGTGTGGGAGGGGTAGCGGGGCGCTGCCCCACATTTTATAACGGGAGGGAAAAATAAAAAAATCGGGGGATATTTCGCCGCCGTGACCCGTGGGGGAGAATGGGCGCCTTCCCACTGGCATGGGGTCGGGAATGGGCCCGGGATGGGGTCGGCGATGGAGCCGGGATAGGGCCGGGAATGGGTCTGGGAATAGGGCCGGGGATGGAACAGGGAATGGCCCGGGAATGGGGCCGGAATGGGATAGGATGGAGCTGGGAATGGGCCCGGGATGGGGCTGGGAATGGAGCCGGGAGTGGGCCCGGGATGGAGGAGCCGCCCCGGCCCAGCCCGGCTGTGCTGCAGGAGCGGTGTCTTGATTTTTGGGGAGGTTTTTGGGAGTGTCGGAGCTCTGGGGGTGGGTGGGATGGCTGGGAAAGGTTCTTCCCTCCCCGCAGAGGGCCCTGGACACGATTCCCAGCGTTTGGGCGCATCCCGAGGCTCCCAGAGCTCCAGGAATGTTTGGACACCACTCAGGGCAGGGGGCGATTTTGGGGTGTCTGTGCAGGGCCAGGGGTTGGAATCGGTGGTCCCTGAGGGGTCTCATCCAACCCGGGATATTCCGAATTCCCTCGTATCCCAAAGTTTCCCAGAGGAGGAGGAGTGTGGCCTGTTCTACCTCTCTCTGGAAGGACAGCCAGGCTGGGATTTTAGAGCATAAACTTGTGATTCAAATTGTCTTTATAGGTAACAGGTTTCCCAGGGTGTTCTCCCAGTGCTCTGAATTTTATTTTTTTTCATATTCAAGATACTTAAGTTGTGTTTTTATTCCCAGTGAGCCTGGACTGGGTTGTGGGTGCTTTGGGTAATAAATAATAATAAATAAATATTAATTGTGGCAGTAATGTGTCTATAAAATTATATATTCTTGATGCTTAAAGGATGTCTGTGATGTGTGAGAGTTTAAAGTGATTTGCTCAGTGATTAGTGGGATACAATTGTATTTAAATCCAGAAATGAATGTTTTTCTGGCTGGAAGTAAAATTTGGTGTTGGGAAAGTTTGCCTTTGGTGTTCCTTGAATGAATTTATGATGTCTGCTGGTTTGGGGGAATGTATGTGCACCTAAAAGAGGGAATAAAATAATAAAATTCAACGTGATCTCCCCATTTTTTACTGCACTTGTCAGACAGTGCTGCCTGAAGGAGGTTGAAGTTGGTTTCTTGAAATTATTAAGAAGTAATAAAGTCCTGGTAATTAATATAAAACATCATAGGGATATCAGAAATGCAACAAAATAAAATAAAAGCCACTGTTTTTTTTATATACAGTGTTAATTAATGTGATAATTGACTTCCAGTGGAACTTGGTGCTGCTTTTCCTCACTGGGCATTCCCACTTGCTTCTCCTCTCCTGCAAACTGGGACGGAAATCCCAGGAGAGTTTTGGGTGGTTTATTTGAACATTCTGAGTTGATCTCAGGCTTCCCAATCCCTCATTTTTGGGGGTTGGGATCCCAGGCTCATGGTGGCAGTGCAGGGGCTGAGAGCTCACTTGCAGGAGAGAAGAGATTTGTTGATAAGAGATAAAGAAACAAACGTTTCCTGGGTGTAATTTATATTTTCTGGGGATGGAAAAGGCACCCAAAGGGGTTTTTATTGGCAATGTCACACCTTTACCAACTGGAATGAGAACCAGAAAGTGAAACGCTGAGGGTGAGCACTTGTCCAAGTGCTTGGTTTGATGGTTTTGTTGGGCCAAAATTCTCAGGAACCATTTAATCTCATTCCCTTGCCTTGTATTAAAGGGGGTTGTCATTTGACCTGACCATTCTCATTGTGCAGGGGGGGATCCTTGAGGAGCCCTTTCAGCATTTCCTTTCATGCTGCAGAGTTTGTACATTTGGAATTACCTGAGGATTTTAATCCCTCTACAAAAACCTGAGGATCCAACCCTTTGAAACCCCCAGAGTTATTTCTACCTATTTGAAAGGCTGGACTTGATTCTCTCCCCCCTCTCTCTGTCCCTTTCCTGCCCCAGTCCCTCCTCCCTTGCACCCCCCAAACATTAAACTGAATTGGCAGAGAAGGTTCCTTTAATTCCAGGGCCTGTTGGAAGGCAGATGGAACCAAATCCATCCCAGGTGTCCTCTGGTCTTTCTTCCCATGCTCAGCCTGACAGTTCCTTTGATCAGAACAAACCTGCTGGAACATCTTCAGGTGGAAACAAACCCAGAAGTTGGTCCAGATGAGGTGACTGAGGAGGAGAAGGGCAGGAGCAGTTGGTTGGTGTTTCTTTCCCCACTCATTTCTCTGGTTCTCCTGGGAACTGGCAGATTTTGAGACATTCCCTCTTTACTCCACCCTTCTCCTTGCTCTCCAAAATTAGATAATGCAAGGAAATAGCCTTTTTCTTCTGAAATTACTGATTTATGCTTTTTTTTTTTTTTAACACAAATGTCACAACTTCTGGTCACTCTGCCTTTTTTTTCCCCTGTTTGGGTTTTTTTGGCCCTTGGTGTGGGGTTGGAGTAGAATTTTGCTCCTTCACCCTTGGAAGGGCTGGGGCTTTAAGCCCTGAATTGGAGGCACTTGTAGAGGGATCTGACTGAGGCTTTATCAATTAACTCAGCTCCAGTTCAGGTTTGGGGCTGTCCTGGTTCCATCTTGTCAGTAGAGGAGTTGGCATTTGATTGACAAGGTGCTGATAAAACAACCCCCAGTCACTTCTATTCCATTTTGGAGGTTTCAATGAGTGAGCGAATCTCATTCTGTTGACATCACTTTCAGCAAGAGGGTAATTTTGTCTGGAATTAATGACCCCTGGGTGCTTAAAGAGCTCAGAAGGTGCTGAGGAGGTCAAGAAATCGTGGTCCAGAAGCACAGGTTGGGTGCAAAGTGTGTCTGGTTTTGTTGTGTCCAGCAGTGTCACAGCTCTGGGACCTTCCTGGAGAATCACTGGAATTCTTAGGAAGGCTCCTAAAAGCCTCAGGAAACAGGAAAATTCCCAGGAGGAGGAGGGAGAGCAGGTGTGGGGGGATGGAGCTGGGCGAAGCAGAAATTGAAATGCAGAAGGGTTAGTTAATGATAATATTTGTGTACTTGTCAGTTTCTGAAACTATAATCCAGACTGTTGTAATAGATCCTTGGGAAAATGCTGTGGAATAATGTTGGAATTTCTTGTGTGCTCATTTCTGACCTCAGAACTGTGAGTGGCTGATGGGTGAGAGTTTCCTTGGGGTGTTTTTGGGCTGCAAATGCAGCACTGGAAACAAGGATGTGGCACTTCCTTGTTACCTAAAGAAAGCTTTTATATCCCTAATATAATTATTTTTTCCCTGCTTTTTCACAGGAACAGGAAGGTGGTGGATTACTCCCAGTTTCAGGAATCAGATGATGCTGGTAAATGACTTTTTTTCCTTATCAGTCTGATACTCTTGGGCTGGAACAGTCCTTTCTTGCCTTGCATATCGATTGATTTTCTTTAACTCCAATTCTAAGGAGCTGCTGCTCTTCATAGCCTGAACTGTTAATAAGTATTTGAAAATATGATTCTCACATGTTTTGCATTAAACAAACAATGGTGATAGAAATCTTATTATTTAATGCTTGTATTGTTACAGTGCCTTGAGGCTCTTGGCAGCAGCTCCTTCCTTGCTCTATGTTATGTTCTGGATCTTCCTGATGCCCCTTTTTTCTGCAGTAAAGAGATGGTTTCCATTTATTTTAGTGGACTCTACTTCAGCCCATAATCTCAGGCATTTTGGGGATGGCGCCTAGAGGACACAATCTTTGTGTTCTGTGTGAATTCACATTTGTGGCAGCCCTGTGGAATAAATTTTGAGTTCTTAGACAGTGCTACTGTTTGTTTATCAGCTTACCCTGATAATTAATATTACACAAATAGTTAATTGCAGCTCTGTTACTCACTGGATGTTGCTGTTGTGTAACAGTTGTACAAAGCTTTGCTGTGAACTCCTGTAATAAGTTTTCTCATCACAGGACAATAAAATGATTGCTGTTAACACGTAGAAATATGTATGTAAATGGATGTTAATTTTGAATAGATTTATTTAATAACTGACCAGGTGTAAAATGAGATACTGTGTCCTCTTGTGAGGCTTTTTATATGTTTCCAAATACTCTCATGTCAGACTTAACTGCACACAGCATTTTTATTGTGCTGTTGGCAGAAGAAAAGGTAAATCTCTGGGTTCAGACAGGACTTTGCTTCTATAAAATCTTGTTTGGAGCTTTGTGATTTTGGGGTTTTTTTTGAAGGGCTGCTTTTTGTTGTGCATGGGATGATGAGTTTAAGTTCTAGCTGAGGAAGTCAGTTTGCTGTGAACTGGGAATTTGATTCAAACTATGTTGTTGTGTCCTGGCCAGATGAAGATTATGGAAGAGATTCAGGTCCCCCATCCAAGAAAATCCGCTCATCTCCCCGAGAGGCCAAAAACAAGAGGAGATCTGGGAAGAACTCTCAGGAGGACAGGTATGAAAAGCACCTCATCTGCCTGGAAGGTGTCCTGTGTGTGGGCAGCAGTGTCATTCCCAGGAGGAATTACTGCAAGTGGGATTCAGTCTGCAGGGTGAGGTTGGGAGCTCCCAGTCACTGAACCTGCACTGAGCTGGTCCTGCCCTGTCTGAGCAGGCGGAGAACTCCTGTGTGAAGCACTTGTCACTAGGACTCGATCACTCAAATGGCCTTCCAGAGCCAGACAGTTGGCATGGGGAGGAATATGATCCCAGTTACAAAAATTGGCAGCTCCAGTGGCAAGATGCAGTTCATTTCCCTTGTTGTGCAGTAGCTCAGGGCACTGCTGTGCCAGGAGATTAAGTGGGGTGGTACAGGGGCAGGGGAAGGGGCCATTTGTTAATTTTGTGGTCCTTTGTTTCTCTTTTTGTCTAATTTGTTCTGGTAATTGAGTTGCTGCAACAGTGAGAAAGGACTCAGTGATGTCCTGCTGAAGTGAGTAGTGCAAGTTTGCTGCAGAGTGAAGGTCCCTTCTATTCTGCAGCAACTGTGGTCCCCAAATGATGCCATAAGACCTCTTAAAGTCATTTCTCTGTTCCCATGGCCCATCAACTTCAGGGATGGAGGTTCTGCCAGCTGGTTCTTGTTCTATAACCCCAAGGTGTCTTTTCTCCATCAGATGCTTTGAGGGATCACAGACCAAAGCTGCCACTTAAACAGTGACATAAAGACAAGTGATAACTGTTCAGAATAAGCCTTTATTCCATTTCTAGACTCAACATATTAAAACATCAGCATTCTAACTGTAAAGGGAGCCATGTGGATTGTTGGTAGGTTTCAGATGAAGTTCATGGTTCACCTCAACTTGGTTATTTCCTGGTTGGCTCATTTGACTCTATCTAAGTTTATATGTGATTCAGGGTTTGAAAATTATCTTTCCAACTGTGATAACTTCATATTCACCTGAGTAATCCTCAAATCTAACATGCTAATGTCCAGGAGAAGTGAGTATTCCCAGCACAGAGATGAGTTTGTTCTCTGAAATTTGGTATTTTCCATACAGCAGTGACTGAAATCAAAGTTCAGACAGCAGTAACACTTCATCTTTCCCTCATTTTCAGTGAGGATTCAGAAGACAAAGATGTGAAGACCAAGAAAGATGATTCACACTCAGCAGGTAACTACATAGGACTGATACATCTTCACAACAGGCAGTGTCTCCTCAAAACCAGTTTAGGAGAGTTGAAGGAGTAGGATTTGACATGGGCAAGAAATAGTTCTGAGTAGAGAAACAGCACTTCTCTACTGCACTTACCTTAAATTGCAGTCTGTCTCTACTGCTGTTATTTCCCTTCCCTCATTTGGGATAATATATTTTTTGCGTATTTTTGGTACTATAAAGTTTGTCCTTACAGGAGCAGAGATTTGTTAATCCCATCCCTGTTTCAGAATGAGAAAAGAAACTTCCTGTTGGTACCTTTTCCTTGCAGATGAAGATTTTGGCAGCGAAGATGATGACATAGGAGCAGATGATGGCAAAGCTGACAGTGACTATGAGAGCTCGCAAAAAAGCAAAAAAGGAAAAAAGGCTAAACCAGACAAGAATAAGAGAGCAGCCTCCAAATCCAGGAAAAGGCCTGCAGGTAAAAAAAAATAAAAAGGGGTGAGGAAAAAAAAAGGTTACTAATCTTTGCAGTGAAAGATACTGCAGAGGAAGGTGATGATCAGGCTGAATGTGACAGTGTTGCCCTCACAGCTCAGTTATTGAGTGTCCTGATCTCTCATAAGTCATTTCACCTTTGTCTTTGCCTGGAGCCAGGGGCTGGGGGTTGTGTATTCATCATGACTTGGTGACTTTTGCTGCAGAGGACAGTGAGGATGAGAAGGAAGACCACAAAAATGTCCGTCAGCAGCGACAGGCAGCGTCCAAAGCAGCTTCTAAACAACGGGAGATGCTCATGGATGATGTGGGGAGTGAGGAGGAAGAGCAAGAGGATGATGAGGCCCAGTTCCAGGAGAGTGAGTACATGGGATTGTAGGGAGTTAAGATCAGTGGGTTTAGAACCAGTTGGTGGTGTTTGGGTCTGGTTACACAGCAAAAGGAACAGTTTGCTTTTGGACTGTGAACACTGAAGGCATGAACTGGGCTCCTTAGTGATTCACTGCCCAACAGTCCAAGCTTGGGTTTTTCACATCTAGAATTTGTGTTGGAAGTTTGCAGCAAAGATATGTGTGTTTTACAAAGATGGGTGTTTTTGTAAGCAGCCCTAAAGGATCATTGTCAAGTCCTCAGTGCTTCTTGCTGCTCCTCTGGTTTAAGGCTTTGATGCTTGATGCTTCTTTCAGATGATGTAAAATTTACATTTTTGCCACAGCAGGGAAATGGAAGCTCACAAGGTCTCAGAGTCACAGTTTCACTGGCAGATCTCTCAAATGTATCTTCTGCCCACTTTTTTTTTTTTTTCCAAAAAAATCTTAAATTTCGTTATGCTTCCAGCAGATTCAGGAAGTGATGAAGACTTCCTCATGGAAGATGATGATGATAGTGACTATGGCAGTTCAAAAAAGAAAAACAAGAAGGTCTCCAAGAAATCCAAGCCAGAGAGGAAAGAAAAGAAAATGCCCAAGCCCAGGCTAAAGGCTACAGGTGAGTCTGCAAAGGAAGCTGCTTCAGAGGCTTCTATTTTCTTTTTGTGCTGTAGAAGACTTTGTGGGAATCTTGGGGTCAGTGGGCACCTACATAAATAAATGCTGAAGGACTGAAATGCCATGATTTGAAACAGCAGGATGAATTAAGGTGGCTTTAATTCTTACTTTAAGGATTGAATTTGTGTCTGTCTTGTTGGCAAAGACTGTTACAGAGCATTCAAAACCTTCCCTACTGAAGTGCTGCAGTCTTGACTTTTTATGTCTCGTGGCCAAATCTGTGGTTTTGTCTGGGGCTTTGTGATGTTTTCAGGGTGCAGGAAGGTGGGGAAATCTGAACCAGGGGAAAAAATCAATTCATTTCTGGAAGAAGTTTAAAATGATAATAGTGATGTATGCTCTGCTTTGACAAGAGCTATGCTCATTTAGGATGTCACGTGCAGTAATTAGTCAGGACTTGCAATTAAATAGCTTTTCCATCTTGTTAGCTGACTTTCCCCTAACAGGGAGTGCAAAAAAACCGTCTGTGGGGCCAAAGCAAAATGAGACTGGCAACTGAAGGGACTTGTAAATCCTATTTTTGTAACACCCACGTGACTTTTGTCTTTGCTGCTGATAAGTTTTACAAGCTTTTTCTTTTTCCAGTGACCCCCAGTCCAGTGAAAGGCAAAGGGAAGGCAGGTCGCCCCACAGCTTCCAAGGCAACGAAAGAAAAGACCCCATCCCCCAAAGAAGAGGATGAAGAGCCTGAAAGCCCCCCAGAAAAGAAAAAATCAGCCAGCCCTGCACCAGAGAAGTCAGGGGATGAGGGATCTGAAGATGAAGCACCCTCTGGTGAAGATTAAATGGCAGTTGAGGAAATCTTTGTTTAAAAAAAAAAAGAGGAAAAAAAAAAAGAAAAAGGAAAAGAAAACATACTTAGGGGTAGAACACGGTTTTGGCTGTGGCTTGACTCATGGGCTTTGAATGCTGTCTTTACTTTCAGCTGTTTAATACAGTGTATCCTTTTTTTAATAAGAGGAAACCCTTATACAGTAATATTTTGAAGTCAATGTTCTCTGTTGGCCATTCCGTTCTCCCTCCCCCCCACCAAATCTGAAAGCCATTTGAGACAAATTAACAGACCATTAAATATATTTTTTTTCAAGGGATATTGCAGTTGTGAAGCAATAAGATTTGAGACTGATATGTGGAACCCATACTTAAAAATCCTTAAGTAGAATAGATTTTCCCAGTGCTGGTAAGAGTTGTTTAAAACTATTATTCTGTATTTGAATATATGGGAAAAAAATGAACCTATGCTTTAACAGACTTTTGTTGAGATAAGTTCACTCTCAGAAAAAAATAGTTGATATAATTCCAATTTAGGAAAAGGAGGTACAGGGAGGAAACCTGTGTTTCTTGGATTCAGGCATGTTTTTAATGGAAAGCAATCAAGAGACTCAGAGATGGTCCAGTGTCTTTGATTTAGAAAAGACCCTCCAATTAGGATGGGAGATTTTTTTGTCTTTGCTGGATAGAAAACTGTTCTGCTGTAGGCAAATTGCAGCCCATTCTACACAAATTCAGATTTACAAGCTTCCCACATCCATTAACTCCACTTTATTTCTTCAGGGTTGGCTGTAGATGGGCAGAATAGGGAAGAGAAAATTGCAAACAACTTTGAAAAATGTTGGAAAACATGGAAAATACCTTCAGAGGTTTTTCTAAGGAAAAAAAACCCAAACTGATGGATGGTGTAAAACTAAATTCTTCAGCTTTTGGGGTGAGGGATGTCCTTTTATCTGTGTGAAGCAAAGGATTCCTGTAGTGCTCTGGTCAGTCTCGGATCCCATGAGTCAGCCTTCAGTGTTCCTCTGCTCTCCCTCCATCTGTCCTCAGAGCAGCTCCAGTGGTCCCTCTGCAGCTGGACACCCCACTGCCCTTTCCCCACCCTTCCACCCCCAGGCAGGAGGCTCTGCTCCCTCACCCACCCTGGGCTGCTGCTCCCAGCTCCCTGAGCCTGGGGAGGGAAGGAGGGAGTGCAGTTGTGGCAGGGCTGTCACTTTGTCAGGAAAGCAGGATGTCCCTCAAAATGCAAGACCCTCGAGATGTGTGTGGTGGCATTTTAATGTGTTTTTATCAAAGCAGCCATATTCTTTTTTTTTGTTGTTGTTTTTTTTTAACCTTCATTAAACTATACAAGCCTTGGTTTTCCAGCCCTGATGCAGAGGTTGCTGCCATGTTTGTTGGTGGAAATACTGAAAACTGGACCTGCCATTTTTTTCTTTCTTTTTTTTTTGTTTCCTTCCAACCCTTTGTGCTTCTGTACGTTGCTCACAGTTATCTTCCAGCTGACAAGCTTTGCATCCTGTTTTTATTTTTTTTTTTTTTGTCACAGAACTACACATTTTGTAACCAGCCTCTTGAAGGTAACATAAGGCAGCTAATTAGTTGGATTTCTGGTGCACATGCCACCAGATTTTTAATCCTGTTTGGATTCTAGAGAGCTCTTTAGATGTGATACACTAATATGATCAGGAAGGACACTGAGCTGAGGATGCTGAGCACAGTGTGGAGCCTCAAATGGGGAATGGAATATTAATGCATTGTCTTGTGTGGTTCATAGCCCTGGTTTTTATTGAGGCTGGTAAATTACTTTACCTTGGCTTATAAAAATTTCAGTTCTCTAACGTTCTTTACTCTTCATGAAACTACTGTTGCCGTTACAATAAAGATGATCGTTGTTTCCATTGTAAATCTTTGATTTTTTAAGTGGTTTAACTTCTCAGAACAGCTTAAGGCTGGAGTGAATCTTGAAAAAGAAGTGAATGTAACCCCCTCTCCTCTCCCACACCTCATCCCTGATTTCTGGGAGAGCAGAGTCTCTTGCATTCCCTCTACTCCTAATCCCATCTTTCTTGGGTAATAGGGGGAAATATGGCCACATGTTAAAATGCATTTGGAGGTAGCAAACACTTGTGCAAATGTCTGGTTCACACAGTTGTTCCCCTTCATTCCAGACTGTGTTGTAAGCTACTCTTGTCCCCTGGGTTCTTAGGGGGTTTTTTGGTATTAAAATGTACAAGGATTTTTCCAGCTGAGCTGGGTCTTCACCTGCTAGACCAGATTTTTTTTCTGAAGAGTGTATTTTGAAAGTTCCACTTAAAATATGTCTTTTTTTTTTTTCCTAACATAGTTGAGAAGAGTTAAGGCTGTGAATAATCTTGGTCTGTTGTTCATGTTTTGGACTGGATTATTTTATGCCTGGCAGGTTTGGCCCTTTATCTTGACACAACTGTTCTGTCTTCTCCCAAGGTCTTTTCTCATGGCTGTTCCAGGCTGCATGATGCTTATCTCTGAGTTTGTCACAACCCAAATCCTGTAAATCCTGTGCACTGGGGATTCTGACTTTTTTTTTCCTAAATCTTACTGTTTTGCTGATTTATGCAAACACTAAACCCTAACAGTCTCTTGGTTACTCTGTCAGTAATACAGCAGTTTCCATTAATATTAATTTTTAATTTTTTAACCCCATATTCTTCAGTAGCAGCAGACTTCATATTTTCAAATGTCCTTTTGAATTACTTTGTTTCAAACATTCTGTCTTGAAGGAAAGCTGTGCAAATGCCTTTGGGGGCATGAGTAGTTTTTCACGGAGCAGAAAGTCTCATTCACAGGAGAAGGTTCTGAAAAGATTCTCTTCTGTTACACAGCTGTAATTTTGAAGCTTTTGCAGGGAGGTAAATGGTTTTAGTCTAAAGTTTAGTTAGTCTAGAGCCTTTCCCTGGTCTTACTCTTAAAAAACAGTATTTCATAACTTCTCTCACGTGCTTTTTTGGACATTCTAAAGCCACACCACCACATTCAGCTTTGCAATTTCTGTCTTGAACTGGCCACAAGGCTTGATCAGTCCAAAATGGACAAATTCCAGTAGGAATTTCCTACTAAAGATGCTTTGCTCCCTTTTCTCCCCATGGGAATGCCACCCCTGCTGAGCTGAACGGGTTCCAGAGTGGGCTGTGGGGGGAGAGCTGCACTTCAAAAGCTGAGAAGCTTTTAATTCCGTTCTCATTAAAGCAGGAGGTTGTGAGGGGAGAGCAGCAGCACACCTTGGGTGTCATGGACCACCAGGGGCAGTGGCACAAGATGTGCTGGAATTCCTGGTTTTTTTCCTTTTTTTTTAAAAATTTTTTTTTCTTTTTTTTTTTCCCTCCACTGGTGATGGTCACAAAGGTACAAGAGACACTGAGGGCACCCAGGCTAAGGAGGGGAGGGAAGCAAACTGTAACATGCTGGAAGCTTTTGAGCTGTAGAAACTGGTGCTTTGCTTTATGTAACTTGTTTGTGAAGTGTTTATTTTTATAACAGATCATATTGTTGAACACATGGTTCTTAAAAAACTACAAACTGATCCATGAGTTTCATATTTGATTGAGAAGTGGACGTTCATCTGTTGGGGGAGGCAGGATGTGAAAAGGAAGCAGATGGATATTTAAAGGGACACTGTCACAAAGTAGTTGCTGGCATATAGGAAATGTTAGTTTGATGGGGGGGGTCACATCTATATGTGGAAATTCTATATTCTATATGTATATGATCAAATAGAAAAATGTTCCCTGAACTTTGAATATTTTCCTACAGTTTTGGGAGGTTTCAATACAAGTTCTAATTAAATAGGAAGCAACACTAACTGTTCTGTTCTTATTCTCCAAGGTGACTTTGGGGTTTTTTTTTAAGTACTCTGAGGAACATCAGAGCTCTGAGAGCTGACAGTGTCCTTTTGAGACCTCCCCAAATCAAGTGTACCCTCATTTTTAGACTCCCCACTTCAGTAGTTGACTGGCATTTGAATGTCTTTTCATTGAACTCTTTCTACTAAACCACCAATATTTCTATGTCTAGTCAAGTCCTGCCATGTGCTGACTCTGTATCAACCACTGTTGGCCCCAACTCCAGCCTTCCTGCCCCTCCAGCTGGTCCAGCATGCTCAGTGTGACTGCAAAAACACCATTGTGCATATGCTTTGTATATTGGGGCAAGGGGTTTTTTATATATATATTTTGGGAGGGAGTAGTGGGTGGGATGGAGAAATAATCCTCAATCAGCTTAAGCCAGATTTCAATGTGTGTAAAAGCCCCCTGAGGTCTCTGGTGTGTGTGTGGGGTGTGAGTGTGAGCATGGGAGTGTCTGACATCTGATCCCCTTTGTGTTCACAATTTGTGAGTTTTACTTTCTGTTCTTTTTTCCCCTCCCCTGCAGCAGCAATTGTTAAGAAATTCAATTGTAAATAAGAGCTACATCATTTTTGTTTGACATCATGTCACAGCAAACCCTGAATCCTCAGTTTGAAGGTAGAGAGGAGGAGACTCCAGGTAGGGCCTTGGGCCTTTGGCAAGGCATCATTCTGTGGTATGCAATGAGTATTTGTCTTGAGTATTTGCAGTCCCCCTGCTGAGCTTTTTGAAAAATCAGGCTCTTTGCAGTTCCCCTCCCTGTCCTTTTAATTTTTTATTTTTTGATCTCAAGAGCAGACAGAAAAGGGGCACCTGCAAACAGCCACCTCTGGGCCCAGTGGGGTTGGCAACTCCTGCAATACCTTGACACCCCTGAGATCAGCATGGTACTGGGAGTTAAGTCTGAATGTAACATTAATGCTTTATTTAAAATAAAAAAACCCACACTTCTTTTTTTTGGGGGTTGCTTTTTTAAGGGGTTGAAGTGAACATGACTGTTGACCATGTTCGTGAAAATTTAATAGCTGCAACATTCATTGGTAGAATTGTGTGATGGTCTTTTGTGCTACTTAATTTTACATATTCCAGTCTCTGTATGTACCTGCAAAGAAAGAAAAAAAAATAACAAACCCCTGCTTTGCTTTTCTTGAAAGGGTTCCCAGGACTGCATACCTGCTCCTGAGCTCTGTTTTAAGTATGTGTATCCTTTGCTTGTATTTTGTATTAAAAAAGAACCACAAGGAAAAAGAACCCTTTATTGTTCAGCATGTTGGAATTGTGTCCCCTCTTTTATTTTTCTCCCTTTTTGGAATATATTAAGCAACTCATTCTCCTGTATCTTTTATTTTCTTTTGTAAACTTTTTGGTTTTGTTTAAAAATGGCTTTATAAAAAGGGCTTTTATAACCCATAAATGTGACTTGTGTAATTTTTCTGCTCTTTGAGTGGGTTTTTGTGTTAGATATGAGTGTGTTCCTCTTTTCAGGTTTTGGGATTCATTCATTCCTTGGAAATGTGTGTTCTCTGAGGAGGGTAAGTCATATTTTGGCCAGAACAGTTGGGCAAGCGTGACCTTTCCATTGCTCCCTGTGAGGTGAGGGGGGAGAATTCGAAAATTAAATCACTTTGGCTGTAAAAATCACAAGCTGTGCTTTCCCAGGCTGTTCCAGGAGAGTTGGGAGTTGAGATTTTAAGGTTCAAAACGCAAGTCATGACCAGGAGGATCAAAGCCCCTGGTGTATCCCTTTCACCTCCATGAAAGAGCGTTTCTGTGTGTCCCAGCAATGACAGCAGATCCACAGCCTGTTTTTATGGAAAAGAACACCTGTGTCCATCAGGAAAATGGGCTGAGTCATCTAAATATTGGCTTATTGTGTGACAAGAGGGAACTGGCGCAGGTACAGGTTGTTTCTCCAGGTGTTGTCCCGGCACACAGCGAGTCTGTGCTCTCAATAAATCCACTTTAAGGGATTGGATGGAACCTGCGAGCTCTGAGGTGAGTTCGGAGCCGTTTTTACCGATTTTGGCTCATTTTGTGGTCCCTGCTCGTGTCCTGCCCGCGCTGCGCCAGGAGGGGGCGCCATGGGCCGGCGCCTCCCAATCCCACATCCTTTGGGATGAGCTGGGAAACCCCGGGAGAGCCCCCCGAAGGGCTGGGAAACCCTGAGATAACCCCCTGAAACCATGGAATGACCCCCTGAAGGGCTGGGAAACCCTGGGATAACCCCCTGAGACCCTGGAATAACCCCCTGAATGGCTGGGAAACCCTGGAATGATCCCCTGAAACCCTGGAGTGACCCCCTGAAAGGCAGCACTGGGCACAGGTTCTGTCACTGCTGGCACCATAAGTGGTAGATCCTGCAGCTGGTTTGTGGTTTTCTGGACACTCAACCAAAAGAAAGCCACAGTCTTGGAGTGTTTGGTGCTGGAGTGTGGGGTGGTTAATATCTAATGGGTAACAAATATTCCTTTCCAGAGCTTATTTGGGGCACTTTATGAAGTGCCATCTCTGTGCCTGGCAGCAGGTTCTCTGCCTGCTCCCTTTATTTCATCCCCCAGGGTGGTAAAACAACATGCTGTAACCCAGGAGTGTTTGTTGGGTGCTGCTGTTGACAATGATGCTCCAGGCTTTTGGAATGGAGTGCTTTAATAAAAGGAATGGAGTGGTTTAATCATGCAGCTCATGGCATTCCTGTCTTTTCCTTTAGAACACAGCAGCCAATTAACCTTGCCAGGTATTCCTGCCTCACTGCTGTGGCATCTGCAGTCTTGACATGAATTCTTGCTCTGCAAAGTTTCCTCCAGGTACTGCTACACTGCTTCAGTTTTAGGCTGCTTTTCTCCTCAGCTTTGCTCTGTTGAGTGTGTTTCCAAACTGTTCCAGCCTGTCTTCCAGCATAACTTAAGGAAACTGCCCTAACAAAAGTTCCCATTGGGTTCCCATTGGCTTTGTAGTATTTACAGGGAATTAATACCAGAAACCAATTACTTGGGTTTGGATTTACTGGATGTGCATCTGAGCAGTGGACAAGGATAAAGTTTGCTAACTACAGCAAGTGCTGCCAAGCTGGGGGAATAAGATTCCCTTGGCAAACAAAACCCTCTGTCAAGTTTTAATCTAAGAGAATTTTGCCTCAGGAATATCCTGTTTGTGTTCCTTTTGGTAGGACTTGGTTCTAGGATGAAAATCAAGGCAAAAGGTGGAATTCAAGATGGGATCAGTTGGTGGCAGCCCAACTTGTTTGGGCCCTACAGGTGTCCTTGGAAGAGTCAATGGGATGGGGTTGGTTTGAAGAGCTGCTGTTTTGATCTGTGCTGTGTGTGACCAGTGACAGGACCCAGGGAATGGTTGGAGTTGTGTCAGAGTTGGATATTAGGAAAAAGTTCTTCTCCCAGAGGGTGGTTGGGCACTGAACAGGCTCCCCAGGGTTTGGTCACAGCCCCAAGGCTGCCAGAGCTCCAGGAGGGTTTGGACAACACTCAGGGCCAGGGTGGGATTGTTGAGGTGTCTGTGCAGGGCCAGGGGTTGGACTGGATGGTCCCTGTGGGTCCCTTCCAGCTCAGGATATTCCATGATTCTGTTCTTGCCCATCTTGTATGTTGAAGGAAACCTGGAAAAACTGGAAATTGGGTATTCCCAGCAAGTGCCCTGTGCTTTAAAAGCATATTTTTAGGTAAAGTTTTGATGCAGCAAATCATGAAGTGAATAAGTGTGAATTTTTAAATTCTATTTGGAGTCTCTGCTTCACACAGTGTGATAAATTGAACAGAGATATCACTAATAACTTAAATTGCTGTGGAGTTGGTCCAAAGGCTGGCTGGGGGTGCAGGAGAGCTCTGAAGGGTGTCTGTGTCTGCCCCTCCTGCCTTGCCTGCAGAGCCCTGGGGATGTGTGGGGTTGCCCCTGCTCTGGGAGTGCTGCCTGTAGGCTCAGAGCCACATCCGGGGCTCTCACACATCCCCAGCTTCAGTTTTATGTAGCCCAGGAAATGGGTTTGTGTGTTTTGGGGTTGGTTTTTGTTTTTTATTTTTTATTTTTTATTTCCATAGAGCAGAGGTCAAGTTCAAGTGCAGTTGTGCTGCTGTGGGCAGTGTTGGAATGCACCCCCCCCCATGGACACAGCCCAGGAAGGGGCTGTTCCTGTTCAAGTGGATGCTGAATTTCAGTGTCTGGGTCAGATTCAGCCCTTGGCCTCAGCCCTTGGTTGCAGTTCTCCCTCCTGCGTGGGCATGGGTTTGTTGGACACCAAATGCAAACAGTCCTGCACAGAGACAAAACCATTTCCTACCCTGTCTCTTCAATAGTATTTCATTTACCCTCCAAAAAATGATCAGTTTTGTTTTCTGTTCAAGAATTTGCTTTGTATTTGCTGGTGAATTCTGAAGCTTGAAGAGAGGCTTTTATTTGAATAATCTCTTGTCTTTCAGGTTGAATAACATTTGTGTTTTGAGCAGATAACAGTTCCAGCAGAAATAAATTTCCTGTGGTCACACTATCTTATCCTTAAGCATTTCTAACTGAGCCCAAGGTTTTGGTTTGAATTATCAATTAGTTCCTTTCCTTAACAGGGGCTGTTGGCTTTGGTCGTTATAAACCTTTTCAAACATTTTTGATTAATTGCAGTGTTTTATGTCTGAGAACTTCTGTCTTCCTCCTCTTGTGGAGTGAAGTCAGTTCTGATTTTTTTTAAAGTCTCTGCTTGAGTTTCTTTCCCTTTTTTTTAGCTAAATGGTCTTCTGAATGTTTTATAAAGAGGATATTATTGTACTGTTTCTGCTTCACTTCCTGAGAAATGAATGAAGGGAAGGAATATTTTGAGTATAATCCTATTTACTACTTAGAGCTTTCATTTCTTTTTGCCTGACCTGGCCTTATTTTATTTTTTTTAACTCACTGCTGATTATGATACTGTATTTGAAAGTTTCTGTTCCCAGAACCAGTTCAGTACATTAATTTTAAACTAATAAGTAACACATTTCTCCAAGGCAAACCAGGCCTCGTATTTGGAAATGATTCACATTCTTTCAGTCTCATACACATTAAACTGGTTTTACACCTTTAAATGCATAAAACCACTTAAGTGACTTTTGAACACTTTCCCCATTTCCTTCTTTTGTATAGCAAGGTGCCAGAAGGAAAAAGAAAATATTCTTGGGTGCAAGTCCTTGTTCTCACTCTTGAATCTCCTTCTCCCTGCACCACCAAGGGCTTTTAAGTGCAAAAAAGACCAAATTGCAGAGTTTAACAACTTGTGTTACCTCTTATAGTGCATTTTCCCAAGGGGGGTTAAATGCAAACATAAATGTTTTTAACACAAATCACTTGGACCAGGGGAGCTGTTATAAAACGTTGCAATCTTGGCTCAGGTCTGAGGTGAACTTGCTGGATATCTGTTCATTTCCAGAAATGTGTCTTCAATCTGCTTTAAATTCATGGGCTCTGCCTTCCCTTGGCCAGGCCTTGGTGCTGGGAGTAGGTGAGGACAGAAACCATGAAGTCTCCTTTAGGAGAGGCCCCAAAATGATGGAATAGTTTGGGTTGGAGGGGACCTCAAAGCTCATCCCAGCCCCTGCCATGGGCAGGGACACCTCCCACTGTCCCAGGGGGCTCCAACCTGGCCTTGGACACTTCCAGGGATGGGGCAGCCACAACCTTTGTCAGCGTTGGATCTTGGGCACTGAGACACTTTGGGGAGGAAAAAGCAGCTCCCCTGATCCCTGGCTGGGGGAGAGCTCCTGCTTCCCCAGGTGGGATGTTGTGCAGGTGCCCCTGGAGCGGAATTCCAGAGGGCTGGAAAGAGCAGCAGAGCCTGGTGTGGGAAGGAGGCTCTGGGGAATTACGCTCCTTGCACATTCAGTCATTACAGCTCAAACCCAACAAGGAAGAAAGGAGTTCTCTGATGTGATGGTAGAAGACTGCTAATTAAAATAAACAAAAATTCCCAAGACTTTAAGTGCTGGAAGGCATTGCTGCCACCAAAACAAATAACCAGGCTTTAAAGCTGAGCCTGGGCTAGTTGGCAGAGTGGCTGTTGGCATAACAGGCTTTTTAAAAAGGAAAGTAAAAGCTGCCACCTCCTTTTCCTCGTTGATGCTGCAATATTTCTCCAAACTTCCTTTGATCTCCAGGCTTTTCTCTGAGTAACACAGACCTACAAGGAGGAAGGGCTGGGAAATGCCATTTCCAGGCACATGTGGCATCTGTGCTTCCACAGCAGGTGAAAAACTTGTTGATGTGGGTAAATATTGTCCTGGTGAGCCTTGATAATAAATTTAGGCTCAACCTGCTGCTAATTACAGCCCATTCCTTCTTGGAATGTATCTGGAGTTCCTCTGACCATAAAAAAGGAGAAGGCAGTTGAAGCCAATTGTGGGTTTGGGATCCTTCTCCATGTAACTGAGGAGCAGATTTGCTGTCAGGCCCCTGCAGCTCTTTTACAGATGAATGAAGAAGCTGCTCTCACTGTAAAAGTTGAGAAATGTATAAAAGTCAGGAAAAGGGGGGGAAAAAACCCGAAGGAGTTTTGTCCTTGTGGGGCTGAGTCAGACACTGAGTGACTTGTGTGCCTCGTCTCTGGACACAGCTCTGAGACATTCCCTCAGGATTTTAGGGAGAAGTGGCCCATCAGCTCCTGGTTCTGAGCTGCAGGGGAGGCGCAGGAACAAATGTGTTCCTTCTGGTGCAGAATTAACTCTGTTCTCTGCCAGCTCTGGTGTTTAGGCTTCTGCAAGAGAAAAATTCCACTGTAAAAACCAAGGCAAGTGCCAGTCAAATCCACTCCAGAAGAGGTTTCTTGGCTCCTTAAAAAGAAAAAAGGGACTAAGAGGGGGTGGTAGACCATCCTCTGGAGTTGATCCCATTCTGACAGTGCTCATCACATCACATCTGAGCACTCACTCTTCCATATGGAGCACGGGGGACCCTGTCTGGGCCCACTGCTGGGGAACGTCTCCAGGGCTGTTTGTGTGTCTTGACCCCAGGCAATTCTCCCATTCTTCCCTTGTTAATCCAGTGATTTGTGGAATGCCGGTGACCTCCTGAGCTGCCGGGGCTGGGAGTGACACAGAATTGTCAATAATAATATCTGGGGGAGTTCATCACAGAGCAGTTTTTAACATTCGGGTCAAAGTCACCCCTAGGATTTAAGAGAGTGAGGCTGATTAAAATTAATCGAATTAATCACAAAGTTATCAATGCACATGGACCACTGATGTTTTTTTATTTTGTTTGGGAATAGCAGGAGCAAAGGAGGTGATGCCTTGGCTGGTTCTAGGATACCTCCTGGTGCTGGAACTGCCATGAAAATTCTAGAGAAAGGAAAATAACTTTTAGAGAGATGAAAGGGAGAGAAGGGCATGACTTGTGAAGTCACAAAAACCTGGGCTGATGGTAAGTAAGTGAGATAGAAACAAGAAGCCATGACGGCCTCGTTTGCTTTGTTCTGTCTGTGAGATTTGAGGGGAAAACTCTGATTATTCTTTTGATGATCCCTTTTTTTTTTTCCTTAGTTAATGAACTAATTAAGGTTCTCCCAGTCCCAAAGGATCACTTCCCTGTTTGTTTGCAGGCAGGTGTTTGGCCTCATCCTTCTCCCCCTCTAATATTTCAGTTACTCCAAGGCAGGATTGATCCTCCAAAATAGAGGGATCTTGTCTAACAGCTGCTTCCAAGCCGTGCTCTGGGAAGGAGCAGAGCTTGGGTGTCCTTGTTCTGCAATCACTTCCTGCCTGTGCAGCACAAGGGCTGCAGCATAAACACACTGGGAAATATTTGCACTGTGTCCTATAAACAGGGTGCGTGTTGTTTACCTGAAGCAAATCTCTGCCTGTCAATTGTATAATAAAATAAGAAAAGGCACAATTTTAATCTTTTAAACTTCCATAGATAATTATTCTTGATCAACTGGTTTGACAAGAAATTCCTTTTTACAGCAAAGAGGACTGGGGTGGTTTCTGTAAATATTTAATAGTTATTTTCTGTTTCGGGTTTCCTGCTTCACCCAATAACGATGAATTGTGGCAGTTTTCTGGAAGGATTGACCCCAAGTTCTGCACAAAACTCTCTGGCAAAGCTGAGAAGTGTCGTGCAGGCTCAGGACATCGACTGAGGGGTTGTGGCTCTGTGGGAGAAACAGGGATGGGAAGAAAAAAAAATAGTGAGTGGGGCAGAAAAGCCAAGGGCACTGTCTGGGCACACCTCCAACGTGGCTTTAGGTGCTGCCTGGAGAAAGGGCTTGGATTTAGAATCAAAGATTTCTCATTGTTTAGGCCCTACTTTATTCAAGCAACTGGAACTTTTTCTGTCCCTTTGCAGATAAGTAGAATTTCATTAAAGAAACGAGATGCCCCCCTGACTGGAACAAACAGCCAGACCTGCTTTTTCATCTGCTTGTCCTTGTTGATATCAGTAAGTTATTGTTCAGGTCAGGTCAGCAGGGCCCCTGGTTTGGGCTGTGTCCCACCCAAAGCCCCCGTGGCCCATGGGCAGAGCTCTGGGCTGATGCTGTCCTGGGAAATCGGCTGGATGGCTCATGGGGTGCATCATTTGCAAGTGGCTGAGCAAATGTGTTGCAGGGAACGGCTGGGAGGACTGAATGGGAGCTGACAGTTTCCTTGGCACCCGAACCAGAAAGAAATCCATTGCTTTGTTTCTTGCTCAGCAGAACTAAAGGGCAGCAAGGCACGGGGTGGCTTTGAGCTGCCGGTACCGAACGTGCGGGGTGGGAAAGATTGCAAACTATAGGCAGCTTTCTGTAACCAGATTTGAATCAAAATAGGCTGTTTCACAAGGAAGAGCCTCAAATCTTACGCCTGGAGCTGGAAATTGTGAACTGACACGGGAGTTGTCTGTTTTACCCCCTGGCAAAGTGACTCTGGGCTGCAGTGAAATCAAATTTACCCCTTCGGGGTAAAAGTGGGGAGAGTGAGTGGGTTGTGAGCAATTGTTTGATGCTCTGGTGAGGAAAACACCTTTCAGAGGAGGGTGAGACCCTTTCCAAACTGGCACCTACCAGGCAGTTCTTCCCTGCCTCGTTTGTAATTCTGAGGTGGGTGAGGAGGGATGTGCTGGGCAGGAGAGGCAGGGTGGGATCAGAGCTGCCCTGCAGGTTGTAGAACAAGGTGGTGCAAAATGCCCTTTATCTTCACAGTGGCTTTCCTGAGTGCCACCAGGCTGTCCTTGTGCAGGGGGTTAAAGGGGCCACAGACCAAGTGTGGGGGGTTCTGCAATACTCAGGATTAAAGTTCACAGCAGCCAGAGGTTCAGAGAGCTGGAGCCTGCACTCAGCAGCCTGTGGCTGCTGTCACAGGGCACCAAAACAGAGCTGGGCTTCCTTTTCACGTGGGAAACTCGGGTTTACCTGCACACAGGAGGTGACAGCACAGAAACCAGCAAAGCAACACCGGGGGCAGAGGATTCAGCAGAGCCCTTGTTCTGTTCCTCTCCAGCTTCCCCTGGGTGAAGCTGTTTGGATTTCATGCTGCTGTGGTTGCCTGGTTCTCCTTGTACATCTGTGGCAAGGGCATCTCTCCCTGCCAGGTTTCCAAGGGGCAACCACAGCTTTGCTTGGCCAGTGGCACCTTCCAAAACTCCAGTGACACCCTGGAAGGCAGCGGAGCCTGTGATGCTCAGGGAAGGGAGGTTGGCTGGAAGAGGCAGAGGTTAAGAATGCAGCCCAGGGAACAGCAGGGGGAATGCTAAAATGTTTGTCCTGCTCTCTGTAAATAGAGCAGATAGGCCCAGATTTCAGGCTGGGTTTAGCACCAACAGCTCCTTCCTCTCTGTGTCACCTGCAGAGGCACCAGCAAACACTGGGAGCCAGTCCAGTATCAATAAGGGTTTTGACAAGGGAACAAGTTTGTTTGCTTGGCTGCAAAGGCCTTGGAATCCAGTGAGTGGTGCACAGTGACCCCATCTCCCCCCAAAATCAAGAAAATCTCTCTGACCAGATCCTATATGAGACTGGCTTTGCAGAGGCTCAGAATCAGGAGGTTGTTTCAGTCCTGAGCCTCCTGATTAAAAATAAATAAATAGATAGACAGCTTCCTGGTTTTGGCAGTCCATGGCAAATCATGTTTCCAAGCTTTTTTTGCTACAACCAATAGAAAAAAGAAAAATAATTAAAGAAACAAACCAAAACACATTCACTGAGTCCACGACTGGACTGCAAGTGCTCCAAAACTAAATAGTCTCAAACTTAAGGCAAAACTAGGGGAGATAAAAATTATGCAAAGCCAATATAGTGCTGATCCAGTGCTCTCCCTTCATCCTAACCCAGGGAAAACCATCTGCCTGCTCTGTGAGCTGGGGCTGATGGCACTGAGGAAGGAGATTGTGAAGCTGTGGGTGTTGCAGCTTTGCTGCTGGAGAGGCAGCAAAAACCTGTGTTGTTCCCTTCAGGAATGGGCACCTTCCACCCTGAATCCCAGGATGTTTTGGCTGGAATGGACCTTAAAACTCATCTCCTGCCACTCCCTGCCATAGCCAGGGACACCTTCCACTGTCCCAGGTTGCTCTGAGCTCTACCAAGACTCTGCCTCTACCAAGGAACTCTTAAATGCCATGGAAAATGCAATTCCTGTAGTTTCCTTGTCCCAGATTCCCCCTCCTCAATGCTGCTGACTGTGGCAGGTTTTGTACATGCAAGAGCTGATCTGGGAGCTCCATTTACAGCCCTTGCTGTGTTGGAGGATCCCTGGAGCTCAGAACTGGCCCTGTGATGTCCCTCCTGTCGATCCCCTCCCGTTCTGGGCCTGTTCTCAGGCCTCATGAGGGAGTCAAAATGCTCTTTTTTTGACACTCCCCACTCTGAAAGCTGTAGCCTGGTGGCTTCTCCTGAAATGCTTGAGACAAAAATACATTTCCTGTTTAGAGAGAAAGCGAAGATCAGCCCTGAAGTGCAGCCTCCTGCTCTGGTACCTCAAGTATAAACAGCCTGCCCAGCCACGAGCTGCTTGTGCTTCTTCCAGTGGCTTTTTTCTCTTTAAAGGTGCATTAGACACAATTATACAAAGTCCATCTTCTGGCAGCATCACTCCCCACCAGCACAAGAGTTTTGTAACTGTTGGCTTGTCAGGGGAGATCCTTCTGAACCCCCAGAGTGAATTCCCAGCTTTGTTCTCGAGGCAGCAGCACTAACCACCACCAGAGTATGTTTCTACTTTGCATTTCTTTAGCACTTTTCCACCTTGGTATTTGAGTTCTCTGCAAATATCACTCGAGCCTCCCTGGGTGGGGTGCTGAGGTTGGGTTTGTGTTCTCTGCTCACAGAGAGGGAAAGGTTTGGGCTGTGACTCAGTCTTCAATCAAGTTCAGGACTTGCATTTTCTGTAATTAAGCACAAAATAGGCTTAAAGCTACCTCAGGCCAATCTGTGGCTTCCAGAGTAAATGAGAACCCCCCCCCCAAAATCCATCTGTGGAAGGGATCAGGATTTTGGATTCTTCCCGTGTAGCTGCAGCAGCAGAATCTGAGCTGTCACAGCTCATCCTGTGCCCAACTAAAGCTGAGGGGGCTCCCTGGCTCCTTGTTTTCTTTGCACATGTGATGCTTCCTAAGCCCTATCAATATTCTGGTCGATATCCTGAGCTCTGCTTGGTTGGGCACATGAGATGTAGATAAGACCAGGGCAAATCTAGGCTCTGATCTAATCAGGCCATGAGCAGCTGAGATGGCAGTTGACTCTGTATTTCCTCTGTTTGATAAATAATTCTAGTTTGCAGATTCCCATGATGGCTCAACCCTGCAACGCTCTGAACCTACTTCAGAAAAATTATTGAAGTTCATTTACAAGCCCAGGACTGGATCTAGTGAAAGCAACAGTAAAAGCAGGGTCAGGCTCTTACTGCCTGACCTTATTGCTCTTATTTTGGTCCACAAACACAGGGTCTAAATTTTCATGGAGGAACAGGACTGGGTTTACCTGCAGCTTGAACTGATTTCCATGGAGGGACAGAGAGTCTGCCTGGAATTTGAACAGATTATTGCCATAAAGATATGTTGCCTTTATCAACAAGTTGCCAAGTGCTTGTCAGGGTGTGTCAATAGTGTTATCACTGCTTTATTAAGGCTGGGTCGAGATGAGAGTGGGAAGGCTGAAATATTTGAGTAGCACCTAACTTTTATAGTGCCTCAGTGGAAAGCATTGGTCCCATTGGGACTTCAAGTGAAGATGAATGAACCTGTATTTGATGTAGCAGAGCATCAGATGTGGCACTCAGTGCTCTGGGCTGGGTCACACGTTGTACCCGATGATCCTGAAGGTCTTTTCCAACCTCAATAATTCTGTGATTCTGAGCAAACCCCCTCTGTCTCCAAGAGGTTTTGGTCTCTACTGTTCTGAAACAGTAAATGTTAATTTATCTTGTGACTTTGGAGAGAAACAAGGCTTTCTGTGCCCTGCCCCATCCCCTGCTGTTGGCCCTGATTGTCAGAGCTCCCCAGCACTTCCAGTGCCAGTGTCACCAGTGATCCCACAGACAAAGCAGAGCCTCCTCTCAGTGCCATCCTGGGGTGTCCACTCTCACAGCCTAAAATTTCTGCTTTAAAACTGGCAGCCTGTGCCTGAACCAAGATCACACAGTGAGTCAGAGCCAGGAATAGAAGATAGGAAACTGAAGTTCATGCTGCTCATCTGACCACTGAGTCTTGCAATGCCCACCTCCCCTGGCTCCGTGTGGGCACAGCTTTTGGGAATCCACCTAGGGAAGAGTCATCTGCTCCAGTGCAAAAGAGGGAGGAAAATAGGAAAAAAAAAAACAACAAACAACCCACCCAGCACTAATAGTTCTTTAATTGCTTCTGAACCTCTCTGACTAAAAAACAGGGGCAGTTCTCCCCACCCAAAATTGGATTCTGGCACTCCCCCAGCTGAAGTCATAGCCCAGCTCTCCAGTGCTTTTTGTTGGGCTTGGATTTTTTTTTGTTTGTTGCTGAGTTCTTGCATCTGGATTGCCAAAAAAGCTTCTTTTTGTAAAGGAAACAGCAGTGTCGTTTCTCCACGTCAGCCACCCCAGTGAGTGAGTTCTCATCAGTTCAAGTGACAAAAAATGCAGGTGCTTCTCTGCTTCTTCTGTGTAGGGTGAGTCCTCACAGCAAACTTGAGGAAGGAACAGCTGCTCCCAGTGAAAACACGACTATCCCGCTGACCCAAGCTGAAATGGGACGTGGAAACAGAATTTTTGACCTTCAGAGGTACAAAGTTGCTCAAAGGAGGGAGCCTGTGAAGATTAAAAATAACTAATCTTTGTAATGCTTCTGTAACTAATCGAGCTGGATGAATTCATTGCAAAACTAAGGGCCAAATCTTTAAATAGTACAAACCAGCACAAGTCTTTTGATGACTTTTGACGTTTTCAGTTGAAGAACTGACCCAAGCATTTGCAAACATTAATTTAGGAACAGCTGGTTTTGTCAACTGCATTCTTGTCTCATTTTTCCTATCCTCTGCTCATTTTGTTCACACACCAAAAACAAACAAAAAAAAGGATACTTGTTGCTGCAGATGTTTAAGGAAGGCTGTTCTTTCTAAGGGTTCTCATCTCGAGGGCTCTGTGGATGAATAGAACATTGATTTTTTCCTCGACTCGGGGTTCTGTTCAGCTGCTGTTAGACAAGTTAGGCGCTGATCTAACGTCTATATCTCCTTAAATGTATATATTGTGTGTCTCTCCCTCCCGCCATGTGAGTTAAGCAGTCATCTACCATGAATAATGTCCAGGGCCAGGTCACAAGCTTCCCATAGCAGGGGACCCATTTGCATACAATCCGAGCAATTACGAGTAACGAACAGATTAGGAAACCCAAACACCACCAGAAACCGCTCCAGCTGCGGGGAATGCTCGAGCGGAAAGGTGGGGAAATAAGAAAAGAGGGTTGGGGGGGTTTATTCGGCTCGAATGGTCCTGCAGGTCGGTGACAGCGG
The DNA here is from genome assembly GCA_013399895.1 of Serilophus lunatus. Taxonomy (NCBI): domain Eukaryota; kingdom Metazoa; phylum Chordata; class Aves; order Passeriformes; family Eurylaimidae; genus Serilophus; species Serilophus lunatus. Next base: position 2,890,509 of record VXBA01006016.1, read on the forward strand.
CGGGGCTCGCCCGGGGCGCTGGAGCTGCGGGGAACGGGGATGCGGGGATGTTCTCCCGGCGGGAATCCGGGGAGCGGGGCTGCGGGAAAGGTGTGCGGGGAATGGGGCTGCGGGATCGGGGTGCGGGGAATGGGGCTGCGGGAAAGG
>VXBA01006016.1:2890874-2931844 GCA_013399895.1 Serilophus lunatus
GCTGCCGATTCCCCCCCCGTGGGCTCCGCTCCGCCCGGGCAGCGCATGCTCCCTGCCGGGCCCAACCTGCCCATTTAAACGGCGGCGGAGGCGCGGGGCTGAGCCTTGGGGGGACCGGGCACCGCACCGGGGGCACTGCACCGGGGGCACAGCACCGGGGGCACCCCGGGGATGGAGGGCCCGAGCTCCCGCTGACGGCCCGGGGCAGCTGCCGGGGGCTCGGAGCGCTCCTGCCCGCGGGGACCCATCGCGCCGCTGCCGCTCCGGGTGATGCTCCCGCGGTGGGAAAACAAAAAGCCCCGGGAAGCGGCCGCAGGTAGGGGCTGTGCGCAGGGATAGGGCTCTCGGGGCTCTTACAGCATCGGGGGCCGCCAGTCCTTGCCGTGCTTGTCGTTGTCGCAGAGCCGCCCGCTGCGATCGGCGCCCTTTGGAGGATCGCGGGACGGGCAGAGGGGTTGGGAAGGCGGAGTGTGACCGTGGACGTGCAGAGATCCTGAAGAGTCGCAGGGACGGGTCGGTGGAGCCTTAAACTCCGAGAAAGGCAGCGCTTGGTAAAGGGGGGGTTTGGTTCCCCCTGGGTGGGGGCTCGGTTTGGGGTCGCTGCACCGGGCTCTCCCCTTCGGCTGCAGTGGGAGCTTGAGCCAACCGATGCTTTAACAGCGGTACCTCAGTGTCACAATGTGCCTATTCCGGGCATTACTGACTTCGGCATGACTCCAGATTTTGGGGGTAAAATTCCTTAGTTATTTATGATAAACACAGACTAAAAGGCTAATTTATCTTCCCACAGATGACAGCTTTAGGAGGAAGAGAAAAGCTTTAGAATAAGGTTGATATTTACACTGGTGACGGCCACACTTGGCAAGATGCTTGATTTTCATGCTTATGTTTGAAACAAAAAAAAGATATTAAAAACTTTGGAAGGCAAATGTATCAGGAAAAGCTTTTGCTGGTCCTCACTTAGAGCTATCAGACTCAAGAGCAGCACAGAGAGTGGCCAGGCTCAAACCACATCCCACTCTGGCACTGCTCTGGCTCTAGATGTGGCTCAAGAGTGCAGCATTCGTGTGTGTAATGTGAGTAAAAGTCAAAACTTATAGAAATAGAACATGAGTAAGAACTTCAAAAGTACCCAAATGACCTGGGCACTGAAGTCATGCAGGCACTCCTGAAAAACGTGTACCAGCCTTTAAACCTTTTCCATTATTCAACCCACCTGCAATTTTCTTTCTTTTTTTTTAATTTTTAAATATGTGATGCTGCCTGGACTTTTTGGCATCACCCATAGCTCTTCCCCTTCTACTTGTGGGGAGTGGCAGAGCCAGGAAAAGCCAGATTGCCAGCCTTGTGCTGGCATTCCAGGCAGTGCCTAAAATTCTGGAACTTATTACCACAAAGCATCGTGGAAGCCAAGAGTGCTTGGCTTATGGGATTTGGGGAGGGGGGGGGGAAAGGATTAGAAGTTTGATATGGATAAAGAGAATCTCCAGAATTAATAGCAAATTAAAGGAGAGCTTTACGAGGGATATAAATCCCTTGTATTTCAGGGCATAAAAGATTTTGGGATTTAATAGGAAACTTCCCCTTGTAGGGAGGCTTTGCTTGCACTGGCTGCTGGTGGGATATTCCCCTACAGCCTGTTCCATGTGCAGTGACATCTGGGAGAGCTGTGTTCTCTTTAAAGAGGTTCCAGTTGAAGTACCTGGACCTCCAGGTGTTTCCCAACATCAGGTTGCTGCTGGAAGGCCCAAGGCACCTGGTTTTGTGTAGAACCTGCCCAGGGATAACAGGAACATCAGCTGGGAGGGAAGCAGTGGTTTTACAGACTGTCATCACTGTAGAAAGGGAACAGTAGACACCTCAATGTCCTCCAGACAATCTCCAGCAGCACTTGGAGAGTGCACAGGGAGGTTTTGTCAGCAGTGTATGGATGTGTCCAGGGTGGGGGAAGCTGAACTCACTGGACTGATTGCTGAGTTAAAAAATACAGCCCTTGTTCTGCTTTATCTTTGCCAGAGTCCCTCGGAAATGGTGTTCAGCATAAACCCATGTTAACCTTTTCCCCAAACTGTTTACTTCGCTGGAGCACTCCAGTGACAGGGTTGGGGTGAGGGGAGGGTGTGTTTTTGTTTTTTCTCCCTGAGTTTTGTATCTGCTCTTCAACTAAAGCCTCTCATGAATTCAGGGTGATGGCTGGACTCCTGCATTGCTCTTACAAAAAAAAAAAAAAAAAGTAACCTTGGCTGCCCAGTTTTGTACTGAAGCTTTGCTTAAGTTTAAACCAACAAAGCTGGTCCTAAAAGCATCAAATCCATTTTATAATGAAGTGACAGGGCAAAAACTGCTCTTTGGCCATAACTGTGGATCTCCTCACGTGTCTCTTTGTAAAGCTCTTTGAAAATATTCACCTGTGAGCAGAGTTCCACCTGAATCATCACTGAAAATCTTAACCCATGGCCTGCTGTGTTGGATCCAAGAGAAGCTCTGAGGGTTTGCAAATGATTCCTGAGGAAAGTACAAAAACAAAGGAGAACAAACACTGATGTTCTGTAAAACTAGTGTTTGTATGTGGCATTTCTAATCCACTTTATCTCTGGCTTCCATAGTTTTACACAGACAAAAAAAAAGACATGAAAAGTGATGCCTGTGGTGCTTCCCTGTCTCCTCCCTTTGTGAGGAGTTCTGTGAGTGGGGATGTGGCAGAGAACTTGCTTAAATTACAGGAGAAAACACACAACAGACATTACAAAGTAATGTGCTGATGGTCTCTCTTCTTCTCCCCAGCGTTTTCTCCTCTGACTTTACTCCCTTCAGAGGTTCACACCACTTCTGTCACAGTGGGATCCCTGAGCTTTTCAGATGAGCTCTGAGTGGTGTGAGTAACATGTTTGTGTTTATCCTCCACTTTCCTCTATGTTGGAGCAGTTCACCCAAGGAGTGTCTTGTTGTGGTAGTTGTTTTAGGTTTTCTTTAATGTGCATGTTGCTGTTTCCTTATCTTGGCTGGGAAAAACACTTGACCCATTGGGTGAGAGCTGGGTAGGTTTGTGATGGGCTCAAGGCTGAGAGGGAGCAGAAGAGAAAGGAGCTGCAGGTAGTGGTGAGCAGGTAATAAAAGCCTTGTGCCTGGAGCAGTGAGAGGCAGGTGGGATGGGGAGGGAGACACAGAAACCCCAAAGAGCCATATCTGGTGAATATGCTCCATTCACTTCTACTGCAAAGAATTCCATCCTGTGCTGTGCTGTGGCTCCTGCAGGAGGTGGAGCCAGCCAGCCTGGGGTGGCTATTCCTAAAACCCAACCTAGACAGTCATCCTGGGGAGTCTTGTGATCCCTCAGCCCTGCAGTTCGACTCATGATCAGGGCTGAGAGTGGAGCAAGGGAGTCAGGAGAGGCTTGTGAGCAGCTGTCAGCTATTCTGGATGCTGACTTGGTTTCTTAATATGAGGCAGAACTGTCCATGTGAGAACAGGAACCCTTGGCTGAGAAAGGGGATGGAGACACTCATGTTTTTAAAAAGCAGATGGGAAACTTCTGAGTTGTCTCTGCAAGGTAATCAAACAATAGGTGAGTTCATAGAAGACTCTTTGCAGGCCTGGACTCCATAACATAAAGGAAATCTTGCACTTACCACAAACAAAAGAATGGGAAAATAGTAAACTCAAGGAATATTTTTACAGCTCTGTGTCCCAATGCTTTTATTGTTCAGTTATCTGGGGCTGATATGTGTCCCTTGAAACCTGTTCCCTTTCTTGTGCTGCTGTTGCTCCTCACTGCTGGAAGAATTAGAGCCTGATCTTGTGTTTTGGAGCTGCAGAAGTTGCTGATGTATCAACCAACGGAGCTGTCGAGTTGCTTGTTGAGAAAACAAGGCTAAGTGGAACTCTAAGGGCACCATTTTATTATTGTTGTTTGTGTGCATGCTGTTCCTTGGAGGTCCTCTAATTTGTGCCCTTCCTCCTTGTTTTCATATCCTAAAATGTCAGTTCCTCTTGCAGTTCAAAAATATTTGCTTAACATTTTGCCAGCCTGCAGAAGAGGAGAAACAGACCCCCGTGAATATTGTCTGGCAAAATAAGGACTGTAAAGTAGGAATGTGGTCCCAATGGCTTCTTTGTCTCAGTGCTGGAGGCACTGGAACACACACAGCAATAAGCAGGTGCTTGATTTGCAGCCCTGAACCGTTTTTCTTCCTCCTTGTTGCTGTACATGAGCTAAAAGAAACTGCTCTTAGTCCAGATCCCAAGGACTGGCCCTGTGTTACATCCAGGGAAACCTTGTTAGAGAGTAACACATGAAATCAGCTCTGATTTCAGAAGCAGCTTCTGGTGACTTGCAGATGAAATCTCATAATTGCCTGGTTTGAAACACTCGGAGGGTGTAAGGATGGCCCCTGGCAAAATAATGAGGTTTATTTGAAAATAGAAACTTAAAACAATGCCAGGCACTGGGCTTGGTTTGTGAGGTGTAAAGGGTTTTTTCCCCTTCAGTCTAGAGAACAGGTTTTTTTTCCACCTTCATTTTGTTGGGAGCTGAAGTTCTCCTTGGTGGTTTGTCTCCAGGAGCTGGGACTTCAAGAAAAATGCAAATATAATGAGTGCAGTGACTCAAATCCGTGCAGGTTGTCAGCACTCAAAAGACATTAATGTTCTTGCAGAGCAGGCTGGAGCCAACCCCAGGAATAATGTGCACATAGTTGTGGATAACATGGAAATCTGCCTTTAGATTTATGAGTTGAGACTGTTGGTGAAGTGGTGCATGCAATGAAATCCATGGATCACACTTCCATTTCCAAATGGGGGAGTGAATCCTGCTGGGATCTGACTTGCTGCATCAAAGAAACCGAGCTGGTGATCAAACCTCCACTCTGATGGTATTTTGCCATCTCCTCCCAATTGCCTGCTCCTAATTTAGGAGTCGTGGGCAAAGCTGTTGGGTTTGAGGGGGGTGTGAGTGTCCTCTCTCCATTCTCTGTCCTCTGCACAGACACCAAACCCCTCCACATTCACTGAACCTTGTGAGTGAGGTCCCTGATGGTGATTTGATGCCTTTTCTGCAGTGCTCTGTCTGCTGGTGTTGCTTGGGAAGCATCTGAAGTCTCCAGGGTGCTTTGCTGCTCTTTCCCCTCTGCCCAGGGGTGCCCCCTCAGTTTGGACAGAGGGTACCCCAAACCTTTTGGTCCCCTCCAAGACCTGAGCTGCCACTGAGTGTCCTGGCTCTGCACCTCGCTGTGCTGCCTCTGTGTGGATTCTGGACTGGACAAATCAATTCCCCCTTTGGAGCTGTGCAAAGAGAATAAAGGATTGTTGTGACCACAGAGAGAGAAAGAGAGAAAGAGAGAGAGAGAGAGAGCTTCCTTGTAGGTCTGTGGCAGGAGGCAGTTCATAAATACAAAGAGATGGAGCACAAAGGAACAAGGAGGTGGCAGTGGCTTCCAAGGCTGTGGTACCAGGTACTGGCTTGTGGCGTGACAGGGGAGGGCTCTGTGCAGCCTCTGTTGCTGCTGCAGTCCAGAGGTGCGTTTGGGAACGTTTATGACAAACGGTTCCTGTGTGTGAGGGGCGGTGGGAGCAGCTGGAGCAGGGCTGGAACAAAAGGCTGCTGTGCTACAGCCAAGGCCGACTGAGCAATTAATGGGCCTGGAAGGGTGGCTTTTCATGAGAATTGACTAAAGCTGGGTTTGGGAGAGTGGCTGAATGTGGTCTGGAGAGGAGTCTGACCACGCATATAAAGAGGAGAGCGCAGGAATGACACGGGGGGTAACTGGAGGGAGGGAAGGAAGGAAGGAAGGACACTTCCCAGCTATTAAATCATTTGGGATATTGTTACAGGGGAAGTTCTTGCAAGCTCAGTGCTTGAGACCCATCCATTCAGGCTGGACAAATCACTGGAGAATGTGCTGTTGGGAGCAGTCCTGCAGCAGCCCCGGGGAAGATGAGTCAACAGGGCCTCTTTCATCTTTGATTTCTGTGAACAGTCTGCATTTGTGCTGCCCCCAGATACTCCCATTCATCACTGTCTGTGGCCAATGTTGATAGCAGAGGATGATGAGCCTTTTGGGCAAGAGCAGGGAATGCTGGCTGTCCCTGTGCCCCAGATCCCTGAATCCAAGGCCAGTCAGCACATGCTGATGCAGAGCCAGGATGGGCCAGGATGGTGCAGGGGATAAGCCCTTCCCAGCCCTTACTGGGCAAAGCCAGTGCTGTGCCTGCCTGAGGTGCTCTGGCTGTTTGCCCGAGGCAGCCCAGAGCATGTTACAGGAATATCAGAGGTCTTTCTGCTTCATTTGTAGCTCACTGAACTTTACTTCAGTAAATAATGGCAAGAAGAGAGCCCAGCGTAGAGAGAAAATCCTGCCTCTAATCGAGCCTTCAGAGCACAGGCTTTCATTTATCCTTTGCTGTTAAAACACTTTTTCTGAGACTTTTTTCAGCTCAGACCACTTCCCTGCCTGTCCTCCCTGACAGATGCAGTCTGTGCTCTCTACCAGCTAAACCTGTGCCACAAAAGCCCTGAGTGCCCCTGCTCAGAGGGCTCTGTGAAATCCAGGCAGCTTTGAACTTGAACTCCATGCTTAATTACTAAAAAACTAATAATTTAGGGCTGATGGTGTTTGCAGGGCTCAGAATAGGAGTGAGGCTCCTGTTTGTAAGGGTGGGGGGTGAGGGGGGTGGTAAAAATGCCTCACTCCAGTCACCTCCTGTAGAGATTGCAGCTTTGAGCCTTGCTGTTTGAAAAGTGGAAAACTCCCCTTGCAGATATTCCTCGCTGCTGCATTTTGTGTGAATGTTAAATCCCTGCATGCTCAGAGTCCACAACACATTAAACTGAGAGTGAGAATGGGAAAGGAAAAAGCTTTTTAAGTTTCCCATAAAGACCTTCCAGTGAAACTTATCTGTCTTAAAAAATAAGATCTGATTGCTTCTTATCTTTGCAATTATCCAGACAATTTCAGGCAGAAATAAAATCATAGAACCTCACGTTTTCAGACCCAGGCCTCATGACTGGTCTGTTATGATAAGGAAAAGACTCTCTGTGCTCCAGCAGTGATCTGAGGGCCCTCATTAACCCAGAGGAGTCGGGTGCTGTGTGGAGAAGGCAGAGGTTGGGCAGCTTTTGCTCCCTCAGGCACATGGAGCTGCTGTTCTTCTAACTCTGATACGGGGTCTTTGACCTTAAAAGCTCCCCAGAAAATTCCTGTTACTCCCTGCACACCTGTCCCTTTGGCAGAGGGTGCTGGCTCGTGGCTGGTGTGACAGAAGGTGCTTTGCTGGCAGCCTGGAGTGTGGCATCGACCCACCTCCACTGGCCAGAGGGGCGAGTGGAAGGGTGGAAGTGGCTCCTGTTGGAAGGGCAGGTGGCTGGGACAGCAATTCCTTACACCAGCTCCCAGTTTAACACATTTAGAGAGTTCTGCTTCATCTGCATGCTCCCACCATGGGTGGCTGGCTGTTCCACATCGTGTGCTGGCCCTGAGACGAGCAGAGCACGACGTGTTCTGAGCTCTGGGTAAACCCCAGCGTTCCCAGGGGGGCTGTGGCTGCTGCCCAGCTCAGGGGCTGATGTGACTGATGGGGGTTCTGCACTCACAGCTGTCTCGGGGCTATTCCTCACTCTGCAAAGGCTCTTTGTCTCCTTCAAAGCCACGACCTCATTTTACAGACAGAAAACAGAGAGGGAGAAACCCACCAACCTGCCAGAGGAGGTCAGAGGGCTTGCTGAGAGATATGTTAGCATCAAACTTCTCTGGCAGGGACACAAATAACTGGGATTGCAGACCAGAAAATTACCATGAAAAAATGGACTAACTACCATGTGATTACAAAAGGGCCCATTAGTTGTGTGTGTGTCTAGGACTCAAAGTGTATCCTTTGAGGAAGAGTGTGAGGTCACGCTCCCAAAACTTGAAGCAAAAGGGACTGTCTGAGAGCGTGCCTGTTGCCCTCTGAGGAGGGCCATGTGTGGAGTTTGGATTTGCTCTCCTCCTTCTTTTCAAGGCACAAACTTCTGGCAAAATGAGGGAAGGTTACGTTTCAGTGTTGGGTGGCAGTGGCTAAATGCCAGACCCCTCGCTGCTCCTTCATCAGCCCCTTGGGGTACAGTTTGGGGTAAGGAGCAGCCCCTTCAGCCCTCCTGGGGCTCAGCAGTTTGTTTCTGCATTGCTCCTGCCAGATCCATGGTTGGGAGGGTCTGGATTTACAGTCTCACATGTCAGTGCCAGCTGTGGCCTTTGCTTTGGCCCCTGGTTTTTGCTCGTACGTCAGAACTTGTCCTCTGCACCCCAGGGTTGACACTCCACTGGCCCCATGACTGTCAGACCTTTCCACATAAAGATGGGAATGATGAAGCTTTGTCCTGGAGCTCTGGTGTGCTGGGGACAAGAGGATCCCAAGTTGGCTCTGCCTTGCTGAGGGGTCAGATGCCCCATTACACAGCATTTGTGCTTTATTTGGAAACAAGAAGTTCCAGTTTCAGTTCCCATTTTCTCAGTCCTGTGAACAGGCATCACAAAGTGGACACAGGAGAGCAGTGAGAGCTTCTGCCTCCCCATCTCTTCTCTGTAACAGATGAGGAAATTGTTCTTTCACTGATCACTAGTGAGTAAAACTCAGAAGCTGTGTGTCCCTGCTTTCAGTGCTGAGGTGACCTGTGTGACATGCAGTGGGACAGCCATGTGTGTGCTCTCAGTACCTGATAGGAGCTTCCACCAGCCCTGCTTTGCTCTTCTCTTTGCCAGCATTATTTTTTGGGGGTAAGGATTTTACAATCCACTTTCCCTGCTTTACTCTCGGGGATCATTTCTCCCTAAGGATCACAGCAATGCAATGCATGAAATCCTGTGCCCTTGCTCAGGCAAGGCTGGTGGACAGAGGACTTGATACCTCAGAACAGGGTGGTGACAAGCAGCACAAAAGTTCACGTGGAATTTAGGGAGCTGCAGCGGAAGGAAATGCAGATTCCATGTCCAAGTATTCCCAGGATTTTGGTGAGTGTGGGCTGCCTTTGGCTTTGCTTTGCCTGTGAGGGCACCAGTGAGGATGCTTTGAGCCTTGGACAAGCCTGTTGTGTGTGGTGGGTTTTCTGCAGGGGTTTTGAAGGACTGTCCAGTCTCAGGGCTCTGGGGACAGTGGAGGTACATGGGGTGACAGTGCTGCAGCCTGTGGTCAGTGGCACTGCCAGACTCCAGCTGGATTCCCTGGCAGGAGAGGTTCACATGCTTCTCTATCACTGGAGATCTTTGCAAGCCCCATCTCAACTGAGGATGTGTCCTCTGGGCACAGCAAACCCTTCCCAGATCCCCCCTCTGCAGGGAAGGGTGGGTGACTGGGATGTGCAGCCAGCATCACTGGGCCAGATCTGCTGCAGGATCCTGGGAATGGGGGGTGGGTCTGAACCACCTGTTGGAGTTCCAGCCCTGGGGAGGCCGCTGCCTTTTTTAACAGTGTCCTTCTCTTTTCCCTTGCTCCTCACTTCCCGGTATTCCCTTTACAACCAGCCCATTGTGCTGTGGGCTGCAGCAGCTGGGTGGAGTGTTTCAGGCTCAAGTGTAATTTCAGTGCCTTTAAAAGCCTTCAGAGGACTTTTTTTTCCCCCTCCTTTTTTTTTTTTTTTTCCTCCCTGAAGAGGACAGCAACGCCAACAAGGGATAATTTGATGGATTACTCTGCAGGGCTGAGGGGCTCTCCTTAATCCCCTTTGTGGGGCTGTTTGACGAGACGCGGAGCAGAAGCCCCCAGCCCCAGGCAGAGAAAAGGCAGCTCAGCAGGGTGGGTTTTACACACTGACATATAAATACAGACCCTGGTCATGTGGTGCCGGATATAATCTGTGCCCGTTACCACTCTGTGGAGAAGGGGGCACCTGGAGGGGGCTTATTTTTTCCTTTTCCAGTTCAATTTACATTTTTATTCTTCTGCTAAAAATAATAAATGAAGAAGAAAGGCCGGGGGAGAGGTTGATCTGGATCAAATGCCAGGGTGATGGGCACAGTATTTAAACACCAAAAACGAGCTCAAGGGAAAAGCAGAAGCAGATCATCTCATTTCCCCTCCCACTCCTGGACGGGGGCTCCTCTCATGAATAAAAGCAAGAGCTTGGGTCATGCAGTAGCACAACAAAGCTGCAGCTCTGATGTAGAGCCAGCCAACCTTGTCTGGAGGTCCTGAGCTGTTCACAGCAGACCTGACATGGCTCAGGAAGGCGTGACCAGGAGGAGTGAGGTGCTTGCATTGTGTGTGTTCAGGAGTTTGTGAGGCTTCTGTGCTCTCAGGGGAAGTTTGGTGATGAGATGCCAGTCCTGAGCAGGTAAAACGCTGCAAGACCACCCTGTGTGACAGGCACGAGTCCCATTGGGGTTCCTCCAGCTCAGTCTGGAGATCCCCCTGACCTGAGCTTGGCTGTGGGGTGTTTATTTGGGTGCCTAACTGGGCCCTCCAGTACAGTCATTTTTGAGTGTCTGTGATGAAAACAGGGCTGAGCTACAGACCAGCAAGTTGAGGCTCAGCCTGCCAGCTTTGGCTGCAGACATCAGGGTGCCCAGCTCCAATCTGTGCCCCATCTCCTTGGCCATGCTCCTGCCATGGATCTCCCGTGCAGGCTGAAGGCTCCTGCTGCTGCCTGCCAAGCCCAGGGGAGTTAATGACACCCTCTGGCACTGCGGTGGGCTCTGGGCTCTTGTCTGTCCCTTTGAGAGCTCCAGAAGTGTCAGTGTGGCCTCCTCTGAGTCAGTGACCCCGTTACTCACACAGGCTGTTTGTACCAGGAGGGGAGGAGGAGCAGGAGAAGGACTGGCTGGAACTGGCCACTCTTTGCTGCTTTATCTTTTCCATGGTCAAACAGGCAGGCACAGGAGCTGGGGCAGCCAAAACCTGGGAGAAACCTCCTGTCAGGAGCAATTCCTTTGCCAGAGGAGGAAGCAGGTTGCAGGACAGGAGGTCAGTGGAGCCTGGGGCTGCTCTGGTGTCTGTGTGATGCTCGTGTTGTGGGATGAGGGTAAAGCATCCGTAGAGTTGTTGGCGTGTGAGGCACCAGAGGCTTGCAGGGTGAAGGGCAAGAGGGACAGGGCTTTCTCCAGCCTGGAAAGCATCCTCTCTGTCCCATCAATTCCCAAATGGAGATGGCAGTGAGCTGGCCAGGGACTTGTCTGTGCCTCAGGAGCACTGTGAGCACAAAAGGGCCTCGACAGCTCTGGCTTTGAGAGCACCTTGAAAGCAGGATGATCCCGTTGTGGGTGAAGAGGTTGCAGTGAGGGAGGAAGGAATGGGTGCTCGGTCCTGAAAAATTCAAGCATCTCCCTTTGAACCAAACTGTGGAAGTTGGAGCTGTCACTGGGAACTGCCCCTTCCCATAACTGTGGATGCAACTGCCACATCTCCCATTTGGGTTAGCATATCCTGGCTGCTGGACTGTGTCCTGTGGGGTGAGGGAGGGAATTTCAGACGGGCTGGGGTTCCTCCTTGCCCTGCTCAGAGGGGATCCCCCCTGCTGCTGCTCTTTCCCTAAGCCGAGCTGCCGAGGCCGATATAATGGAGCCCCCGGGCTCAAAGGAAATGCAGAGTTAATTCAGAGAGACTAAATAAATGGCCCTTCTCCCATCCCTGCTTAATGACTGCTCCCCTCTCCCCACACTGAATGGGGTCAAGGAGATTTGGGAGGGGAGGGGCAAGGGGAGAGGGTCAGGAGAGGTCAGGTGAGTTTTCCATTCCATCCCACCCTGGCCTGCCAGAGCTATTCTCCATGGTGGATTTCACATTCAGCAGCAGTGAATGGACACTGATAGCTGTGAAAGGCTCTGGCACTGGATGAACAGCCCTTCCCTAAGCACTCCTCCTTGTGCTCTCTCCCACCCTTTCTTCCAAAGGGCTTCCAGGGAGCAGGGAATTAATAACATCCATAAAGAGCCCCTTGAAAGGTTGGAAATGTAACGTTGGGGTTATGAATGGAAACCCTTTGCCCTTCCCTCTCTGTGCTGCCCCTTGGGAATAGGTCCCTGCATCAAACCTGCCATTGGGAAGGGAAGGTGAGGATCTGTCCGTGTCACCTGGGAACTGCTGGACTGGAGGAGCCTCCACCTGAGACAAGGGGTTTCCTTTTCAAAGGCAAAGGATTTTGTGGGGCAGTTTTTCCTCCTATATAAGACAGACCTGACCGGTCAGAAATAGTTGATAAGAGAATCATCGAAAGGTTTGGGTTGGAGGTGACCTTAAAGCTCATTTTGTTCCACCTTTTGCTGTGGGCAGGGACACATCCCACTCTCCCAGGTTGCTCCAAGCCCTGTCCAGCCTGACCTTGGACACTCCCAGAGATGGGGCATCCACAGTTTCTGTGAGAAACCTATTCCAGTGCCTCTGGTCCTGAGTTGTCCCAATTCCATGAGTGAGGGCACACAGAGCAAGAGCTGAGAGGAAAGGGGGAAGTGAACTTGTCCCACTGATGGTGGTGTTTCATGTCATCCCCAGTAAATCCAGTCCTGTTTCCATGTGTGTCTGTGCCCTTCTCCCTTTCAGAAGCCTGGTTTCCTCAGACCTCAGCCTTGCTGCCTCCCTGTGCCACTTGGAGCACAGGAAGGCATTTGTCAAAACATTTTCTGTAGTGTGTGAATAGAGAACAAACTCTGAGCAGGGGAAACATGAAAATCCAGTCTGCTGGATTGCAGACTGAGAATCCAGTCTGCTGCTCCACTGCCCTTAGAGAAACGGACTCCTGGGAAGCTGCTTTCCCTGGCTTCATCCCTGCTCCTCATCCTCACTCTGCAGATTGCCTGCCTCCCTCCCTATGCTCCTGCCTGCTTAGGCAAGAGAGGCCAGGGCTGCAGGAGGTGCAATCCCTTCTGCTTTGGTTGCCATCACAGTCCCTGTGGGTGGCAGGGAACCCTCTCCTCTCCAGCTGCCTTTGTCCAGCAGCTCTCTGCTCCTGCCCCCGGACCCGCCCTCCTACCTGGCTGCCAGGTAAACCAGCCTCCCAGAGTTGATCTGTTGTTTCTCTGCAGAGAAAGGAGAAGTTTGGTTTGCAAGCTGAAAAGTAAATCAGAAAGCCTGGGTTTGAAGATGGTTTCATTTTCCTTGGGGAGGGAAAGGAAGAGCAGAGAAAGAGCATAAACAGCAGCAGCTGATGTCACCGTGGCACGACAGCGCAGGGAGCAGCTGTGGAAAAGCCCCACATGTGGCTCCCTTCTGCTTCTGTGTGCAGGAAACCTTCCACAGGAAGGCTGTGTCCCTTTTGGGGGGCTGGGTGTTATCCTGGTCAAGGTTCTCCAGACTGTCTGTGTTGAAGAAAGTTGGGGAAACTGAGGCCAGAGTGGAGCAGCCACCTCCATCTGACTGTGAAAGGTGTCCCCAAGATGCCAGATCCCTCTGGGATGGACAGGGTGGTGGTGTGATGTGGAGCTTCTGCTGTTGGACCAGGTACCTCCCAGCTGGGAGATGGTTTTGCCTGACTCCTTCCACACCAGGGCAAAGCTTCAGAGCCCCAGAGCCAAACCTACATATTCTGTCAGATAAATTGCCCTGGAAGAGAGGAGATTAGTGGATTAAGGGAAGTGTTTGATCCTGCTGCTGGAACTGTTACTTAGAGCCAAAGCTTCAGGGAACATCTCACTGGCATTAAAAAGAAAATAATAATCCCATGCACTGAGTCTCTGCCGAACATTGTGAAACACCAGATCAGCAAGGAAGGTGGTAAATGTTAATACTAGGACAGGGCAAAGTTCAGTGGGAGCCCAGAGCTGGGCTTGCTTCCTGGGCAGGTTTGGGGTAGCACTGGGTGAGCTGGGGGTTCTCAGGGATGGTGCTGGCAGCCCGTGTTTGCATTGTGTGAGGGGCCTGGGCACAGGAGTGGTTGGTGCTGAGAACACACCTGTTATCAGGAGACAGGGAGGGCCCTGAAACCAAACGTGTGCCTGTACCAGCTTGGTTCCACCTCTGCTGCCTGCAAACAACTTCAGTGGCTTTTCCTGGATGCTGTGTACCCGGGCTGGGCTCTGCAGGGATCACCTGCCACTGTGGGCAGGAGGTGAGTCCTGGCTCCCTGAGCCTCCCAGACCTTCCTTTCCCATCCCCTGTCCTTATGGATCAGCAGTTCAGGTGATTTCCCTGCTCAGCACTTGCATGCCTTGCTCGCCAGCTAAGCCAATTTATCTCCATTCTACAGACAAAATTAAAAAAAGTAATTCAGAGCTACTGGGGTAAAATGCAATTTAACAGAAAAAGGTTCATGTGCTGTAACTGTATCTACAGCTGGGTCGCTGTTTTCTCTTCTCTGGCTGCACACAAGGATTGCTTCTGGGTGTCCTGGGGTTTATTTTCTCTAAAGAGAAATACCCTTCTAAGGGTATGGAGGGGGAAAAGACAGGTCTTTTCCTACCTTCTGGTAAGAAATTCAGCCTCTGAAGTTCTCAGGCAGTCGAGGAGATAGATTCCTGCTGCCTCCCCAGTGCTTGAGATATCATAGCAGGAAAAGGCAAGAAAATGATTTTTAATCTCTGTGTGTGTGTGTGTGAGAGAGAGACACACACATCTTTTACTTAATGTGTAGACCCCAGACTACAACAGACAGTGGACATTACATCTCTCTTTGAGGTCTACTGATTTTGCCTTGTGGCTCTGCTTCCTCTAGTGAACAGCACCCAGGCTTGTGCTGCTGGAGCTGTAGAGCTCCAGCTTAAATTCCTCCCCCGAGGCTGTGAGCCAGCTGGGCACCCATCCTAACCAAGACATCCTGTGGCTAAGCCACATCTGAGCAAGGTGGTCTCTGCCCCCATCTCTTCCTTGCAGGTCCAGAGCACTGAAGTGATGCTCAGCTTGGCTGGAGCCTCGGAAGGTTCCTTTGAAGCCATCCCGGGTAATTAAAGGAAAAACTGTTGCAGTTCCCCCCTCTGTTTGCTATTTGACCTCGGGCAAGTCGCTTAAATGTTCACAGTTGTTAAGGGGAAGGGTCTTCTCTGACAGTTGAGGTCTCGGTGAGTGTGAAGGGGGAAGGTGAGGGGTCTGGGAAGGAAAATAATCAGTATTTATTGTGTGTGATTGGCAGCCTGACAACTCCTGAGCTCGGGAGTGGTGCTTCTCCTCTGCAGCAGCAAGAGGCAGAGAGTGATGCCTCAACCTCATCCCCACATGGGTTGTCTGACTGATGGCAAAAGGGGGGGGAAAGAGAAAAGGCACAGAAACTGTCCCATCTGTCCCTGCCTACAGACCCCTGTGCAGTGGTGGAGGTCAAACACATGCTCTGTGAATCAGGGATCAGTGATTTGCACCACGTTTGGTGCAATGTGGGGTTTGCTCCTGTGTGCACACCTTGAACCACGAAATTGTTACGGTTGGAGAGGACCTTTAAGATCATCAGATCCAACTGTCTGACAAGCAGCAGTTCCAGCTCTTCCAGGTCTTTCCTGTCATGCCTTGTCCCCACAGAGAAACTCAGTAGTGGCTCGTTTAGGGTGAAAAATCAGAACTCACCAACCCAAGAATTAGGCAATGGATTGTTTTACTCCTAAATCAGTGCCTGTGAAGGTGATTAATATCTTGCTGTGTCTTGTTCTGCCTTTCCCAGAATAACTACAGACCACCTTGCCGAGGTGCTTTTAGCAGAACAGCAGTTTGCTGGGCTGGGTGTTGGTAACTTTGGAGGATTTCTTTCATTTGGGACTGACATTGTGGCAGGTTTATAACAGGTTACTGAGAGGCATCTGCTTCCTTCTGCTCAGCCCCTGTCCTGATCTTGTGGCCTCTCCCCTCTGAAGAGAGAGGGAGCACGTTACAGGGCAAATAAATGACTCAATCTAATGAGTAAGATAATTGCCATTCACTGTTAGATGAGGCTAAAGTGGGTCAGGTTTGTTTGTGAAACTCCATGGAGGCACCATCTGTTCTCTGTGCCCCATCTCAGGGGCTGGAGATGGGATTTGGGTGAAACTGCTTCCCTGGGAGCCTGTGGAGCAGCAGGGGAGATGTCCTGGCCATTAGGCAGAGGTGTGGGGTCTCTGGAGATGACCTTGTGTGACTGCAGGCGAGTGCTGCAGCCCTGATCCTCCAGGGGACTCTTAATTGATTTCACTGGGAGAGGAGACCCCAGATCCTTTTTCTTTCTGCTGCAACTGCCCATCTCTAAGATGAGGCTGGACAGGACACTGAGAGGTCATTAGACCTCCCTTAGCCTGAAGGCAGGATTGGATTTTCCCAAACCATGTCTGACAGGTGGGTGTTTCACCTGTCACAAACCCTTGGAGAGAAACCCGGCACCAGTGTAGTTTGTGTCCTTTAGCCTGCCTCTCTCCCAGACCCTCCTTTCCTGCAAGCCCATTGGGATGGGGACTGTCCCTTTGAGCAGTGATGTGTCTGTGTGGTGCCTGGTTTTAGTCCTCAACCCCTCTGTGTCTAATCATCTCTCTCTTGTCACAGATCACAGCATGTGAGCAGGAGGGGAAAGCCTGGAGTGGGATCCCTGCCTGCCCACGCCTGGACTCGACTCTGCTGGGGCCACATCTTGCAATAAAAGGAAGAGGAAAAGACAGTTCTCTCAACCTTGCTAAAAATGGGAAGCAGCATCTGTCCAGCAGCCCGGGAAGGGAAGCTCCAGTCCTTGCCCGTGGGGGATTCCTGGGAGTGCTGCAGCCAGATGGACACAGCCCTGTGCCACTGAGGGGTCAGGGCAGTGTGGCTCAGGGAGCTGGGCCAGCATGTCCTTGCACAGCCGCAGGACCCAGCTGCTGCTGGTCAACTCGCTGACGTTCGGGCTGGAGGTGTGTCTGGCTGCAGGGATCACCTACGTGCCACCTCTGCTGCTGGAAGTGGGTGTGGAGGAGAAGTTCATGACCATGGTTTTGGGTAGGCATTTTTTTGTCTCCTCTTTGAGGTGCTTCTTTCCCCTTGGAGTCTGGAGGGCAGGGAGGTTTGTGGCTGCAGGGCTGCCGTTCTGTCAAGGGCAGCCTTGTGAACCTCCCAAGTTCCTGAAGCATCCCAGGCTTTTCACGACATACACAGACCAGCGTCCTCCAGATCTGCCCCCTTACCACCTCCCCTCTCTCTTTGCCAGGGATAGGCCCTGTCCTCGGCTTGGTTTTCGTCCCGCTGATCGGATCTGCCAGCGACCACTGGCACAGCAGCTACGGCCGGAGGAGACCTTTCATCTGGATGCTTTGCCTGGGAGTCCTGCTGAGCCTCTTTGTTATCCCCCATGCCAGCAGCCTGGCCAGCCTGTTTGCCCTCAACCCTCGCCCGCTGGAGATTGCCTTCCTCATCCTGGGCATCGGGCTGCTGGATTTCTGTGGCCAGGTGTGCTTCACTCCCCTGGAGGCCCTGCTCTCCGACCTCTTCCAGGAGCCGGACAACTGCCGCCAGGCCTTTTCCATGTACGCCTTCATGATCAGCCTGGGGGGGTGCATTGGCTACCTGCTCCCAGCCATTGATTGGGGTGGCAGCTTTCTGGCCCCCTACCTGGGAGGGCAGGAGACCTGCCTCTTCACCCTCCTCGCCATCATCTTCCTCGGCTGTGTGCTGGCCACGCTCTTCGTGACAGAGGAGGCGGCCGCCCAGGCAGATGTTCTGGATGGCCCAGCGCTGAAGGACACGTCCCCAAAGCCCTCAGCTGCCTGCTGCTCCTGCCAGCTGTCCCGGGGCTCCTGCCTGCTGCAGGCCAGGCAGGTCCTGCAGGCTCTGAGGAACCTGTGCACGCTGGTGCCGCGGCTGCACGGCCTCTACTGCCGCATCCCCAGGGTCATCCGGCGCCTCTTCGTGGCCGAGCTCTGCAGCTGGATGGCTCTCATGACTTTCATGCTGTTCTACACAGACTTTGTTGGGGAAGGGCTGTACCACGGTGTCCCCAGAGCCAAGCCAGGCTCGGATGCCAGACGGCACTACGATGAAGGTGAGAAGGGAAGCAGCAGCTCTGAGGCTGCAGCACCTGTTCCCCAGGACAGGAGCGTTCTGGGGGAGCTCTGTGCTGCTGCTAGTGCAAAGCAAAAAAATATTATAGGAAACTTGGCTTTCTGCAGGTGGGTCAGGAAAAAAACCATGAGCATGGCACAGGGGACCAAATTGGGAAACAGCTCTTGTTCCCAGCACAGAGTTAGATCTGGCAGGGCAGCCCTGGCCTGGGGCTGGATTGTGAAGTGGCACAATGGTCTGGCAGGTTGCACACTTGAACAGGATGGATCTGGCTCTGTCTGCAAGCCGTGGTTGCTGCTGCCAGGTCCTTTCACTGCTCTTCCCTCCTTTCTGAACGAGGGGGAATGGTGCTCTCCATCCCTTGGAAAGCCAGGACATGCTCTGCAGCAGTGAGATGAGATTTGCTGCATCTTCTTTCCATGCTACTGTGGGGTTCCCATCTCACAACTGTATCTGGGGAGCCCTTGGGCAGCTCTCCCAGTTCTCAGCCCTCTCTGCAGTGCCTTAGTGCTGCCCACGAGTCTGGAGCTGCCCTGTCCACATCCCAGGGCACTGCTCACAGCAGCACGTTACCTGCTCACTGGGGTTACCTGCTCTCCCATTTTGGCTCCTGTGTTATGCCTGGGCTCCTTGACTAACCCTTCTCTTCCTCTCCCTAATCCAGATTTTTTATTCTGAGAGGCACCTTCCTGGCCCTCTCCTCCAGCTGTATGTCTTGCCCTCCAAGTTTTCCAGTTGGGGAGCCCTGCAGCACACTGCCCCTTTGTGCTGTGTGTCTGTTTAACTTACAGGGAGCTTAATTATTATTTAACACTTGCACTGTTTAGCTTCCAGCAGGTCAGCACTCCATTGTGCTGGCTGTCATAGAAACATGTGTTGAGTAATGATCCTTCCTCCAAAGAGTTAATGGCTTTAATTCCCTGAAATCTGATAGATCTCTGCAGAGGGTAAGGTCCGGATTGCTACCGGATACTGCAGTTTAGTGGATGTTTTATACTTTGCTTTGGCTTAAACACAATTCCTTGTTCCTTTTGTTCTTCTGCTGGCTTTGGCATCGGATAACAACGGATCCTGGTTCATGAGCAGGTGACAGGTCCTGGGGCAAGAGCAGGAAGGTGCAAACAATGACTTCCAAATACAAGGATGACATTTGGATTCCCATCTCCCAGTGCCCTTCTGTTAGTCCTGGGCACCCAGGAGCAAGGCTGGTGGAGGTGGGAGCTGCAGTCTGGGATTTGTTTGGTGATGCTGCTCTGCTTCCTGCCCCAGCCATGTGGTTGTCAGGGCTCAGCCCACTCTGTGTGGACTGTTTGGAGTTTGGGACTGAAGGAGAGGGAAGGCTTTCCAAAGGTGCTTGGCTGTGTGAAGCCTGGGCAGTGTCTCTCACCCCTCTCTTACCTGCAGGAGTCCGGATGGGCAGTTTGGGTCTCTTCCTGCAGTGCATCACCTCCATCTTCTTCTCGACAATCATGGACAGGATGGTGAAGCAGTTTGGGACACGGGCAGTGTACCTGGCCAGCGTGGTGTTCTTCCCTGGGGCTGCCTTTGTCATGTGCCTGTCCCACAGTGTCATCGTGGTCACCATCTCCGCTGCCCTCACGGGTTTCACCTTCTCAGCACTCCAGATCCTGCCCTACACTCTGGCCTCCCTCTATCACCACGACAAACAGGTAGGGATCTGCTCCAGCACGGCCTCCTTTGCCACTGGGGGCTGCTACAGTCAGTGCAGCCCGTGGAAGAGGAACACACACCTGTATCCAAAGGTTTTCCAAGTGTGCCTCTTGTCCCCAGGCTGTGTCTTCACTGAAGGTTCATCTGAAATGGAGGAGATCAGAGTTTAGCATCTCCTTCCTTAGGGGTCCCCTGCTCACCACAAGCACTTTTAAAAAATGGGGAGTTGGCAAGATGGGAGAAATCAGCCAGGGTGGGTGTATCAGAAGGGATGTTCCCTGTTCCTCTGTGTCCTGCATATTTTTAGAAAAACTGATTCAGTTTAGTTACCCCTGTGTGCATTCTGCAGCCATTCTGCAGGTGCTACAAAACTCCAGAATTTTCAGCCCTTAGAGGTCTTGCTTTACAATTTTTGTCCACGGCATCAAGATCAGTAAAAGGAAAACCAAGGATCTTCTTATTCCCTTAGTTCCAAGAAAAAAGAAATGTTGTGAAACTTGTGACACCAACACAAAAGCTCGTAACCCTATCCCACAGATGTTATCCTTGTGGAGAAGTCCTAGGAGGTTCCTGAGTTGCACACTGGATTAATAGGAGTTTCTCTTGTGCTGCAAATGCAGGATTAATTTGTGGTTTGAGAGCAGCTCTTTCATCCCAGTGGCAGTGGTTGGCTGTTCACTGGAATAAGTAGGAGTTGTTACCACAGGCATCCAGATGTTCACATTGAACAAATCCTTTGGACCAACCCATCCCAATTGGCACCAGGGATGAGGGAATGTTCAGCTTTGCAAAAGCTTCAGCTTGGCTGGGATCTCCCATGGATGCATTATCAGTGGAATGAAACCCAAGCTCCACAGGCTGGGAATGGGAAGGCCACATGCCCAACTGTTTGCCAAAGGCTTGACAGGGAAACCCTGGGAGCACAGTGAGCGAGGGCTGCAGCTGGGTCTGGTCTCTCTGTTGCCATCACTGAAAGTTCCTCCTTCCTTTACCAATTGCTTTGAGCTGGGAGACCCCACAAGAAGTCCCTGAAAAGCCTTTTGCAGGAAATCCTCCTCCATTTTCCCTATTTCTGTTCTTTTTTTCCCTGCAGTTGAAATCTGTCAGCATTTTGGTTTGCCTTCCCTCCCTCCTGCTTCCTCTCTTCCCTCTCTTCTTTTTACTTTTTATTTTTTAAACTTTAAACCCTCTTCCTGAAGTGTGACTCCTGTGGTTGTATCCCCTGTTACAAGGAGTGATTTTAAAGACAACCTCTCACTAAACTCATTCCTGTGAGTATGGGTTTAAATAATTTTCTCTGGATTTAAATTAATTCAAACACACCTCCCTGAACTCATATCCCTGAAGTTCTAGCCTGGATCAGTATAGAAACCAAGGAAATGTGGCCTGGTGCTTCAGGGCAGCCTCTGACATTCCCAGAGCAGGCTCCTGGGAACGTCAGTGGGGCTGGAGCTGTGAAGGAACTCCTGGTTTGGCTCACACAATGCCCTTTCTGTGCTGGGTTCTGAGTTCCTTTGAAGTTTGATGGCAATGGGAGGCCCGTGGGAGGATTTTTAGACTCCAAAAAGATAAGTGACAGCCCATATTGATGCATTTAAGTGTGCCAAGGCTGCTGAGAGCTTTGGGATGACCTGCAGCAGACCTGGGGTGCCCACATCCTGCATCAGTTCCCTCCTCTTGATCCATGTCCAGGTTCTCCCTGCAAAAGGGAGGATAATATCCCTCTGAGCCTGCCCTGGGGGCAACTCTCTGCTCCCAAACAGGTGCTGTTTTTTCCTTTTTATTTTCTTTGTTTGTTCAATCTCCATGCAGATAATGGATTGACATGTCCTTGGTTATCTGCCCTACCCCCTGCAGACCAGGGGTTGTGCATAATTGCAAATACTGTGGAGTTTTAAAGCAGCATTTTCCCTGTCTGCACATGACTGCCCATGATTTGTTGGTGTTAAGATGGAGAGCTTTTTCATCCAAATACTCTGTGAATACTCTTGAGCGAGCCATGCCCCAGAGATCTCACAGCTTGAGCAGGGCCAGGCAAAAAAGGCTGAGGGGGAAAAAGATTTTGCTTCCCCCCACCTCTCTTTTCTAGCTGTGAGGAGGCTCTGGCCAGGCAGATGAAGCAACTCAGTTGAGGTTTGTTACAGAGCTGAGAAAAGAGCCCTTCCCCAAGTTCCCAGCACTGTGCCATCCCAGCTGGTGTCACTTTTCAGTATCTCAGAAGAGACTGGCCACAGATCCAGGGCTCTGGGCTGATCATCTGCCCTTTGGGCTCTCGTGCAGGAAGGGTTTGGGTTCCCAGCCACCCACTCTACAAACACTCCTGTTTGCACTGGAATCTGTGATATGCCCAAGTGGACTCTGCCCCTTCACTCCTGCCCTGCCTCGGGTGATTCCAGGACGGGGTGAGCCCAGATTTCCTTGGCACCCACTGAGGAGGTGACAACCAGCACGAATTGTCCCCAGGCAGAGCCTGGGCTGGCTTTGAGCTGCAGCAGCCCCAGAGCTCCTACACAACAAAGGCCCCACTTGGCCAGACTCCTCGGTGAGTCAGGGCTGCTCTGAATCCTGTGCCAGTCAGAAAAAAGCTGTTGTGGCTCCTGGAGGCCACCCCACATGGGCCAGGCTCACGCTGGCACTCCCCACCCTGACCCAACGCACACAAAGCCACGCTGGTTTTGCTCCCTTGCACAAAAACAAGGTCCTTGTCTCTGCCCCTCCATCCTCACGTGCCTCCTTCTTTCCCGTAGGTATTTTTGCACAAATACAAGAGCAAAGAGGAGGAAGACGCAGCTCTGCTGGACAAGAAATCAGCCTTCTCTAAAGGCCAGAAGCTGCCTTACCACAATGGCCATGCTGGGAGCCTCTTCTCTTCCTCCTCACCTTCCTCCCCTCCTGCCTCCTCCAGCTCCGCTCTGTGCGTCAGCTCCTCCTGCGACGTCTCGCTCATGATGATGGGGGGGGAGCCGGACCCGGGGGCCCCTGGCCGAGGGATCTGCCTGGACCTGGCCATCCTGGACAGTGCCTTCCTGCTGTCTCAGGTGGTGCCCTCCCTGTTCATGGGCTCCATCGTGCAGTTCACACAGTCAGTCACTGCCTACATGGTGTCGGCCGCCGCCTTCGGCCTGGTCGCCATTTACTTCGCCACCAAAGTTGTCTTTGACAAGGGTGACATGGCCAAGTACTCGGTGTGAGGCACGAGGTGGGGGAGGTGTGTGTGTGCCCACATGAGCCTCGTGTGGCACCTGCTGTCCCCAAGCTGCTGCAGTGGCCCTGGGGGTCGTTGTGGGGCTGGGGGCAGGACAGGGTTAATCTCAGGTGTAAATAGGAGCCATCAGGGCTTTGTGCTTTGGGCCAGCAGTGCTTTCCAAAGGTGCCTTTCTCAGAAGGAAGCAGGGCACAGACAGCACCAAGGGGGTTGTACAAGGGGGAGAGAGAATTGGATTTTCTCTCCAGTAACGGGTCATGGCTGAGCAGGAGCAGCAGTGGGACAAGGAGGGCATAAATCATCCTGTTCTGCACTTACAGCTGTCTCCTCTTCCCCTGCTGCTTGTAGTTTTAGGCAGCTTCTTGAGCAATACTTCTGCAAATGGGACACTGGGAGGAGATTTCCTTGGGAAAAAAACCAGATGGGTGGCAAAGGTTTGGCTCTGGAGCCAAGGGGGTGCACATGGGTGCACAAACACTTCCATCCTTCCCCACCTCAGCTCTGCCTGGGAGAAACCATCCAGGAGAAAAGTCACTATGTCTTGTTTTGGAAAAACAAGTAACGTTCCATTAGGACCAGTTCCAAAAGGTGACTTATCTTTTACCTATGTACCAGGTTGCATCAGAGAGAAAGGACTTCTGAGCCCTTTTTTTTTAATGATTGTTTTTAGCTCTCTTCACACAGTAACTCTGACCTCTCACTCCTCACCTCGGTGCCTGGACCTCCCTCCTGCTCTCTGTCCTAACAGATCCAGCCTGTTGTGCCTCTTCCACAACTGACCCCTAAAAGATGATGCCCTGCACAAGGAAGATTTATTCTTGGAGGGTTTTCAGTCCTGTGACATTGAAGTGGAACAGGAAGAGCTCTCCTGCAAGGGGCTACCTGGGAATGGGTGTCCCAGGCCTGGGGATGCTGAAGAAATGATGAGTTGAACTCAGCTCTGGCCACTGCTGCAGTGGGGACCTGGAGCTCTCACTGCCTGTGGCTGTTTGGGCTTTCTTAAAACTTATTTTATTTCCAGACAGGACACCAAATTCTTGCTGAGACAGCAAAGACAACAGTTCCCTGTTAGAGGAAAGCAAAGCACCTCTTGCTCCCGTAGCACAGGGAGCAAATCCTCCTGGATTTTCCAGGTTGTTTGGCTCCGGGGTCTGAGTCATCTCTGCATCTGTGAGTCCTTCTGGCCTGTCCCATTCCCCATCCAAGTGGACCAGCTGGAATCACTCTGCTGATGGCAGATTCCTACCACTCACTACCCACACACCAAGTAGGAGGCAAGGTCTTGGCCCCCAGCCAACACTTGGACTTTGGAATGATCCAAACTCTGCCACAGTGTGTGGAGGAAAGGCTGGATTGGTGCTGTGAGCTCACAAAAATTCAACAGTCCTTGACTTTGGCTGGGCCAGACAAGCTGTTTGTGAGTAATTTTCTGTGGAGGTGTGTGGGCAGCGAGATGCGCTCGTGAGCTTCGGCTGAAGGGCAAAATGTTGCTATTTTGGCCAAGTCTTGTCAGCCTGTTCCTTGGCACGGGGGCTGGGTGACTCCCCTGCTGTCTGAGACGGGCCCTCAGAGGGCTGCTCAGCTTTTTAAATGCTTCTTTCCCGTCAGGGGTCACTGTTTTTGTTTTACTTCTTCTCAAATTATATGCCTGCCAGCCTCCCTTTCCCACAACAAGGTTTGTGTGCTGAAATGCAGCTGTTTTTGGGGATGGATTTGGCAGTTGCTCAACCACTCACAGAAACAGTTTGGGGTCTGTGCTTCCTACCCTGGGCTCTGGCCACTGCAGGCTGGAGCAGGGAGGGCTTCAAGGTAACCTGTTACTGCCAAAGCTGTTTCTCGAGTGAATGCTCCTCTGACCCAAGATTTTTCAGACAGTTGTGCTGAAGAATTCTTTATTTTTATTTTTTTTCCTGGTGTAAAGTGTGGGGAACTTTCACACATGGAGGTGCTCAGGTGCTTGTGATAATTGAGCCACTTGTTGAAGTGCCTAAAATACTTCCACACCGAACCTCAGGTACCTGGGTTTGGTGATGAAGGCCTTAAATGCTTCATTACAGACACCCAGGAGATAAAGCAGAGGGTTAGAGGGGCAGACAGTTCTATTTTAGGGTGAGGGAGCAGAAGGAAGAAGGAGTTCAGGGAAAATTGGATGTTGTAACAACGGGAGGGACTGGTGTGGGGCTGGGGCTGGACTGCCCTGCAGTGGATGGGAGCCCCTCGTGGTCTGACCTGTCCACAAAGCCCTTCAAAACCATAATTGTAATTTGTGCCAGCACAACCCCAGCCACGTCCTGTCCCCGGAGCTGCCTGGGTAGGCTGAGCTCAGGTTTAAGCTGGGCTCTCCCAGCTGCCTTCCCCACAGCCCCGAGGGACGTTGCTGTCACCACAACAGGCTGGTGTTGGCAAAAGCCTTTCTCCAGAGCTCAAGGAGGATTTTCCAGAAGCCCCTTTCTTTGTAAGACTGGCCTTTCTGGGTACTGCTGGGAACAGTTCCTGTGTGGGGCTCACACACAGGACCTGCAAGGGATGTTCTAATCAAGGTCAGGGCATCCCTTACCTGCTGTTACTGATATTACCTGTGTGAACACAGAACTCCTCGAGGACTTTGCACTGTGCAGCTCCAGGTTTGGGGACAAAACTCCTTGGAGGTGGAGATGTGGAACTTTTCTGTTACAGGTGCACTGCTGTGTTCTTCTCACAGGAGAATCCTGCCTCACCTTTCCTTTGGGGAGAGAGGGTGGGTTTGAGTGTGGGGATGGAGAGTGTGTAAAGTGAGACCGGTGTGAATCTCTAGTTTAGGGAAGGATGGGTGGATGGATGCTGGTTTTCCTTTTGAGGTCATAACCTGTCCCTGAAAGATGATCTTGTTTTATTTATTGGGTAGAGTAAATATTTTGTATACAAGGCTGTTCTAAATGTTTATGGAAGGGACGAAATAAAAGGTGTTTTTAAAGGGATCGATGGTGTGTGGGGGTGAGACAGCGGCCGCCAGGGGGCGCAGGCGGGGACCCGCGGATGGGTGTGGCCAGCGAGGGGGGGCCGTGGTCAATGGTGGGTGTGGTCATCAAGGGGCGTGGTCAATGGTGGGTATGGTCAAACGGCGGGTGTGGTCAGCAGGGGCATGGTCATTGGTGGGCGTGGTCGGCGATGGGTGTGGTCGATGGTGGGTGTGGTTAGCAAGGGGGCGTGGTCAGCAAGGGGGAGAGGTCGGTGGTGGGTGTGGTCAGCAAGGAGGGGTGGTCAATGGTGGGTGTTGTCAATGAGGGGGTGTGTGGTTTAGAAAATGGGCGTGGTCGGTAGTGGGTGTGGTCATTCGGGGTGTGGTCAATTGGGGGCGTGGTCAGTGAAGGGCACGGTCAGCCTCNAGGGCGGGGTCTCTTTGGGTGGGCGTGGCCAGAAGTGACACCCATCCCGCGCCGGCCCGCGTGTCCCGGCGGGATGCTCCGCTCAGGGGCTGGGATCAGGGGCTGGATCAGGGGCTCCGAGCGCCTCCGGGGGTCCCAGGGGCAGGGACAGGCTCTCCCCCACCTCCTCCCCACGGAGCGGCTGTTCCCGGGCCGTGAACATCCCGCTCGCTCCGCCCGGTGCTGTGCAACCCCAGCGCAGGAGTTACTCCCTGTTGTTATCGCCGAGGATTTTGGGACACGGTGTAAAATCAAAGCCCCGCCGTGTGTGAGACCTGCAGCAAAGAAGGAGGAAGTACCGGAAGATTTTGAGGGGCTGAGACACTCCTGGTCTTTATTTAATACTTAAATAAATATTATTTATTATTATTAACAAATATTTAATACCCAATAAATTGAAAAAATAAACATTTAACACGTAAGTAATTTAATAAATAATACTTTAATAAATATTATCAGCTGTAAAGTTAAGGGCTGTGGAGCTGCAACACATCCAGGCGGGCTTGGAATGTCTCCAGAGAGGGAGAATGCACTCCTCCCTGGGCAGCTTTTCCAGGGCTCTGTCACCCTTCATGGAAAGAAGTTCTTCCTCCTGTCGAGGTGGAATTTGGGTCTTAGTTTATGGCACCATCCTGACACCCCTCGGAGATATTTGCATGGATTGGCGAGATCCCCTTTCAGTCTCCTCCCCTGGGTATTTTGGAGGGGCTCAGCCCACACTGTCCAAGGCAGCTCAGGGACTTCCTCAGGACCCCAAAAACCTGCAAAGCCACGACAGGGACAGACCTCACTCACCTGATCGCAGCAGCCGCCTCCCAACGCTCCGGCCCTCCCAAAACTCTCCCTCCTGAAACGCGCACCTGTATCCCCCTGGATGGCAGCAGGAACCTGCCGGGACCGCGCTTCTTTTTCCTGAAACGCCGCAGAACTCTGGCCTGTTTCCAGCGTCAACTTAGAGGAGAGAGAGGAAACGACGGCAAAAGAGCAGCGAGCTCCCGAGCTCTGCCCCGGGCCCGGCCCCAGCGGCCGGACAGGGACCGAGCGGGGCCATCCCGAGCCGCCGGGGCGGGGGTTGCCGTGCCAATGGGACCGGCGGCAGCAGCCGAGCCCCCGGCGGGGCGGGACGGGCCGGGAGCCGCCCNATGGGCCCTCTCCTGGCAGGCCCAGGAAAGCCTGGAATCACACAGTATGGGACTGGGATTAGGGCTGGGATTGGGACAGTGATCGGGGTAGGGATGAGGATCGGGATCAGGATCGGAACCAGGACTGGGATCGGGATCAGGATTGGGATCGGGATCGGGGTCGGGATTGGGATTGGGATCGGGATCGGGATTGGGATCGGGATTGGGATTGGGATCGGGATTGGGATCGGGAGCGGGATCGGGGGGATGAAGCAGAACCAGGCTCAGGCTCCCCGGCCCCGGGGGCTTGCAGCCCGCCCTGGCTCTGAGCCCCGGGGGGCTGCGGTCCGGCTGGTCCTTGGGCATCGCTCTATCCCGGAGGGATCGGCCGCACGTGGCACTGCCTGGGACTGACCTGCTGCTGTCCCGGACCTCGGTGAGCTCGGGTTTTGCGCGTGTCATTGCCGGCTCGGAAGAGGTTACAGGTGTTTGCTCACGTTGTTCAGTCACGGGAGCGGAGCTGAAACCCTCGGCTGAGCTCCCGGCTCCTGCTCGTTGGCTGACCTTGGGCAAAATTGCTTTTTTTCTCCGTGTGCTCAGCCTGCACATCTGCTGATTTCATACGGCACTCGAGTGCTCTTTGGGGTTTGAACAACTGCAGGAACGGAAATGCAAAGCGAAGCTTGAGAACGACGTCGCCCTTGCCTCGCAGTGTGATCAGTGAGGGCTCCCTTTCCTTGCAGTAGCTTGGAGGTGGAAGCACAAAAATTCCTTGGATTGAGAAGACACTGACACCTGTAACCGAGTCTGTTGGCACAGAACACGCCATCAGGTAACACATTTCCCCTTAGCTCTGCTCCGCCAGGTGGGACATCACGATTGCCCCCACTCAGAAGGGAAACTGAGGACCAGGGCACTCCAAGGCTGCAGGAGAAAACCCTGCTCGGATCTCCTTAGTCCTGAGCCAGCAGCTCAACCACCAGACCTTTCCTGCCCTCTGGTCGTGCTTTTATTCCTGCTGTCAGTTCAACAGAAGGGTTGTACTACATGAGGCTCCTCAGCTGAGGAGTTTATAGTGCAGTTCAGTTGTCCTGGGGACGTGCTCGAGGGATGGAGACTTCCTGAGCTGCTCTCCGAGGAGATTTGGTTGGAAAATCAGGTTTTAAGACTTTCTGGAAGAGCGTTTGGTCGCCAGAGGGGGGAGGCTTTTCCTGCAGAGAGAGATGAGAGTCAGAGACGCAGAGACCAGGAAGGGATCATAAAACTGGAGCGGAGGAAGGAGTGGAATTGGTGCTGCCTTGGAGGGGATGGTCCAGAGCAGGAATCTGTGTTGTGATGAAAATTTGAAGCCTGAAGGCTGAGATTGGCCTGAACACCTTCCTCACCAACTGTGTGAGCAGGGATAGACCCTGCTCACTGTGACCTGCTGCAGGGCTGTGCTGGAGACACTGTGCTGCAAATTCCCCCAGGGGATGTGGCACCTTGCTCTGGGCAGGTTTTGAACGATGGGGGAGTTATTTCTCAAGGAGAAGAGCATTTATATCACATCCAGACTGCTTCTCAAAAATTCCCTCTCCCAGCTCTCCAGACCCTGATAACAAGGACTGGCTTGACTGGTTTGCAGCTTGCAAAAATCTCATGGACTCACTCTGGAAAAGCCTCTAAGGGACTTGGGGATGGGTTTTCTTTCCCTTGGAAACTTGATTTCTGCATTTATTGTAAATAGACCCTGACGCCTTTGGGAGGTTTGGTGCTGCCAGAGCAGGATGCAGCCTCCAAGCTGACATCTCACAGGGGCAGGGCCGGTGTGTGGCTGCTCCGTGGGTGCTCTGGCACCTCACTCACAACCCCAGGAGCTGTGATATGTGATGTCCTGACTCCTGAGAGACCAGTGCCCTCCTGGGGACCACACAGCTCTAACCTGGAAACACTGTGCTTTTCCTCACGTGATTGAAACGTGGTGTTGGTGTCCTCAGGGGCCCTGTGAGCTGACCCCAGACAAGCTGTCTGTGCTGCTTTCTGGAGGTGTGACTGAGCTTGGGCAGACCTGCCTGAACGGGCTTCCAGCTGACTTGTTCAGGCACTGCTGCCCATGTGCCACAGCAGTGGGTGAACACTCACCAGAGCCCCGGGCACTTTGGCAGCTGCACCCTCAGAGCTGTCTGGTTACCTGTGCAGGTAGTGAGCTCTAATCCAGCCCTGCTCAGGTCTGTGTCAGGGTGTGGTTGTACCACATCTGCAGTGTGGCAAAGCCAGCAGCCTCTCTTGGATCACAATAAACTCCTAGTTGTAAGCCCCAAGTAATCCTCTCCACCATCCAGCACTGCATAGCTGCCCTCGGGGGTAGGTGGAAGAGAGATGAAGGGTTTCATTGTGTATTTTTTACCTTCATAAACTCTCCAGAGAAGTTTGCTTCTGGGGGGAATCTGGCTGTTTGCAGTCTGTTGGCATCCTGGAGAGGGAAATGGTTAGCATGTGTTGTCTTTTTTGAGCAACAGACTCTTTAAAAACAAAGGCCACTGTCGAGTTCTGATGTTTTCAACACACAGTCCATTTTACCCAAAGGTTGAGGTTTGCATGTTTGCATTTGAATTTGGAAATAACCTTGGTGGTGTTCCCTTGCAGATGAACAAAGACTTCCCCAGCTGAGCTCTCACAGAGGCTTCTGAGCCAGGAGCTGTGTGTGGGTAGAAGACATGAGTCAACCAATGGTCTCTGTGAGCTGCCAGGAGCTGCTGCCCTCCTTGACCAGCTCTTCCCTGCTCGAGAGCTTGGCCAGTGCTCTGCAGTGCAGGATGCCACTGCCCCTTCTGCCAGGGCATGGCACTGACAGGACGTCTGGCCACCCAGAGGGCTCTGGCCATCTCCCTACAGGCAGCACTGAAGGCATCCCACTGTCCAGGGGGGAACACCCCAAACCCCAAGTCACTGTCTGCGAGGCTCAGCTCAGGCTGCCTGACTTCTGCAGCAGCCTCTCCCAGGACTTCATCCCCACCCTGGAGGAGATTGAGGAGTTCCTAAGGGAGAAGGCAGAGTTCCTCAAAGATGAAGCAAGCGAGCTCCACGAGAGCAAAGCTGAGCTCAGCTCAGGGAGCCCTGGGGGACAGCCCATCTCCAGTGTGCAAGAAGAGGTCTCAAATGCTGCTCAGCCTGGAGGGACAGCTGATGGTGGTGACCAGGCAGTAGCTGCTGGCAGCATTCCTGTTGTCCTCCAAATCCAGCCTCTCCAGATGGACAGCCATCCCCAGGGTGCCACAGCTGCTGTCAGGGTGGCCCAGCTGGTTATCAGCTTGCAGGGCCCAAACCTCTCCCTCCTCCCTCAGGTGCAGCCCCCTGTGACCACCATGGACCAAAAATACGTCAGAATTGCCCCCCTGCCGGTGCCCACGAGGCTGAGGGACCCAGGGTTGGAGGCAGCCCCCAGGCACCAGCAAGGGCCCCCTTCCCTCATCCGCATCCACAAGTGCTCCCACCCGGGCTGTGACAAGGTGTATTCCAAGAGTTCCCACCTGAAGGCTCATTTCCGTCGGCACACGGGGGAGAAACCCTACTCCTGTGCCTGGCCCAACTGTGGCTGGAGGTAAGTGGGGGCTCTGTGAGGGGGGGGGTCCCTGCCAAAAGCCTGCCAGGGCTTGCTGAGGAGCAGGAGAGCTGTAGGGCAGTGAGAATCCAGGATAAAATCACCAGTTTCCTTTCCCCAGTGAATTGTAGGTGAGAGCTGGGAGGAGACCTGGAAGAGTGGAGGCTGAGGAGGGGACAGTGGCAACCACACAAGCATCGCTTTTCCCTCTGGGAAGGAGGAAAGGGATGGTGCCAGCCTGGACAGTAACATCCCCCAGGCTGCTCTGCTCCCCTTTCATGGCATCAGTTTGTACTATCCAGATGTACCCACCTGGTTTCCAGGCCGTTCTCCCTTTTCTAGATGTGTCCCTCACTGAATCTATCTATCACTCCTCCTGGTCCTGCTCTTTATAAGAAGCTGAAACCTTGAAATTCATTGCTTGCCATAAACCTGGGAAAGAAGTCAGTGGTTCTCCTGAAAGACCTGTGGATGGCCTTGGGATGTGTCTTGCTTTCCAGAGCCTTTTGTGAGCAGCTGCAGCATTTACCAGCCCAGGTGTGAGCCTGAAATCCTCTCACTGGAGTCTGGGGTTACAGCTGAAGCTCCTTGCTTTGTGCTTTTTTGCGTGGGCACGTTTCAGCCAGATGGAAAAACCCTTGCATCCTAATGCTCCTGCCATCTGTGCTGGCTCCTCATGGGCTGAACAGGAGTAAATCTGGCCCAGTCCTCCTCTCCAGCACTCCCCTGACACCCAGACACCCAAAGCCACGCTGGAGTCACACCAGGACTTGTGAGACCTTGGAGGTGGCACTCCAAATACCTGGGTCCAACCTGCTGCAGGTCTGGATCTGTGTGTGCCAGGTGGCAGGGAGGTGCAGGGGAATTAAGTGGGGACACACACACATATGTGGTTAAAGGGACTTTCCAGACTCTTCAATCGATGTGCTCCCTGTGTGGGAGTTACACAGACAAGCAGTTTGAACACTGGGTATTTCCATGGTCCTTGTTCCTGCAGCCTCAGAACAGCAGTGGCTTTGGTATGGAAACCAAAATCCAACCTGTGCTCCAGGCTGGGTGTGTTTGCTTTTCCTCCCTTGCAGCTCCCAGGCTGCTTCTCGTTTCCCAGCTCCCAATCCAGCTCAGGCTGGCAGGGAAAACTCTCTGCCCCTGTGAGAAACAAGAGTTCAGGGAGAACCCACACTCAGGAAAAGCAAACCCTCTCTCAGCAGCGATGCTGCTCTGGATTGGGTGTGGAGTTCCAGGAAAGGCTCCTGGAATGTGTCCTTTAGCCACTGCCAGCCTGATGATGCCCCCAAAACCAATTCCTCTCAGTGTTTGGCCTCAGGGCTCTCAGCTCCTGGATTTTAGCAAGTTCAAATGAAGGAAGCAGGTGGACAGCACCCTCCAAGAGCAGGGGAAAGAAATGAAGATCTTGGGTGAATGCTTTTCCAGTTTTCAAACAGAATTCCAAACCCTATTTCCAAACTTGGAGGGAGCTGAGGGCTCCTCTGCCTCCCTGGTGGGTGGGATGGGGCAGAGAAAAAAAAAATAATAAAAAAAAAAATTAAAAAAGGCTGGATGTGGCACTTGGTGACAGAGTCCAGTCGAGGTGTTAGGGCAGGGGCTGGACTCGATGGTCTTGGAGGTCTCTTCCAACCGAGTAATTCTGTGGTTCTGTGAGAAGTGCCCTGTTCTAGAGTGACCCAAGAGGCTGTGGCAGAGACAGATCCGAGCCTGCCCCGTGCCAGGATCCCCGTGTTCCCTGCCCTGGAGCACTGGAGGCCCGGGCCCATCCTGTTTCCCTTCTCCCGCAGGTTCTCCCGGTCGGATGAGCTGTCCCGTCACAAGCGCTCCCACTCCGGGCTCAAGCCATACCAGTGTGCTGCCTGTGAGAAGAAGTTTGCCCGCAGTGACCATTTAGCCAAACACCTGAAGATCCACAGGGGCCAACCCTGCAGCCCACGGACACTTCAGGGGGGCAGCAGGAGTTAATTCCAGCTGCTCATCCCTGGGAAGCCAAGGCCAGGAGGCCCCAGAGCCAAGGAAACAGTGCAGAAACCACTAAAGAAGAGGGGCAAATGACTCTAATGAATTACAGGAGGGTCTGTGTCATCCCTCTGTTCAAGGATGACAGTGTTCTGGTACTTCTGAAATACATGGGATGGAAAACAGAGTTAATTCGGGATGTGTGTGTGTGTGTAGGGGAGTGGGGCTGGTGTTGAACAGCTTGGCAAGATTTGCACACCTTGAGAGAGAGGGCAGAGTATGTCCAGCCCAGAGAAGACGTGGCTGCCCCATCCCTGGAAGTGTTCAAGGCCAGGTTGGACAGAGGGGCATCTGTGTGAAACCATGGGGGGATAAAAATCATGGAATCACAGAATGGTTGGGATTGGAAGGATCTCAAAGCCCATCTCATTCCCTCCCTGCCATGGGCAGGGATGCCTCCCACTATCCCAGGTTGCTCCAACCAGGGATGGGACAGTCACAGCTTCTCTGGGCAACCTGTGCCCAGGTCTCACCACCCTCTCAGGAAGAATTCCTTCCCATTATCCCATCTAACCCTGCTCTCTGTTTGAATCCATTCCCCCTTGTCCTGTCACTCCAGTTCCTGATGAAATGGGGTTTGGATGGGGGGGTATTTGCTGTGCAGCAGTTCTGAGGGCTGAAGCAGATGTTGGGAATGACCTTTCTGGTGTGACTGACGTGGCTGTGTTGTCCCTAATTCTGCTTTTCTGTGCTGGTGCTTTTCCACCTGGCTGGCACTGGGCACACTGGTGTCCTCTGGGGGTGTCACAACGTGGTTATGGTGTGAGAGGGGCTGGGAGATGCATCTGTGGAGCTCAGTCCATGGTTGCCTTCAAAGGGATCAGGAGAACTGAAAGCAGCACCAGCACAGTCCCTTTTTCAGCCCTGCAGAGACACAGATGTGAGAGGACCCCAGATCTGCTGAGAGCTCCTGTCAGGGAGCAGAGCAGCTCCCAGGCTGCTGACGTCCTTCTTGTATTTGACTTCTGGTTAATTAAAGGCCAACTCCTCGTTGCTGTGCCAAGTTCCCCGGGCTTTTGCAAACATCTGGGAGGGAATTGGGTGCTTGTACAAACACAGAAAAAGTGTCAGGAGTTTGAGCAAGGCAGGGTGCCCTTTCAACGTGGCTTTGCCAGCACATCTCAAGCTGATATTTAGTGCCTGCAGGCTCTAACTCGGGTGTGCTCGTGCCCTGCTGCTGATACCCCAGTGTTCCCCCAGATCAGGGCTTCACGTGCTTGTCTCAAGCTGCCCTTGAGCTGGTTTAGTGAGGAGTGCTGGGCTGTACCCAAAACAAGGACAGGGAAATGAGCTCAACTCTTTCCCCTGCCCGGTGGAGGGCAGGTTTGTACAGCAAAGAGGTTGTTCTGCAGTCCCTGCAGCCCTTTTTGGGTGGTGACTCTGGGGAAGGAGGCAACTGGAGCGATGGGGGGGATGCGGTGTCCTGCTCTGAGAGGTGGCAGAAGTGTCTCTGGATGAGACACCAAACTTCTGTGTGAGACACCCAGGCTTGTGAAGGAATGAACCCCCAAGACAGTGGTGTGGCTGGAGCTGGAGATGTTGGTGGCTGCTCCTTCCTCAGCACAAAGCTTTTCCAGCTTTGTTGAAGTCACAGGAAAAGAAGGAGCGAGGGATCCAAAAATCCTTGATTTATTCTTAGTCTGGAATATGTAGGGGTGCTCATGCTGCTCCTGAAGGAGGTGCTGATACATTGGAGATGGATGGGATTGGGCACTTTCCACCACAGAGGTTCTCCAGTGCACTGAGGGTCTCCAGAATGGCCTCGCTTCTCCTGCTGTTTGTTGTTCCAGGGGCCACAGTCCAGCCCAGGACCTGATGCTGTACAAGCACAAAGGAGAAGTGTCCTCTTCCCCCACAGCTTTGGCCCCCACAGAGAGCAAAAGTTTCTCCAAATTCTAAACTCGTGCAGAAACCCTGTTTCCACAGAGGAGAAAAGTAACTCCAGCTGGGCTTTGGATCCTCCACTGTGGAAAGGAGCCATCCAGCAGCTGAAGGACGGCTCCTGGCCAGGCTCCAGCCTCAGCCAAGTGGGGAACTGGCTGTGGCTGCCCCGGCTGCAGCTAATGGAGCTGTTGTTGTGATTCCAAAGGGCTGGTGTGCCCCTGCATCGCTGGTTTTCCCAATCCCCCAGTGGCAGAGCAGGGCTGACAACACCAATAGATGCTCAACCTTCAGATCCCAGCTTTCCCCATTGGTCTGGGAGGGCTGGTTTCTGGATCCTGCCTTGCACTTCTTCCTCCTCAGCTCCTGAGTGGGAAGGTGTGGATGGACTGGGTGGAAAGTCACTGCCTGCAGCGGGGTTTCTTCCCTGGGAGTGGAAGTGTGTGAGACCTGCAACCCTCGTGTTGGGCTGTCTGGAGGGAGCTGGGGAGGGAAGGCAGCTTTCCCAAGGGTTAGCTGGAGAGCTGGGGCTGCTCTGGGTGCTCCCAATGCTGCTGCGGTCTGGCCAAGCGTGACCAGGTGCCAGCAAGAAACACATCCCAGGTTTGTGTGCTGCTGAACCTCCCAGGGTGAGCTGGAGCTCACAGGTAAGCCAGGGCCTATTTTGGGCTGCCTTTTGTTTTAGAGGCTTGTTGTCTGGCCTGGAATTTACTCCATGCCCTCTTTGCTCAAGGGCTCTCTGCAGGGGCCACCTGCCAACATGACTCACGCCCGTCTCGTGCTTTTATCTGTCCCCCTTTGCTCTTCTGCCTCTCCAGACTCTTTCACAGCACTCCCTGTAAGTTTTGGACCTGCCCCATCCTGCCTCCCTCTGCTCTCAGCCGAAGGCAACTGGGGAGGTTGCCCATTTCCAAATTGTGAGGCAAGAAGAGCCGTGTCTCATCCTTTGTCCAAAGCC
The DNA here is from genome assembly GCA_013399895.1 of Serilophus lunatus. NCBI lineage: Eukaryota > Metazoa > Chordata > Aves > Passeriformes > Eurylaimidae > Serilophus > Serilophus lunatus. Next base: position 2,926,600 of record VXBA01006016.1, read on the forward strand.
CTTCTCTGTTCTCCAGAGTGGAGCTGGGGTGGATCTGATGTGGAAGACAGGGCTGGGAGCAATGGCAGTGGGGACTTGCAGCTTACCTGGTTTGTTTTGCCATTTCTTTAAACAAACCACAAAGGGGGAGGAGAGAGTTTTATAAAATAAACCACCCTAGATCCGTATCTCTTATGCAATGGGTGTTATGGTCTCACCTGCTTCCCTCTGGGGGCTTTGGAGGGCTTAAAAGGTTTACTGAAGGCCCTGTAATTACCTACCCTTTGCTCCAGTGTGGGTATCACTCCAAAGAAACGTTCACTGTGGAAGTAAGATCCGGCCTGTGGCAGCAGGAGGGATGAGGATCCTTCTGTGTCCCCACAGAATAAAAGCCACTGGGGCAGCCAAGAGGTGACACACGTGTCACCAGGGTTCTAACCTGGCTCTGCCTCCATGGTGCTGTCAGTGAACAGGCTCATGTGCCTGCCATGGATTCCCTGCTGGAAGAGTGGGGATGGGAGGAACTGGTTGCCTTGTGCTGGAAGCCAAAAGGCTGTCAGGTTGCTAAGCAGTGCTTTTTAAGAAATTCATGCAGGCAGACAGGAGTTGTAGCAGGGCAGGACGTGGGAGGGCACACAGAGAAATTCAGGCAACGTTTCTAAATGTGCAGCTGGGGCTCTGGATTTAGCAGGGACGCAGTGCAGAGCCCTCCATCCTTGGCAGCACGAGTGACAGCAGTGACACCCCGAGCTGCCCACGTGGAGCTCGTGCTGGCTGCTCATCCTGTGGGATGAGCCAAGGGCCAGTGCAAATGCACAGCCTGCTTTAAAGCCCCTTTGGAAATCTATCTCTAGGATGTAGGGTGTTGTGGGGTTTTTTTTCCCCCCCTAATAAAATCAGAATTAATTGTTATTAGTGATTCTCCCTTGCAGGTTTCAGTTTAATTGGGGGTAAATGCAGGTCTTGCAGTAGTTTCTGTTGCTCACAGTGGATCAGCAGAAGGATGTGGCTTGAGGCAGGGGGAAGAAAAGAATGGAGCCTGAGTTTTCTCAGGAGAACAGGGAAGGACCTTTGTGGGAATGGGACTGAACAGGCTGGAAAACTGGCAAAGAGAATCATTTGAGAGCTCCTATGCAGCCCTATGGGAAGTGCTGACTCTCAGGTGGCTCCTCAGCACCTCTTGGGCCTGAAGCTCAGAAGGAAAAGGGGCAGGAGCCCTGTGTTGGATCACACACGTCCCAGGATGTGGTTGAAGCTCTTCTGGAGCCATCACTGAGCACAAAACACAACATTTCCTCGTAAAGCTGTGGGTGTATCCTGTCCTTGTGCTGCAGGAGCTCACACCTGATGCTCTGCCTGGGGGTGCTGCCCTGGGGACTGAGGGGTTAATGAGCAAACAAGCTCAATTAAAACAGCTGCCTGGGCTTGGCTGGCCCTGCTGGGTGACTTACTCCTTCATAATCAGCTTTCTAAGGAGGCACAGGTGCATTCTCAGCCAGGCTGGAGCAGGGAAGAACATCTCCATGTAGGAATGGGGCTGAGGAGCGAGTGGCTTCTGTCTGTCACTTGTCCTGCAGGGCTTGGTGACCCCAGGCTGGGTGTTTGTCCTTAGCATGGGCTTGGGGCAGGTTATTTGTAGGGATGCACCTTTCCTAGGAGCTGCTCTCTGCTGCCCAAGCAGGTAAAACACTTTGCTTTCTGCTGTTTTGCCCAAATTGCCTTGGTGGGGGAAGGTTTCCAGCTGATGGGACAAGTTCCCCGTGGGAGAGGACGGGGGTGATGGTGTCTGGTCGTGATGTTCCATGTTTGATCCAGGAACTGGGCAGTGGTACAGAAAAGGCTTATCCTTCTCTTCTTCCCTAGAAAATCCACCCAGATAAAGCCTCTTTTGGCGTAGAAAGTACGTGGTGGGAGGGGAGGGAAATCAGATCCGTGATTCAACATCCACGGATCCGTGTTCGCTTTTGGAAACGTTGGTTTTTCTCAGTGAGTTGCACTGAATTCCCCCCAGTCAGGGTTTCACAGCTCCTTGCTAAGGGAGCTGAGTGAGCTGCAGTTGGCTTCTCACCTCTGCTATTTCAGACCCGGGGTTGTTTGCACAAACAACAGGCTCTGAAATGAAACTCTAGATGCCACTTCAATGGTCTCTGCCCCGTGGTTCCCAGCTGGGATGGGTGCTCTTGGGTCAGGTGAGGAGAACCAGTGAGTTGCATTAGGGATTTTATTCAGGATGTGGGAACTTCACCAGGGGAATTGTGCATTCAGTAGCAGAAGGGCTGTGTAACACGGTGGAAACTAGTTTGACAACGTTGTGTAATAACCAGAGCTCCTCTGGAGCACAGCTTTAGGGCTAAACTTTCATGAGCACCTGAAACCACCTCTGAGCTGATCTGAGTCAGGAGAGATGAGCCCTTCTGAAAACAATTCCAGCCTTTCTCCCGCTGAGTTCTTATGTAACTGGGTGATCCTGCTTTTTTCCTGGAATGAAATACCCACTGCCCCTTTGAGTGTTAACAGCTCTTGTGTGATCTGGGCATTGCACGGCCTGTTTGGCAGAGTATTGAACTCTGGAGCCTTTACTGCAGCTCCCCTGCAAGGCTTGCACTGGCCCCAGGCAAACATTGAGTGGGGATGGAGGTTTGGGGACTGGAGTTGCCCCCCTGTGCCTCCTGTAGGTGCTGAACTTCCTCTCCCTCTCACCTGCCCTGAAAGTACAAGCACATGGTGAAGCTTTAAAAACCAACCAACCAACCCTTCCCTGATCTAAAGGCTTTTTGCATGTGAGTGTTCTCAGAGCTGTTCTGTTCACTTTTAGATTCCCAACACTCCTGCAATATTGGGACCTGGATTAAAATAGCACCTCTGGAGCAAGGCCTCCTCAGGGTCTGATTAGCTGTTGCATAATTTTCTGGCTTTCCTGGTGCCTGTGCTTCCCATTCCCTCCTCACACTCCCTCCTGTGATGGCAAAGCCAGAACCTTGGGGAAGATTTCTCTATTTTGATAAGTCAGAGCTTTTGGGAACATCTGCACTTCTCTGACTGTGTTGCCCTTTGTTTTCCTTCAATGGGGGGTTCTGAATCCCTTCATGACTTTGTCCTTGACTCAGAACTTGCAAAATCCATTTCTGGGTGATGCCACCTGATTAACCTTTACTAGAAATCCCCACTGAAATGTGTTTATTTGACTTCCTTTATCTGCTGCCTCTTTCTCTTTTAAAATGCCTTTGCACATAAGCTGCTTTATTAAGAGGCTTTTGCCTCTGAGCTCTTTCCAAACCCTGCCTTGTTGCTTGATTTGATCCCATCCCTTTGTCCTGTATCCTTTTCCCTTGTGATGTTGTCTAAGATAGGAACAAGCCCACGTTGGGTTGGAAACGCAGCAGGAGCAGAACAAAGTGGGAGTTGCACAAAGCAGGAAATTCATTATCCCTCTAAAAAAGAGGCTTGGGTTGATTGTCAGCGGAGCCACCCCAGGGATGCAGCCCTTTAGGTCCCTGGGATTTTGGGATGGGGTTGATTTCTGTGTGCTGTCCCTCTCCCAAGGCCCTTCCCCAAAGGAAGGGCACTGGCTCAGTGTGAGGTACACACCGAGATGTTGGCAAACCTCCCACCTCTGACTCTACAGGAAGAGTCTGAGAGGGCTTTGCTTTATTTCCCTCTTTGTTTTTTTTGGTTTGCTGTGGGAGAAAGGAGCCCAGGCTTTAGACAGGGGTTGGGATGGAGCATGGCAGGAAAGAGGAAAACTCGTGGAGTTTGCCAGCTCCCTGGAGTTGGGTTTGACTCACCTGCAGATCAGGTAGAGGTGAGGAGGCAGCTGCTTAGTGCCTTGGGCAAGGGGCCCCTGAGCTCCCAGTGCTTCCCAGCTTGGGCATTCCCAGGGGAAAAGCAGTGCTGATAGTGTGGAAATACTGACTGATGCTTTCCACAGGAAAAGGAAATATGTACATGCTTTCACTCCAGAGGGATTTAGTTACTTTGAAAGCTGAAGAAACTGATTCTGGATGTTTGTGGAGGGTTTTTTTCTGCCTTCTCCTTCTTTGCTTCTTCCCCTCCCTGCCTGGTCTCTCTCAGTGTTGTTTTATTTTTTTTTAATTTGAAAGTGGAGCTGGGAAAACCAGGAGCCATCCTCTTAACTACAGCATTTTAAAATAAAATTAACGCCTGTAAATGAATAAATAATGTTCAGTTTAGTGTAAAACTTCCTCTCTCCCCGTGACAACGTGATTTAGGGGAAACCCCTGCACTTTGTCAAAAGACATCTCACATCCTAAACTCTGATTTTTCTCTGCTTTCAACTCCCTTCTCTTTCCCTGTGACTGAGCAGAAAGTTCTGATAAAGGGTTTTTGGAAGGTGCTGGGAAGTGCAGGATGGTGCTGCTGAAATTCCAAACCTCCTTTCACTTCATTTGGCTCCGTGAAACAGGAGCAGCTGAAGGAGATGATCTGGGGAAATTCCTTCAGAGGAGAGTGGGGACACCCTGGCAGAGAATTCCCAGAGAAGCTGTGGCTGCCCCATCCCTGGAAGTGTCCAAGGCCAGGTTGGAGTCACCTGGGACAGTGGGAGGTGTCCCTGCCCATGGCAGGGGGTGGAATGGGATGAGCTTTGAGGTCCCTTCCAACCCAAACCATTTTGGCAGTGGAATTTAAAGCAGGGGCTGCTTTAATGAGCTTTCGGGTGATTAAGGCTCCTGCTGTGCCTGCAGAGAGCTCAGCATCCCCCCTGCCCAGCCCGGGGAGGGAGAAGGGCCTTTGCCATCAGCACGTCGGGCTTGGGAGAGCCATGGAAAACACCTGGGCACATCTGCAGAGCCATGGGGGGGGTGTGTGTTCATCCAGGGAAAACACCTGGGCACATCTGCAGAGCCCCGGGGTTCATCTGGTGCCACCCCGACCCCCGGCAGACCAGGAGCGGCCGGGGGGCAGCGCTGTTCTCCTGGGAGGGGTTTCTGTGCACGGGAATTCTTGGGAAAATCCGGGAGTTCTGCTTCCAAGGGAACAGCACCGGGGCTGGCCCTGCCGTGTCCCGCTCGCCTTTGGCTCTGCCTTGCCTTGCTGGCGACCTCTGTGGTTTTAATGCGTGGATCTCTCTCTCTCTATATATATATATTTAACCAAACCAAGGCGTTCTTTGGCTCCAGCGCTGGGTTTGGTCGGAAGCAGCGGCTGCCTGCGTTGCTCCCGGGCCGGGCCCCGCTGCCACCACATGGCCGCTCGCGCTCGGGCGCCTCTAGGACCGCGCGGCCCCGCCCCGCCCCCCGCGGCTCCC